>JAOQMS010000005.1:7819725-7878620 GCA_027563885.1 Erythroxylum longipes
AAAATTATTCTTTAATTATTTCTATATAAATAAAAATAAAAATAAATAATTTTTAAATATAAATGACATATAATATAATAAAATTTATTAAATAATTAATAATAATATTTTTATATAATTAATAATAAAATGATAAAACTTTTATTATTTTAAAATAAAAATATATTAAAAATTATTTGTCACGCTTGTGACTTGAACAAATCACAACCGTGACTTTTTAATTGGATATGATTTCTATTTTAAAATTATATCGTTAAACCTCTTGCAACAACCATTTTAATATTAGGAGTATAATAGTCATTTATTATATATTACATTTCATTTCATCAATCTTCCAAACAACATTTCACTACATTATATTATGAATCCTTCTATCCCTCCCAAACAACTTTTCACTAAATTACATTTCATTTTATTATAAATTGTTCCATTATATTCCATTTCATTCAATTAATTAACATCTAACTAAATAGGCCCTAAAGATATTGTTTCTCTTCCTTCCTCTCCCTTCCTCTCTCATGGGTTTGGTGTGTGAGTATTATTTGATCTTTAGAGTTGGAGCGTGATTGGCTTGGGATGCTGATATCTTTAGATAACCAGAGAGAGGTAGAAAACCAGAAGAGAGTGAGACAGGCGAAGGCCAAAAACTAGAGGAGAGAGTTCAAAGCAAAAACCTGAGCCGGTTCATGGTTCAAAAATTATTTAACTAGCTGATTTCACTCTCAACGGTTAAAAGTAAAAA
The DNA here is from genome assembly GCA_027563885.1 of Erythroxylum longipes. Lineage (NCBI taxonomy): Eukaryota > Viridiplantae > Streptophyta > Magnoliopsida > Malpighiales > Erythroxylaceae > Erythroxylum > Erythroxylum longipes. The sequence goes on from JAOQMS010000005.1 coordinate 7,820,468, forward strand.
CTAAACCGAAAACCAGTTCAGTTTGTATTTTATCCGATCGGACTAGCCGGTCCGGTCTAATTTTTGAAACATTAGTAATTATTTCTTCATCCTAACCGACCATTATAATTATAATGATTAGATTCATTTTTATTCCTCACTATATTCATTATAAATCATATTACCATTTCCATCAACTAAGCATGCCATAATTCTTTGTTGGTAAAGACTCAACAAACTTCTCCTAAATTATCCAAATTCTCTTATTCTAATGGTTCTTGATTTTTACTCCTAAAATCACTAAACTTCCTAAGAACAAATTTCAAATAGTGGATGCAATTGTCCTTTATTTGTAATCATTCTTCTTCAAAGACTAATTACGCATTTTCATATCTACTTCTTTAAAATTCTCTCAAATTTGCTACATTAGAAATTTTATTTCAATGGTTACAACTATTGCCATTTCTTTTTTTGAAAATTTAATTATCAGGTTTCTATATAATGGGAACCCTCATTAGCCTAAGAGTAGGCACAATGGTATGTTTTTACAAAACCTTTCTAAATATGTCCCCTTGTTTTCCTCGTCTCTGTTCTTAAGACATTTGTCATGAGACAATTTGTAAAGTTTTACTGGCTTTACTTTTTAATCGTAGAATTTTGCTTCCATCTCATCAACTTTAATGTGGAATGGTAGTGAATTGGCCCGAACAATTTTTATTTTATTTCTTTTCCATAAAAGCAGAAGTTGACAAAGAGACAATTAAATACAAAATTTGGAATGAATCCAATCTCATCCTAATATGAGTTGATAACTAACATGTGTGTCAACGATAAAGAAAGTAATTAAAGAAGACTTTCCTTCCTCCGTGATATTAGTAGGGAGAATTCCCTATGCTCTGGTAGTTTCTCCAATAAATGCAGCAACATATATTTTAGTTGAGATTAAATATATGTCATCTTTGCCTAAAGCTATCACCATTTTGGTCGACCAAATGTTTACTATCAGTCTATTATCGATCAAAACTCTTGAAGTTGGCCTATCATTGATTTGGGCCTTAATATACTCTTATATGTTGCATCATAGAGGCAGCTACATTTTTTAGCACTACTTTCTCTAAATTTCTTGGTATAATACAAAAAAACTAGTAAAAAGAAAAACATAAGGATACAATATGTAACATATATAGATTTATAGAATTTAAAATAGAAAATAGAAAATAGAAAATAGACTATTCAAATCTATATAATAAAAATATATAATATTAATAATTTATAATATATTAATAATATAATAGGAATAATAGGAAAATCCAATATATAAATATATATGGAATAAAATAATATATGTAAAAAATGCATCCATCGTCAATACTTATGCTTTGTATTCTCTTTTTCCAAAACTAAATTATGCCTCCTTCGCACAAGATTTACTAAATGAAATAAGTAGTTTTATGGGAGAAACAATATATGGTACCTGAATGGGGATTTTTTGATCATAATTAATTAATTGGAGTCCCCTTCTAGACTCTTAAGCTAGTTGACTTCCTATGAAATCTAGGATTTTCTTTTATTTTGCTTCGCTTCTCACCAACATCTTATATATGTCCTTTCTTATTAATAAGGTCTTTAGTACTTTCTTTTAAAAATATAGGTATCATAAGGTGCTTTTATTAAAGTTGGTTTTTCTAATGGTATAGGTTTGCTTCTTTCAATCCTTGCAATTGAAATATATCAATAAAACCTTCTTTTTTTAGTTCGAATCAAAGGTACTACATTTATGGGATGCCTAACTTGTTGCCGTTGCTAAGATGGCGGCACCCATGGTGCTACTATAAACCAAGGTTGTCTGCACTAAAAACTTGGGATTCGCATATCATATTCTTGTTTAAAGACTTGGGTGAATTATGTTTGGTGATTTTGCTATGAAATTTTTACTCTTTGTTATATTTTGGGAATCTGCTGATTTTTAGTCTTAACACTAGTATTTAAATTATAATTAAGAATAAAAACATCTATATTGGAATTCTATGCTGATGCTAAACAATCCTTCATAATCTTTAGCTTCTTTTTAACATCTAGTAGCAGACATAAATCAAAATTCAATAGCATTAATGGTTGCAACTAGCAGAAATGGGTCTTCATTTACTAGTATATTTTGATCAACTTCAACAAATAGCATAATTCCCTTATTGATTCGATCTTGGACCTCATTCCTAAACCTCCAATAAGAATTCGTTAGGACTCCATGCATTATGATATTTGCAATGTTCTCTCCCTTTGATCTCTTCTTTTTATAAGAATTCTATGCTCTATTTTGGAGGTGTCAAAGGTGTATTGAATTTGAGTAAACAAATATTGCATTTTCTTTATGAATTCAAGAGATTTACACTCTAATGAGGGGCAAACACAAGTTCATAGGATGTTGACTTCAACCAATTCTAAATCGCAAGAATTTGTCTCTACAATATAAGTTCCAAATGATTTCTTCCTTCTGTGTACTTCTTCTTTAATAAGTTCTTTATATTTAGAAACCTTTTATACTAGTTCATAGAAATTTTGAAACTCTTTTGTTTGAATTTTTTCCACAGCTCAATATCAAGGCCTCTTTAAGCTAACTTCAAATATTCAACCTTTGGAGTACAATGCAACATTCACCTCTCTCATCTTCTTAAATCGTGTGATAAAAAATGTTTGCATTCTCACCATTTTTCTAAGTAACTTTGGATAACTTAGCTATGCTAACTTTGGGTTCAGTCTGAAAGAATTAAGTATGAAACAATCTTTCTATTTTAGCCTAGGAAAGGATTTAATTCTTGTGTAACAAATCTTATCAGGAAAAGGTTATGTTTTTTTAACAAATTTGGGAACAATATGAGCTTGAAATTATTGAAATTTTCATAATTAGCTGATTCTTCACATTTTATGGTAAATTTTGGCAACGTGTTCAATGGTCGACTAACAAACTTCACTAGAAAATAAGTTAAATTTTGGAATTCTATACCCATAGGAATATGGATCCTCCTGTTCAATATGCTTTGGATAGAGCATATGGAATTATGGACAACCAAGTTGTCTTAAGCCAAACTCTTACAATTCCTAAATAGCCTCTTTAACAGCTTCCATATCAACCTATAATCTTATTTGTGCAAAGGGTGTGCTAGAGGGGCAATAAGAGGATTCGTTAGTTTCAACCTCCATTTCCAATCCCCGTCTACCTAAAATTTGGGATTTGACAACCTGTTGACTATTTTTATAATTAATACGTAAAGACACTACAAGAACATCCTCTCTCTTATGAGGAGAGACGTATTTTTGTCTATAGAAGAAAAAACTGGAAGGCGAATGCACTCACCAACTTCCATCTCATTTGGAACAGGATGCCCCTAAGTCTTTCATAAATATGCTTTGTTAAAGTAAGAAAATTATGCCCAACAACTTATACTAAATCTTTAGACAACCTATCAACCTTATTTGTTAATATTTTGATTGCATCAGCCATAAAGGTCATGTTGGACTTCAATTATGGAATTTCATTTGTATATAAAATGTCATTCCATTATGGCAATTTTGGATCCTTCATTTCCTATTGTTATAAGGGCTTCTTCCTCCAAAGCTAGAGGCAATCAATTTCTTTTCCACTTCTTGTACATGAAATTATTGTCCTATTAGTATGCCAAATTATTCTTGTAATTTGAAATTCAAGTACGTCAGGGAGGAATTCTCCCAAAATTTATACCTGAATTATTATTAACAATAAATGTGAGCTTCAAAAACTTGGATAATATATTTATAATCTACCAAAATGCTAAAACGTGTTAAAAAAGAAATGATTTGATTTAGGAAAATAGAAAAATTGAAACAACAAAGGGAATTTGAAGCTGTGTGTTATTGCATTATGTGTTATATGTTTTAATAATCCTCTCATCCTTATGTAGCTTTTCTTTTTAGTATTATTTCCTAGTTTTCATATTTTAAATACCTTTTTGCCACTATTTCCTTAACTTTCATGTTCTCGACTTCTTGTAATTGTTCAATTTCCAGCCTACTTAGCTATGTTCTTATTAACTGCTTTGTACCATTTTTTCAACTTTTATGTTTTGTAATTCCACGAATTCAACACGTTCCTCCCCACATTCCTAGTTTTTTGTTACCTATGAATTCTCTTGCTAAATATTTCATCAGCTTTCATTTTGTGTCACTTTCACTTGTGGATTGAATCTCTTTTTGGACTATCAATATTGTTATAAAATAATGACGTCTAAGATTGAAGAGAAAGAAAAGTTAAGTAGTTTTACTAATGAGCTAAGAGGCTATAACAAATGAAAGTGGTGTTTACGATTAGATAATGATAGAAAATGAGTTAGTCTGGGATAACTTAAGATTAAGACTGAAGACGAGGATCAGTCAAAAGAAAGAATAAGAAGAAAAGACTGAAGATAGAGATCCAAAACTATAAGAAATGTTAGCAAAGATGATGGTGACTATATGGGATAGTTGTAAATTGGCTTTGGGAGGTATTACTTATATGATAGTTGATTTGGACGACGACGAAATTATATCTAGTGCCTTAGACACCCTAGATACAAGAATTACAATATTTTTTTACTTATTTCTCAAATTAACTATTTCATGTAATTATGTCTTATCTTTCAATCCATTCACAAGTGTATATTTGTTTTTAGTAATTAGAAAAGTTTTAACATTATGCATCCTAATCGCAATTATCGTAATCTATGGCATTATGATGATACTTCATTTGAGAATAATAAGTAAGAATTAAAAAAAAATTCTAACTACCAATGTGAAAAAGATGAGAGAGAGTTTCTAACTTCTCACTAAGAGTAGCAGCCATGCCCTTCTTCCCCTTTCCTTTGAACACCCTTACTCTCAAACTACTCCATTAATTCACTACTTCACTGCTATCATATCCCCTTTCTTTCTGCTTTCTACTCGACATTCCTTCTGCCAATTCCTGCACAAACTTCGTCTTAAACCACCGAGCTTCTAACCAACAACAGCTATCCCAAGGCCACAATTGATTTTTCACAAATACAACACAATCCCGCCCTTCAAACTTTCTTTTATTAGCATTACTTGTTTTGACAAACCATAAAAAAAAGTTGAACCTTCCCTATCTAATTATTCAACTTTGATAATGACCAATACACCAACCCTCTTCTCATATGATTTTCAACCTTTGCCCTCCTCCATTTTCATCCCTTCTTCCACTATCCCAGAAAACCCTTCTTCCTCAGCTGCTCCTCCTAGGAAATCTTGAAAGCAAGTAGTTGGGAAACAAATCCCCTTAACCTTGACCTATTCACCACCTACGGATATGGATGGTAAACTGGTAGTTTGCCCTAACCTTGAAGGCTTGAAGGAGGGAGCACGAGCTTGGGAATCAACCATGGTTGGCTTTTTCTTTGGCAAAAGACCAACCTTTCCTTTAGTCTTTCAATGGGCTACCAAGCTCTAGAAAACTAGAGGCTTGATAGATATTTTTTTGTTTGAAGAGAACTTGATTTTCTTTATATTTACTTCCACTTCAGAAATTCATAAGATTATGGAGGGAGGTCCTTAACATTTCAATAACCATCTTGTCTTCCTACAAGCTTGGCAACCACACTTAAACCTTGAAACCCTTAAAATCCAAAGAATTCTACTTTGGATTAACTTCCACATCATCCCGCTTGAGTATTGGATAACCCAAGGGCTTGGAACACTAGCCAGCTACATAGGATGACCACTATGTATGGATGAACATACAATAAAGAAGAAACGTGTTGGTTATGCTCGGATGCGCATCAGTATGGATACTTCCAATAATGACATTAGGAGAGGAAGATAAACTATGGGAAGGCACAATTAAAATTTCTTACCACTAAAAACTGCCTTTTATAAATCCAACCAAAATTTAGAAGGCCACGGGTAAAATTTTCAAAACAGGGAGCTACCAAGAGCTTATGTAGTCAATAGAAGTAACTACACATTTTAAACCCCTAGAAAACCCCATTCCTTGACATCTAGTGACACTATGCTACAAATTACTGACGATTCCACACCACTTGTCAACAAGGAGATGTAAAACAATGAGTTATTGCAAGAGTGACAAACTACACACATGCATACATCCAAGGAGCAAAGTACATCATGCAATACAAGGTAGGAAATATCACAAACACCAAATACAATACTTGTAACTCAAATAGATGCCAATGTTGACTATGTCACTCTACCCACTACTTCAGGAGTTCTGCACAATGCTGAAAAATAATCAATGGTGAATCACCCTAATCATATCCAATCAGATATCATTGCAACTCCTAAAGCTTATACTACACTTAAAGAATCTGTAGGAAATGTTGAGTTCCACACAGTGGAGAGAAGAAGATCCAAGAGAGGAAAAAGGAAAGGCTCCACAAGCCAAACCTTTTAACCATGTTCATTATCGTATGGAATGTTAAAGGAATAAATTATCCCATTAAACTTTCAAATTTAAGGGACTTTATTTTTCGAGAGAAACCTCTCATCATTGGCTTACTTGAAATCAAAATCAGATTAGAAAATATGGTCAAGTTAGACATTTTCGATTCCCATTGGAACATGCTTACCAACCACCAACATCATACTTTCGGCAGAATAGTTGTTTGCTATAGGGAGGATGAACTCAAGGTTGATCTCTTAGATTTAAACAAACAAGTTATGCTTCTGAATCTATATTTCATACAGGAGCACATACAGCTTAGTGTTTCATTCATCTATGTAAGCAACTTTCAATTCCAAATACGAGACTTATGGAGTAACCTCAAAAATTTTAGTAATATTGTATCCACACCATGGCTTATCTGTAGAGACTTTAACTCTATGTTAACGCCTTAAAGGCATAAGGTCATTGCAACTTAAAGAATTGTACATCTGATTTGAAAGACATGGTGGAGGATATAAGGATTACTGATCTTAAGTATGTTGGACATACTTTCACCTAGTCTAAAAAACAGAAATCAGCTTGACACATTCGAAAAAAGTTAGACCGCACCTTAGTGAATGACATTTGGCTTCAGAACTTTCCCAACAGCCTTACTACATTTAAAGAACCCCTTCTTCTCGGACCACACCCCCTTGTAATGGATAACTTATTTAAAAAAGTTATCAAGCATCATCCTTTCTGATTCAATAATTTCCTAGTGACTGTCCCAGGATTCTATGAGGCATGTTCAAAAGGAGCAGAACATAGTTGTCATGAGACCAAGCAGTTTTATTATGTTCAAAAAGTGAAAATCATCAAACAGGAACTGAAGGTCCTAAATTATATGCAAAGGCCCATAAATTCCACCATAAACTCCTACAGACTCAAACTTCAAGCTCTTCAAGCTAGCCTTGCTGCTCACCCTACTAATCCAGTGCTACTTGACAAAGAAAAATTAGTGCTATCACAATTATTAAAGGCTACATACAACCATAGCTCTTTTCTATATCAAAGAGCTAGAGTACATTGGCTAAAGGATGGTGATAATTGTACTCAATTCTTGCAAGGAAAAACTACAACAAAATCTACTCTCTAACTTCCAAACACGGTGTAATTATTCAGACACAATAGAAAATCCAAGAGGAGGCAGTAAATTACTTTAAAGACCTTCTAGGAACTCTTAACACTTCTAATGTTAAAACAAATCTCACTCACATATTCGGATCTTCTTACAAAACTAGTAGATAACACAGAAATAGAAGCTACAGCTTTTTATATGGATGGCTCCAAAGCTCCTAGCCCTGAAGGCCTTAGTGGATATTTCTTTCAAAAATCTTGGAGGGAGACAGGACCATTTGTTATACAGGCAGTCAAGTAATTCTTCTCCAAGGTGATCCTTCTCAAAGAGATCAACAGAACTTTTGTCTGTTTGATTTCTAAATGCTCTAACCCCACACAATTTAGGGACTTCAAACCTATTGCATGTACTAACTTCCTCTATAAGGTCATATCTAAACTACTTGCCATAAGACTAAAGAAAAGCCTAAGCCAACTAACTAGTGATAACCAAGGTGCCTTCCTGCGAGGTAGACATATAGGGGATAACATCCTTATTGTCCAAGAGCTCCTAAAAGGCTACTCCAGGTCCAATTGCTCTCCAAACTACAAACTCAAAATTGATTTTCGCAAAGCTTATGATAGTGTGAGCTGAGATTTCCTATAGACAATACTGATGGCCCATGGATTTCCAACTATTTTCATAAAGTGGATTAAAGAGTGCATCACAACCTCTTCCTTTTCTATTTTGATCAATGGCACTCCTACCACACTCTTCAAGGCAATAAGAGGTCTTAGGCAAGGGGACCCCTTGTTCCTCTACCTTTTCATTCTTTGTATGGAGACTCTCAACTCTCTTATCAAGCGTGAAGTGCTCAAAAATCCAAAAAATTCAGATATTATGCAAAATGCAAGAAGATTGATTTGACTAACCTATGTTTTGCAGACGATCTACTTTTATTTTGCAGTGCCATGATGGATTCTATACAAAGTTATGTGGTAGCTATTAGCAATTTTAAAAACTTCTCTGGTCTACATTTCAACCCAACAAAGAGTCATTTTCTCTTATCCAAAAAAGCCATTGCTTTGGTACCTCTCATCTCTTAATCAATTTTTCAAACACACACCTCTGTTATATCTTGGGTTCTCAGTCTCGACTAAAAGACTTACATATGCGGAATGCATTCCACTTCTAGAGAAAATAAAGAGAAGGATCAGTTTATGGGTAAATAAGTCTCTCTCCTAAGCTAGGAAGGTGCAACTCATCAAATCGGTGTTAAACTCGCTCCATATTTATGAGAGCTCTCACATATTTCTATCCCAAGGCATTATCAAAACCATCAAAAGAATCCTCAAAAACCTTCTATGAAATCATCCAAACAGTGCAAAAGGGTCAGGTAAAGTGAAGTCGACTGATATTTGTTTTCCCACAGATGAAGGAGGATTAAACATAACTACAATCAAAATCACAAAACCAACCCTACTCTTGAAAAGACTATGGTGGATCCTCATGGATAAAATTTTATTTTGGATAAAATGGCTCCACTCTTATTTTCTCAAAGAAAGAAGCTTGTGGAGCATTCAAAAATTTGCCTTATACCCTCATTTTCTGAACCAGATCTTGAAATTGAGAGACAAAATCTAAGAAGATATCTTTTGCAAAATTAGGAGTGGCACCTTGACATATGTCTGGTTTAATAATTGGTCTAACATGGGACCTCTCATACAATGTTACCACACCCTAAGCAGTCCCCAAACCTCTTCACTCATCCTTAAACTCATATCTATGATTATAGAGGAAACATGGAATTTCCCTCAAAACCTGAGGCACCTCCAACCAACCTACCTACGCCAACCAGCCTCTTTTGATAGTTTCTATTAGCAGACTCAACTTATCCTTAAACTCAGCAACAAGACCATTAAAGATCTGTTAAAAAGTAGGAAACCAAAGGCTGAATGGCATAGAATCATTTATACCAAGGGTTTGACCCCAAGAGTATCCTTTATACTATGGTTAACAATCCAGAACAGACTGAATATAAAATTCCCTATCTACAAATGGACAGAACCTGTCCAATGTGTCGATTCCTAGAAACAAGAGACCATCTCCTCTTCATATGTCCTTACAGCAGCAATATATGGGATTCTATAGATTTGATGGTGCTTTCCCATCAATATTGTTGCTATAAGGACAATCTTTGATGGTGTGCCCTAGATTTAGCCATATATTGCTGCTGTAAGGACAATCTTTGATTGTGTGCCTTAGATTTAGCCATAGACACCATCAAATTGTTGTTGTCCCATATATTGTTGTTGTCCCATATATTGGACTTCTTCATATGTCCTTATAGCAGCTATATATGGCTAAATCTAGGGCACACCATCAAAGAGATTGTACAAAAATTATCCAACCACTCAACGCCTCGAAACCCAAATAGACATATTCAAATCCTATCCTTGGGGCTCTGATATGAATAGATTTTGGTATATTTTTACATGTTATTTCATTTGAATTCATTTATATTTTTTGTTTTTAATTGTTCATTTTGTGTTCCTATTGATTTTACATGTAGATTTAATGGTGGAATACAAATACAAGATTAAAGCATGAAGTTTTGAAGCCATTAGGAGTTAGGAAGGCTATCCATAATCAGCCAACAAAGTGAAAAATTGGAGAAGCATCAAAGAGCCGCATGAAGAGAAACCCAACACCAAAATGACAGAAGGTGGAGAGTAAAACACAATCTGCATTTAACGCAGACAACTGCATTTCACTTAGACATCCTACAGACGTCTACAGAAATGCAGACATTTCATAAGCTGTGGCAGAAAGAGTAGAAAATGGAGAAGAGGGGCGTGAACAGTGGGTGTGGGCCAAAAACCCCTAAACTTTAATTTTCCCATAAATAAAATAGGAAGGGACGTGAAGAGAGGAGGCGACGGCTTGGTGGTTGAGGTGAAGAGAAAAGGTTGCGGCTTGGTGGCTTAATAATAGACGAGAGCTGTAGGAGAGAGTGGAGGTGAATAGTAAGGGTGGACATTAATCTTTATTTGTCCCATCAATGAATAGTAGTGAGGAGAAGAAGCTTGGTAGTGAGTGAAGAATCGTAGGGTTTTCGGTAGGGATATTAATGGGGGCTGAAGCATTTTTTCGGGAGAGGCTCATGAAGGGCTAAACATTCTGACGCTGGTTCGGAGGTAACATCATCACCGACGACTCAGGTTAAGTGTATTTTCTTATTTTTGTTGTTTCTTTCTTTTATTAGAAATTGATTGTGTTATCCTCTGTTAATTGATTTGGGTTTTGTGTATGCATAATCAGATTTTCATTATTGTTTAATCATTTGTGTATAGACCCATTGGGATTATGAAAAGATGATTTTAATCCGTCCATTGAATCGTTTAATTGCATACCCATTGCTAGAATTTTGATATAATCCGTAATTGTTATGTTGAAATTCATGTGTAGCGACTAATGATTCATAATCATTAGGGATAACATGACTTAGGTTAAATGACGCATCGTATGTGGTTGTTGCATTAATTAATCGTTTTTCCTAATTCATAATGCTACTGTCTGATTAAATCTAGAGATCGTATCCTACATTATTCGGTGATTAGGTTTAATTAATGATCGTATCTTGATTAAACAAAACCTAAGGAAAAACTCAAGTTAATTATTAACCCACAATTAATAGTTTCTAGGAGAGGTTTGAGAACAACAAATCAATGACATATGCTTAATTAGGGTGTAAGCTGATATTGAACAAAAGAACCAGATCCCTATTAAATTTCTCATTTTTATCATTTTTCACACGTTTTCTTTAATTAGTTTTTATTAGTCTAGTTTTATTTTATTTTCTTATTTCAATATCCAAAACCCCCTGTTAAACCTAAACACTAGTTAATTTCATTTCATAAACTTTACACACACTCTCTGTGGGATCGACCTAAACTCACCACTGCTATAATAGTAGTCTAGTTATTTTATTGTAACTAGCGTTACGACGTGCCGGTCAATTTTGGCGCCGTTGCCGGGGAGTGCAGTGTTTTAGTTTTTGTTTGTGATTTAATTGTTGTTTTGTTTATATTTTTTCGTAATTGATTTCTTTTTAGTTATTTCGTGATTCTTTCCTTATTCTATTTCATGTTTGTGATTTATTTAAAAAAATCATATATGGAAGTAATTTTTTCTTTAACTCTTCCTCTCAATCCTATAACCAATGTTGGACTGATCAACCTAACTTTAGTTCTGGATGGGATAATCAACAAAGATACTTCTATAATAGTTTGCAGGATGCACAACAATTCTCATACAGACCAGAAGCTTTCTATCACGACTCTGTTCCATCTCTGGAAGAGTTGATTAATATTGTGAATGTTAATACTTTGCAATTGTAGCAGAATAGTCTACAATTCTAGCAGGATGGAGGGCAATTTCTAAAAACTACATGGTCTATCGCCCAAGATTCAGAGAGCCAACACGGCTTAGGGACATCTATAGAAGAAATGTTTAATATTGTGGCTACTAACAATCTTCAAATTCAACAAGATATGCATCAGTTCCAACATAATATGCAACAGTTGTTTCAGCAAGCTGTACAGCAAATTCAACAGGATGCTCTGCAATTCCAGCAAGATGCATTGCCTCGATGGGGAGATATCAATCATCTAGAACCACAAAGTGAAAAGGAGCAGTCGCATTAACCCGAGGTATACCTAATGGACGTTTGTGCGAAAACGTTACAAAGTGATGAGGAGCTTGAGAATTTTGAGGTCAACCCTCAATGAATTACTTGTGTAGAAGAAACAGAGGAGGAGCTCGAAGCAGAAAAAGACATATTTTTAGGTCGAAGGTAAGTTCTGAGTTCATGATTATTTTTAAGAATAATTCTTCACCTTTAAATAGCAGATTGGAGGAATTAAGTGAGGAAGAAAAAAGAAAATAGACATGTGAGATCTTTCTAGAGTACATGGACTCAATTAAGATTGAAAGTTAGCGAATATGGAAAATGCTGAATATGACAAACCCTCAACTGAGATCATATCCCGAAGAACCTCATATGGAGGAGCCGTATGTGACACTTGAAGATCACAATATTGTCACGTGAGTAGGAAACAAGGAGTCGAGCTAGTGACTCTAAACAAAGGCGCTTCTTGGGAGGCAACCCAAAGGAAGTAAATTTTGTTGCTTTTGAATTCTCGCATTTATTTTTTATACAGATGTGTTTCTTTGTTGGTTTTTTTTGCTTGTTTTAAGTTTTCAATCAAAATTAGAGAAAGAATAAAACAAACATTTTCTCATTTTCTGTTGCTTCTAGGACTATATAATCATGATTAGATAATGAGTTGACTAAAGAATTTCGTGGCAACTTTAGCATTTATTTTTACTCTTGTGATTGATCGATATGCATTATCTTTAGAAGAGTACTGACTAGTGGTAGACAAAGCCGGTGAGATTTTGAGCCTTATTAGATTGAAACATCCACATTAGCCTCATTTGTCTTTTGATGTTGTGTGACCTTCATGGCATGTACATCCCGGTTTTGTGTTAAATTTCTATTTGAGACCACATTTTTATCACATGCATTAACATGGATATGATTGGGCATTCTTTGCTTTTCTGAACTACATTAGCCAAATAGTCTACCCATTATATGATTTTCCTTTTTGATAAGCCCCTTTGAGCCTTATTAGCCTTTCCTTTTGTATCAACTACATTATATGCTTTATACTTAAACAAATGTCCTACCCAAGCCATAAAGTTAGTGGAACATTTATGATTGATGAGTTTGTGGATGTACAAAAGTGTAAGTGTGAGGGTATACATATGTATGAGTTGGTTAATATTGGGATGTTTTGTTATGTCTTATCATTGAAATTCCCATGTTGTAGTTTATTTTAATTTTTACAAGGAAAAGAAAGAAAGAAAAGAGAAAAAAAGAAAAGCATAAGAAAAGGAAAGAAAAGAAAAGGAAAAAATTGTTTAAATAAATGTATCTAGGAGCATGTGCACGTGTGTTAAAAAGTTGTTTATGATTAATGCATTCTCCTAAAGTTGTGATGAATAGGTTATTTGAGTATATTGGATATGAGATAGATGTTGGCTTGGAAGGTTCACTCTTGTGGTTTCAATGTATTGTTGGCATAAACTATATCAGTGATTCCTTCGGATTGGTATATGCTTCATATGATTGGTGTGTGAGAGTTGAATGGGGTTGTGAAAGATAAATGTTGCATTTGTCATAGCTAACAGTACCCAGTTTTTTATGAGTGTTGCTTTGTTTCACTAACTTAATGGCTTTCATGCTACTTGACCTAAATATATCTCACCTTACCTTTGCCCACATTACAACCCTAAAAAGTCCTTTGATTCATGATTTTGCATGTGAACATTAGTGATGGAGAAATGAAATGTGCGAAATTGTGGATTGTCGTGATCGTGAATGATGTTGAGTATACCCGTGAATATATTTTAGTTAAACACATTTTCCGAGTCTACCATTAGATTGCTCAGTTTTTAAAGGTATTGAATGTTGATTGATAATGAGTAGAAGCATTGAATGTTGAATTCTGTTATGATATTTGAAAGTCACTCATCTTTGCTTGTGATTATATAATCTTGGGAAATATAGGAATTGAGTAAATGTTTTTGGGTCTTGAGCTTAATTTTAATGTTTTGCCCGAAGGCGGCAAAAAGTTAAGTGTGGGGATATTTGATATGAATGGATTTTGCTATATTTTTATATGTTATTTCATTTGAATTCATTCATTTTTTGTGTTTAATTGCTCATTTTGTGTTCCTGTTGATTTTAAATGTAGATTTAATGATGAAATACAGATACAAGATTAAAGCATGAAGTTTTCAAGCCATTAGGAGTTAAGAAGGTTGTGCATAATGCAGTAAACAAAGTGAAAAATTGGAGAAGCATCAAAGATGTTGTCCAAAACGACAGTGCATGAAGAGAAACCCAGCACCAAAATGACAGAAGTTGAAGAGCAAAATGCCCCACGTTTGCGTTTCACGCTGACATCCTGCGAAAACGCAAACGTTTCACACGGACATTTGTAAAAGCGCAAACATTTCATAAGCTGTGGCAGAAAAAGTAGAAAATGGAGAGGATGGGCGTGAACAGTGGGTGTTGGACCAAAAACCCCTAAACTTTAATTGTCCCATCAATAAAACAAGAAGGGGCGTGAAGAGAGGAGGCGGTGGCTTGGTGGCTAAGGTGAAGAGAAAAGGCTGCGGCTTGGTGGCTCAATAATAGAAGAGAGTTGCGGCAGAAAGTGGAGGTGAATAGTAAGGGTGGACATTAATCTTTATTTGTCCCATCGATGAATAGTAGTGAGGAGAAGAAGCTTGGTACTGAGTGAAGAACCGTAAGGTTTTCGATGGGGATATTAATGGCGACTGAAGCATTTTTCCAGGAGAGACTTATGAAGGGCTAAACATCTCGACACCAGTTCGGAGGTAACATCGACGTCGACGACTTGGGTTAATTGTATTCTCTTATTTTTGTTTTTTCTTTCTGTTATTAGAAATTGATTGTGTTATCCTATGTTAATTAATTTAGGTTTTGTGTATGGATAATCGAATTTTTGTTATTGTTCGATTATTTGTGTATGAACCCATTGGGATTGTGAAAAGATGATTTTAATGCATCTATTAAATTGTTTAATTGCATACCCATCGCTAGAATTTTGATATAATTTGTAATTGTTATGTTGAAATTCATGTATAGCGACTAATAATTTGTAATCATTAGGGATAACATGACCTAGGTTAAATGACGCATTGTATGTAGTTGTGGCCTTAATTAATCGATTTTCCTAATTTGTAATGCTACTGCCTAATTAAATCTAGAGATCGTATCCTAGGTTATTTGGTGGTTAAGTTTAATTAATGCTCGTATCTTGATTAAATAAAACATGAGGGAAAACTCGAGTTAATTATTAACCCACGATTAATAGTTTCTAAGAGAGGTTTGAGAACAACAAATCAATGAAGTATGCTTAATTAGGGTGTAAGCCGAGATTGAACAAAGGAACCAGATCCCTATTAAATTTCTCATTTTTATCATTTTTCGCATGTTTTCTTTAATTAGTTTTTATTAGTCTAGTTTTATTTTATTTTCTTATTTCAATATCCAAAACCCCCTGTTAAACCTAAACACCAGTTAATTTCATTTCATAAATTTTACACATTCTCTCTGTGGGATTGACCTAGACTCATCACTACTACAGTAATAGTCTAGTTATTTTATTTTACCTAGTGTTACGATGTGCCAATCAGGCTCTGTGTTTATGAGTTATGGAAGGAAAGAAACCTTAGACGATTTAAGGGAACCAACTCATCCAAAGAGGTTCTTGTCTCCGAAACCCTAAGAGAACTCAAAGAGCTCATCCGACTTAAAAATCCAACCAGATATGTAACAGAAGTATCTTAGTCTCTTTGAACGTATAAATCGAGGCTAAGCTTTGAATTTACTCAACACACGAGCATGCAAGACAATCAAAGGGTGTCCAAAACTGAAATAACAACAAAGACGTAAACAATTACTTAGTAAGTCGAGTCCCATGCTACCTTTGAAACCAACTGATCTCCACAAATTCCATTTCTCTCGCCGATGTGCTCTGTGGTGGTATATACATAATTTGGGAGACTTTAGTATATATGGCTACATGAGGATTAAAATAGGGACGATGCACAAAGATCAGCTTTCTTACCTTAGATTAGATGGAAGGAAGCCGAGAAACGAGATTGTCTCTGTTTGCATAGCCCTTATTTGGAAACACTAGAACCTTTAACGTGCAGATGGGAAAGATCTTTACCTCTGTTACAAACGACTATATTTTGGTGCAACGAATGCATTTTCTATTGTTATGTCGTCATTCCAGTAGAGTGCTAATTGGAGTTTTGTCGTTTTATTATTGTTGTAAAAGACTGAAGAGAGTAATGACCCTCTCCGATAACTGTTCTTTAATCTTAATTTATCAATACAATTTTTTTAATTTTCAAAAAAAAAGTAAGAATAATGTGTGACCTTTATTGCACAAACTATCATTGATAAATACAACTGTAATAAACATGTTTAATAATTCATTCTAGACACGCTAGAAGTATAAGGAGATTGACTAGTATAAACTACAACCTTTTTCATGGAGTATTGTATTTTCTAAATTTTAAGGCCACTCATAAAAGTCAAGATCTGAAGACTTTTGAGGACAAAGTTCATAAGGATACTTTTGTACAACACAACTACGAAGAAAGGATTGGATTTTTCAGGCGGAATATTGAATGTAAGTTGTTTTTAGGAATGGTGATAAGATGACCTATGATCCAGATTCATGTGTTTTCTTTCATGTCGTTTTGCTTAAAATAGTTGAGCTTCAGGTTCCAAGTTCAGACCTAATTAAAAAAAGATATTATTTTATACTTTTAATTTAAAAAAGTTGGCGAAGGTGGCCCATTACAATCCATTGTTGTTTTTAGTTATGCACTTATTACTCAATTTATCTTATTCAAATTTTATTAAATTATCATAATTCAATTGTTAGCGTGCATTATCTATTTATTTTAAGATAATTTTAAATCTAAATTCCATATTATTCTTTTGACAAACAATGCAGTGACATATATTAATTGTTTTATAGATGTTTTTGGTGGCAATTGTTATTTTTATAATGACTATTTACCTTTTTTGTAAATGAGTTTTCTCAAAAAAATTTGCAACTTTGCTCGATTGCTTACAAACCTATATCGCCATTTATTGTTTTAGAACAATAGCAATTTAACGTGTAATTTTGTTTATGCGAATGAGCCTTATTTAATGACAATTTTCTTTTTATTTCTTATGGAATCACCACACGAGATCGACAGTAACCCATTAACAAGATAGGGGTAGAATAGAAGTTAAATGGAAATGAAACTGATTTTGTTTATGCGTACGAGCCTTATTTCATTGCTGATTCCATGTTGATTGTATCCTTGTATACCTCATCTCTTTCTTGATTAGAACTTGATTGTCTGTGCATATATAAAATTGCGAAGGGAGAAGCTAAATCTTTCTTACTAAGATCAATAGAGTTCACAGATCAGTCTACAGATAGTAATAAAATATACATAACATAATCTGACAATAGCTACATGGCTCTCTTTCTTTCCAGACGCTTTTGACAAAACCCACATCAAATTTAAAACAGAGGTTACTAGGGCCATGAAGGAACAGGTCTTCCGTGCAAAACAACAGAATGACCCGTCTAATATAATAACCAAACATTCTTGATTTGAGCATCTATGTTCATCCCCCACCAACTTAAAAAGAGAATGAATGCTCGTAACACAGCAGACGTCTCTACCCAAATTTCATTTTAAGAGCTATAATTGACACTTTCCAGAATCTGTACATAATTGCTTGCCAAATCGAAAGTCTCTAACAAACACTTAGTGAGACCCACTTCCCCGTTCAAGGAGGCTTTCTGTGTTATGGCCACTGCCCCAAGCTCTTTCCTTCCAAATCTGCTCAACTTCAACAAAAGTCAGTCCTTTGGTCTCGGGCACAAACAAAATAACAAAAATCACTGCAGCTACTCCCACACAGGCGAGAATCAAGAAAGTGCCTCCCGTCCCCATGGCATCAGCTATTGACAGGAAGGTCTGGGCCACTATCAAATTAGATATCCAATTTACAGTTGCCGACATACCCCCACATAGCCCTCGATATTCCTCGGGATATATTTCTGAGTTAACAGTCCATGGCACGGGTCCCATTCCTGGTGCGAAGAAGGAAATATAAAGTACTAACCCTACAACAGCAATCCACCCATACAAACTCGTAGCAGAACCAGATGACTGTGCAAAAAATGCCCCGGCAAGAACAAGCAGCGATGCAATCACACCAGCTAAACTTGAGAGCGCCAACTTCTTTCGGCCAAAATGGTCAATAAGATAAATCCCAACTACTGTTCCAATTGCATTCATGGCAGCAACAATAAGGGACAAGAGAAGTGCCAACTGATTAGAATTAAAACCAGCCATCTGGACAATAGTTGGGCTATAGTACATGACTGTATTGATACCAGTGAATTGTTGAAAAGCCTGCATCATATAGAATACTTGGTTATTAATTTCCATTCTTTGCTTTTGTGTGCTAAAAATTTTTATTTAAAATGTTACCAAGTACCCGATCCAAACCAACAGTGTCTCACATTTGAAAGAATGAATTTGACAGACATTATGCAAAC
Source organism: Erythroxylum longipes (assembly GCA_027563885.1). Classification (NCBI taxonomy): domain Eukaryota; kingdom Viridiplantae; phylum Streptophyta; class Magnoliopsida; order Malpighiales; family Erythroxylaceae; genus Erythroxylum; species Erythroxylum longipes. The sequence continues at coordinate 7,839,213 of JAOQMS010000005.1, forward strand.
TTAAACAGTATGCTTTACAAAATTTCCTTTTTCTGAGAGCAGGTAACTTGTTTTTTAATCTGAACATAACATTCATATATTGCTTTTTATATTCTATCAAATGAAATCTTCACATACATTTCTTGGTCCTTTGGCTAATCAAATTCACCTCTGAATTAGTATTGGTTGCATAGAATAAAAACTCCTGATTTAACAAGGACGCATTAAGAGCAAGAAATAATTTATATAATTCAGGTGTTTGACCGATGATACCTGAAGTCCAGCCCCAGCAAGAAATGCAAGTCTGATTTCTTTTGATTTGAATACATCCAAGTATCTGACATGACTCTTTTTCAGACGCTCATCCTCTGAAGCAGCAGAGAGGTGTTGAATTTCGTCCTCCAATCGATCAATGTCATATATTTTAGCAAGAATCGATATGGCTTTAGCTTTATCACTCTGCACATTGAAACATTGTCCATTGTCATTAAGTCAACATATAATCTACACCATGATAAATCATATTATTAAAAATAGCTCTTCAAAATTTGAAACATAGACAAAGAATAGATTTATATGCCGCCTACCTTCATAAAAAGCCATCGAGGAGACTCTGGCATAAAAAGCATAAGGCAGAACTGAATTACAGCTGGCACACCAGCAGCTCCAAGCATCCACCGCCACGTTCCTGGGACCTGGTGAAACAATTGAGACGTCAAAAGCAATTCAAGCAAATTCTAAAACCCTCTTAAATCTGACCATATGACCACATATACCCTAAAACCAGAAGAATTTCAGCTGACTATATATTTAGATGAAGAAATGGTAAATAAATTATGATATGAAATTCATCAAATGCAACCTATAATGAATGAAATTCATTAATTACAAACCTATAATGAATGAAATTCATCAATTGCAAACCTACAATGTAGGTACACATTTAATTTATCCAACTTGAAAATTTTGTGATCAATCTGGAAATTATGTTACTTAAACATGTTTCACAAAGCCCCTGCATTTCCAAAAGAATCAGAATAACAAGGTATCACTACCGTTCCAAAAACACTGATAGTGGGTGAGCTTTATACGATGGAATAACTTCCATCATGGTGTAGAAACAAAAGGGCTGGCAAAGCTGGACCAAGAGGAGCTGCGCCACTTAAACTTAAAAAATTAAACCGTAAGATGCAGAGAAATACATATGGAGAGCAGCAGAAGTAATAATCTAATGAAAAGGAGCATCTAGTGAATTTTTAGTATAAACATTGTTACCCATTTATTAGGCATCTATCTATACAAGTCACTTGGCTCATACCATGGACCTGAGATCAGATCATACTTTCACCATAATGAAAGAGAGGGTAAATTTATAGTAGCAAAGATTCTCAGAAAGTGACAATGTGGAAGTTAAATAACTTTTAAGTACGGCTTTAAACAAGCAGAAATTGGATACAAGTAAAGGATGTCAGACATTCAAATTATTTATTCTCTACAGTCTGCATTATACAAGTTCCGAAACTCCACAATGAGCTTTCAGCATAAAGGAATTCTAATGTTGGTTTCTGTTACTTTTTATGTTCTTTTCTCAAAAAGGATAGCATAAGCTCCAACACATTACAAAAAAAAAAAATCATTCTCAGATTGTCAACTAATATGGAAGAAATCGACAAATTTATGTCATAAAGGATGAAGTTTGTAATGCGCTGCTTTCAAAAAATATGGAAGGAAAGCTTATAACTCTACTGTCACCTATTTTCTCCCAATAGGAATGAATCACGTCATTCAGTAGGCAGGAAGGAGTAAAAAAGACTCCTCAGTGATGTTTCTCAGATCAAGATTTTAAAATGCAGTCTCCAATATTATCTTGCTGTCTCAAAACCTTTCACGCAACCAAAAATATATAATGAATGTAATAAAATGTTTTTGCAGTGCTTTTGCATTCAAAAGTAGAAATCACCAAAAAATAAAAAACCATAAATTGGATGCGGAATTACAGACTTCATTTTCGTAGTCAACTTAGTCAAACTGATCTCTTCTCTAAGATACACTTGAAAATTGTCTAAGATACACACTTCAAAATTTTCAATTTCTCCATGTTAACATATTTGATAATCTGGAGTCAATTTGGACAGTGAAGCTAAGGTTGCTGGACAATGATATGTACACCATTAGTCACTTTGTCGCTGTTTTAACTGCCAGGAGAAATTGTCAAAGAATTCTCAAGTGATATATGCAGTGTCCTGAGCGAATTAGGTTTATTTACAGTGAATCTCAACATAACTGGAATTTTCCAAATTAGGACTAAACATAAGTAAACAGTATTATTTCAAAAATTAAATTAAAGGGGAACATTCGTATGTTTATACTTGATGCTTAAGTCATCATTTCATAAAGATACGTGAGCGTTTAACTCAATGAACAAACAACCTCTGGACAGACTCAATGAAGCAGAGACTCATGCCAAATATTCCTAAAGTTGAAAGTTTCACCGGTCATGGGACAGGTGACATTGAAATATAAAAGAGAGTAACGTAAAGGCAGCAATTAAGTTTACCTCTGTAAAAGAAAGGTTAACAAGATAGGAGAGAAACTGTCCACCGGTTATCATGAGAACATTTGTGCTCACCAACCCTCCCCTCACTTCTGATGGGGATGCTTCTGCAATGTATACAGGAGCAGTAACAGATGCTATACCAACACCAAGGCCAACCAGAAGCCGTCCTAGTATAAGAACATATGGATCCGGTGCAGCTGCCATGACAACTGACCCAGCTGCAAAGATAACATCGGCAAGAAGTGTAGCTTTTTTACGGCCATACGCATCGTTAATCCAACCTCCGGATGCAGCCCCTATCATTGCACCAACCAAGGCCATGCTAACAATAGTTTCCTGCAGTACGATTGCAGAAGAAGAAGAAAGAAACAAATCAATAACAAGGAAACTGCTAACAGTAAGTACTACAACGTTCTATTAAGAAATAGAAATAAAGAAAAGAGTTAAAATCCAAGAAACTTGTTACCTGGAGGAAGCTACTCTGGTTGACTGCCTCAAAGTCATCTTTTATGTACAAAAGCGCCCCTGAGATCACACCTACAATCACCACTTGAAAATCAGCTATGACGCTCTAAATATCATCATTCCATGTTATTTCTGGGTAAACACCGAAAATCTTCTAGGAGAAGGAAACTATGAAATTACAGGAAATCAGATAAAATAAATTGATCTCAGGTGTTGACAAATCTCACAGCAAACAACTAAGAAAATACTTTCCAGCAATAGCTGCAAGAATGCAACGGGTTCTATTTTCCTGGATAATAAGTTAGCTCCAACTCCGATTATAACGCCCAAGATAACAACAGAAAACGCATCGTGGACCAACACATCAGACTTTACGAAAATAACTTAAAAGGACCAGCAAAGAGGAGGTACAAGGTAGCCGGATCCCACTCGATCCTACCTTTGGCATACAACCACAGAAAGAAACAAAATTACTGTGCGCAAATTTCATGCGGATTCCGCGTCCACCAATCGAAAAATTGTTAATAAGTTAATCGGTACAAGATTATCCTGAAACCAAAGGCATAGTTATAATAATAAAAAAAAAGCAAAAACAAAAAATGAACAGCAATCCAGCTACTACTATACAATGCACAAGTGTTAAAATTAAAAGAAATAAATAAATAAAGAAGTAAGTACCTGTGTCGTAACCGAATAAGAGACCACCGATACCAGCAATCACAGTCAATCCAACGACATAGGGATTACTGAAATATGACATTCTTCTCTCTGGGAACAAATCCAAGTACCCTGAACTTCCCGGTAACGATTCTATCGTCATCTTTTCTTCTTCTTCACACTCAACACTCAATTTCACTACGACTTATCAATCAAAGAGAGCCGGAAATTTGGGAGAAGAGAGAGATGAGAGTGCCAAAAGAACTGGTGTATTATAACTCGGTAGAATTCGATTCCGATTCCGAATCCTCCCTAAAATCGAGGACTCTGCAAAGCGAGAAAACGGAAGAACAGAAAAGGAACAATTTTTTCCTTAATCAAGCAAACATATAACTCCGCGTGAGCAGGAGTTTCCCGAAATGGAGACACGAAAATGAAACTCCACGGACAACAGCTGGATTATAGCTTTCACGAATCTCTAAAAAATATTTTTCGCTCTCTAAAAATCGCCTGTTTGGTTTCCGAGAAAATTAGACCACGAAATTTTATCGAGAAAAATCACGGACCGCAGAAATCTCCTTTTCAGCTTTAAGCTGTCCGCGAGGACTCGTCCGTGAAAAAGCGTCAATATATAGAGGCCGAGGCTGGACGATTTCGACACCAAAATTAATTGAAAATATTTTCTTTTCGGGATAAGATAACATATAGTGGTAGTGTACATATCCTCCCTAACAAACCAATGAGATTCCAGCACCAGTATGAAAGTACAAAGTTGACGATATTATTAACACATCATTTTTCAGAATAAACATTAAAATAAACAACTTTTGGATTTTGTCGAAAGAGGTTGAAGGAGATTGCCACGTGAATTTCACGCTTTGGTCTCTTCGCAAATTAGCAGTCAGGCCAGTTCGGAAATCCACGTGTAAGGTTCTGATTCAGTTCAGTGCTTAAACTCAGCTCATTTGGCATTCATTTAAGATAAAAGATGATATTCACAGTAATACCGTGCGGTCAGCTAAATTATAGGCTAAATAAACCAACCAATATTTGATTTGAAGTAGTGCTCGACTAAAAACTGAAAAATGGTTTAAAGATGAGATGGTACTTCGGCATCTTAGGAGGATGATGAAGGCGGCCCAGTTTTGTACAATTGTCAACTGCTTAAAGAGACGTTCGGTTCTATTTTTATTTTTTATTTATGTTCTTAGGGATCATTGGATTCTATTTCTATTTTTTAATTTTTAATTTTAAGTTTTTTTGTTAGTTTTTTTCTTTCAAATAAAATAAAAACATGCTTAGATTTTAATATTAATAGAATTATATTTTTACCGCTGATTATAATCATATATTAGATAAAACTTAAATAGAAATTATTCTTAATTAAAACTTTTTATTTTAATAACTTATATAATATTTATTAATAAAATTATTTTATTTTATTAAAATAAATAATTTATAAATTAACTTTTTATTTTAAAATTAATATTTATTTTAAATATATTGTTATTATTAAGTCAAAATTTATTTGAAATTTATATATTATAAAGATATTTTAAATTTAATTGTATTGATTAATAATTATTCATATTATTTTGTTGCAAAAATTAATTAAAATATGATGTAAAATTAAATTATTTATAACTCTTATTAATAGTTAATTTTTATTTAATTAAATATATGATATTAAATTAAATTGTGCATAATTCTTATTAAAATTAATATATTAAACAATTAAATAATATTTAATTGATAGTAAATAAATCAATTTTTGAAAAAATAAATAAATAATAATAACTAATTTTTATGGTTTTCATAATTTTTGAAAACTGAAAAAAACTAAAAATTCAAACAAACAAAATTTTTACTGAATTTGAAAAAAATAGAAAATCAAAAATAAAAACAGAAATCAATGGACCTTAGTTTTTATTTTCTGCTTTTTTCAAATAAAAACAAAAATTATTTGTTTATTAATGTTAATGTAGTTATATTTCTATTACTAATGATAATTACAAATTAGACTAAATTCAAAAATAAATTATTTTAATCAATTAAATTTATTTTAATCTCTTGTATAATATTTATTAATAAAATATTAGTAAAATAATTTAAAATTAAATTTGATTTATATATTTTATTTTATTTTAAATATATTACAATTATTTTTATCTGAAATTTACATATTTTGAAGATATTTTTAATTTAATTATATTTATTAATTTAATTTAATTGTAAAAATTAAATAAAATTATTAAATAAAATGAAATTATTCATATTTTTAATAATTAATAATTTATTTAAATAAATATATAATATTAAATTAAATTGTTGATATTTCTTATTAATAATTAATATATTAAACGGTTAAATAATATATATTTAGCTAATAGTAAATCAGAGTATAAAAATAAAAACAAAAAACAAAATTCACTTTTTGTGGTTTCATAAATTTTGAAAAGAAAGAAATCAAAAACAGAAACAGAAACTAAAAATCAAAAACTCAAAAAAAAAAGATGTTTTTTTGTTAAACTTGAAAACAAGAATAGAAAATCAAAAACATAAATCAAAAGAAATAGGCTCTTCTTGTTTTTTTTATTTTAAGATAAATTTTGGTACTTTAGGAAATGGCGAATGTTCCATTAAGAAGCAAACCATGTGGGATTAATCATGATAGATTGGAATTGAATCTATGTGTATGTTTGCTTATTGAGTGGCCTTTTAGTGGGTTATATTCTTTTTACATATATTCTTTTTGTATCAAACACGATATTAATCGTGATTTGAAGACAATTTGAGACATGGTCAGGGGTTTATAACATGTTTTTTTTATAAAAGGTAAAAGCATAAGTTAAAGACACAGGCATGTTAATGCAGTCAACCTAATTTTGTAGAAGACACAATTTGGGACTTAGTTGTATTATAAATTGTGTCAAAATGTACAAAAACGTAGGAGGATATAGACTTCAAAAATATGGGCATGCCAAAGAGTGTGTCGTGTTTTGGAGAAAGAAGTTAAAATTCACAACTTGAGACATGATTATGTCCACAACAATTAACCTTATCTAAAAACACATTTTGGATGAATTACAAATTCTAAATGGAATTTATGACTTGTTAAAGTCATGGTTAACTTAAGTTGGATTTACGAGGGGTTATCTAAGTATAATTATACTATTTACAATTTACAATTTACAATTAATTATAAATTTGTAAACCTAGAATATTTATGTAACGAAATATGTAATCTTCAAGTGAGTTATAAATCAAGTACTTTAGGAGGTTGATGAAGGGTGTGGTATATTTTAATGACAGGATTTTGTGGTAAATGATGTCTTTATTAGGTTTTTCAAGTATTTAGTGTTTTTTTAAAAGATAAAGTTTGGTACTTTGGAAAGTGGTGAATATTCCGTCAATATATGAATCAGATGGCATTAATCATATATGATGTATTGGAATTAAATCTATGTGTATGTTTGCTTATTGAGAGAACTTTTAGTGGTTATGTTCTTTTTCTGATTTTTTTATAGAATATTGGCCTTGGTTTGAGTATGATTTAAGCCATAGTTGTGGCTGATGATTTATTCCTTTCTGAAAATTAGAGATGAAGATATAGGTTGGAGTCATTCGCATGTTAATATGGCAGGTTTTTTTTGTGAAAAAACATGGTCAAAGATATAGTCATGTTATAGACCATGTCTAAGCATGCAGAGAAGTAGGAGGATCCAATGTTTAAGGACATAGATGACCATATAATATTATAGAGAAATAGAGTGAGATTTATAACCTAGGACATGACCATGTCTCAGACTATATTGACAACAACCAACCTTATATGAAAATGCTTTTTTTGGTAAATTATAAACTCTATGAGTATTTTATGACTTGTTAGAGTCATGGTTAACTTATTTTGGATTTGGTAAGGAGTTAAATATAATTGTATTAGATAAAATTTACAAGCTACAATTATGTAAATGTAATATATTTATAAAGGAATTATGTAATCTTCAAATGAATTATTGAATAATATAGTGAAATTAGTTGCTCTTAGCTCTTGAAGGTGTAGAAACACCTAATTGGTCAAACCTTATTATAGATCTACTTATTGTTCTTTTTTTCCCTTTTCTTTCATACAAATCTATCCTCGTTACATATACTTTGTTTCTCAATAAATGGTATCAAAGTATCATTGAGGCAATAATGATTCCAATTGCAAAGTTTAAAGTAAGAAAGTTCAATAAGATTGGAAATTTTAGACAATAACAACTGACAGTGAAGGATTTGTTGGCACAACAATGCATATTGAAGGGGTTGTGAGAGAATAAGTTGAAAGATATGAATAAACTCAATTAATAGGAGTTGTATATGGGAGCAGCTAAAACCATCTGACTATGCCTAACAAAAAAGATCATGTGCCACATCATCGAGATTGCATCCCATATAGAGAGTCAATATGTGTTAAAGTCTCTTATAAATAAGCTATATATAAAGCAAAGACTATACATGGTGAAGATGCAAGAGGGATCACATATGGGGCGTCATATCAATGCCTTCAACCAAATAGTTAATGACTTGTTGAGGCTTAAGGTGATTATTGCATACTTATCCTATACTTTTTTTTCCTTATGGGTATCTAATAACCACACTTACAAGGGGATAGTTGGTGTAAAGGAAGTCACTATTATTCTATTGGCTCATAACTAATGGAGACTCAACATTGGTAAAAGCTCAAAAGTTAAAAGGTTATATGCGAGGGGGAACTAAGACTGTAAAAGTAAGATGGCTTATCTAAAGCGAGTTTTAGATATAAATCCAATAATTAAAAGACAGTCTAGTGCTACAAGTACAAGCAAACCAGACATATCAAGGGGACTATTTGAATAAAAATAGGCAGCGCGATAAAAGGAAAAATAATGCTTTTTTTAGTTTTAGTACTGCAACAGAGAATAAAGATTCATATTACAATGATGGAGACCTTTTTTTACATTTCAACGAGTCAATTTTAAAACTCTTATATTATAATACAAAATGCTCATATTATATCCTACCAGTCAATCATTAATTTATATCCTATACGTTAAACAACTTCAGAAAATTTTGGTTGGAGAATGGTAAAACTTGTAAATTTATTATAATATAACATATTAAGATTAAGATGTTTGTTGGTGCTAATAGGATGTTGAGTAATATCCATCACATAGCATATTTTTAAAAAAAACTTGATTTCTTTAGAAATCTTATTTTCTTTATAAAAATGTCAAAGATAACACTAAGATGGTAAAAGATAAGATGAACGTGATAAAAGGACAAATTTAACATAAAATATTACAATTCATGAGTAGCACAATTGTAGTTAGAGAAGTTGCAATGGTTAAGTCAAAGGAAAATAGTACTACATATCGACACATGCAGTTAGGTCATCTCGATGACTGAGAGATGATGAAACCTTATAAGCAGAGCTTATTAAAGGGAAACAAACAGTAGAAGATAAATTGGTACAAGTTTTATACATTTATTAAAAATTCTAAGTAACCTATGAGGATCTTCTTTTTAGGGAGCAACTTATATTGAGGTAAACATATGGAAAAGATATGCCAAAGTGAGCAACAAGCAATACAGATTTAAAGGTGGTATAGGTGGATTATAACAAACTGAAACAGGTGCTAAAGGGGCTCAAATACTTGCTTGAAAATAAAACAACATCAATAAGAAAGCATCAACATGGTATATCTAAAAATAAAACAAAATGGAGCTTCAAAACTTTAAGGAGATATGATTTGCAAGACTCTATCACATATTCCCTTACTATCTATAATAAGGATTCAACTATCTTTAATGGGACTATGGAAAGTCAGGAGAAAGATAGATGGGTGATATGATGAAGATGTAAGGTTTCAAGAGATTCGAGAATTAATTGCATCTGGGTAAATCTTATTGAAAAAGTTTCACAATTCATAGATACAGTTGATATATTGAAAAAATTAATTAAAATTGAGAAGTTTCAAACATAACTTTGATTTGATTAATGTCTCGAGACATATACATAGTTATAAACCAATTTATACATAGTATATTTACCAAAGTAGAAATCATTATCTATAACTATTATACATAAATGTGCAATTTATAAGGAGTTTTTTAAGTGTGTTATATAAAGAAAATATATTCATCAAGGTAGATATTATTGTGTATAATTCATATACATGGACATGTAATATGGGAGGCATTTTTAAAAGTGTATTAGTTTAAACATGATATATACATCAAGGTGGACACTGATTTGCGTGTGAATTATATACACGAGTGTAATCTTGAAGCGTTTCTAAAAGAACACGAGTGTTTTTTGAAATATTTTTTAGTGAACACTGTTTAAGACAAAATTATGGTTTAAGATGTGTTCCTTTTTAAAAGTTAGAGGTGAATATAGGAGCGTGTTGGTGTGTTAAAGGTATTTTTCATGAAAGATGTGATCTAGAACATGATTGTGTCATAAACCATATCCATATGTGCAAAGAATTAGGATAATACACAGTCTAAAGATAACAACATGCCAACTCGTGTCCTAGGTCGTGTCTGCAACGATCAACTTAATTAGTAAATATGTTTTTGATAAATTACACACTTTAGGATGATTTTCAAAGTGGAGTTTGGTAAGAAACTATATGAGTAGGACTGTACCTACTAGAATTTACAATTAATATAATTATGTAAAATTACTCAATCTTATGTCTTATATTTGTCCTTATTTATTAAATATATTATACTTAATCTTTAAAGTTTCTCAAAATCTACGATAAATTATAACTTGATTAAATTATCTTTTCTATCTTTAACCATTCTTTATATATGACACATTATGTTCCTAAATATATCGACAAGAAATATAAGTTATAACCTTTTTATTTAGTATTGGATAAATTTAAATTCCTTTAATTTTTCTTTAATTCTTTAATTAAACAGTTTATATCTATAGATTAAGATTTGCATATAGCAACATACCATGAATACCCAAATAATTATGAATGTTAAAATGTTTTGACTAAATTCTTTGTACACAATTTTCTCATATAATTCAATCTTTTCTATTACTCAATATTCTAATTAGAAATAAATTATATAGTTAATGTCTACTTTGTTGAATCCAAACATATTTGTTCTTTATTAGTAATTCAATCTATTAATGACATTTGAAATTTATTTTCAAGGTGTCATTTGATCTTAACCAAGGATTTTCCAAATCAATACTGATCGAGAATAACATTACATTTTCCCTAATCACTTTAAAGTGATAAATCCTATACTAATCACTTAACTATCTTCATATAGTTCACGTTATATCAAATGACTACTAATTGAACTACCTTTAACTAAAATATATCATAAGTAATTCCAAAACATAGTAATATCTATATTAAATACTTTAAAAATCTTAAGTCAAATGACCATTTACATAATTATCAAAATAAGAATTTCTATAAGTATACAAGTAATGTTTCATATAAAATTCTCATATTAGGTCAGTCAATAAACTTGTTCTCTAATAAGTACCTACAAGTTTGTTTAGGTATCTTCATACTTTAATCTATGAGATCATATACTTCTTTAATAAGAAAGAAACATAACGTATGTTGGTCTTTCTACTATATTAAAATTCAATTTCAATATAACAATGACTAAGAATAATTTAAGAAAAATACATAAATGCAATCCTATTTTTATTTACAATTTATATTTATCCCATAAACTTCAATTTATACATCAATTACCTAAATAATTATAATGTTTTAAATAATTACATCATTAAAAAGTATAGCTAACTAATTAATTATCTGTAGAGCATAAATCACCACAAACATAAATCATCACCAAAATTGTAGGAGTCACAAATAATGATATCACAATAAGTATCATATGGATTAACTTCTAACAATTTTTTTTTAGTATCTAAACAAACATGGCATGAAGGTATGGTCATTTATGGTTTATCCTAAAGACAAAAACATAATTGGTTATCTTTCTCAAAAGATATGAAATAGAATAGGAGTCCTAGTGTTTGTGTGGCTAGCAAGAAAGACTGTAGTGAAGGAAAACAGAGTATTACCTTCCAAGAAGTTGTTAATTCTGAAAGAGCCTTTAATAGGGTTAGATTGTTTTAAAATTAGGCTTTAAATGATTAGTTTTGCTTAATAGTACAATTTATTGAATAAAATCTATGTGTAAATTAATGTGAATGGAATCATTCAATTTGGCATTCCATGTTAGCAAAGTTAATGCTAAATTATACTTGTAATGAATTCAAATTTATAATATTTAAAAAATATTTTATATATTTTATATTATTATTGTAAAATGAAATAATATTTAAAAAATGAAGATTTTTTAAACTTTTGTAAATATAATATGGTCTGCTTAAACATATATGTTAATTAGTTCTAAGAGTCAATAAATTGGAAATTACAAATTGTTTATAGAGTGTAAGATCACGTGCTAATGTGAGTCCCTTAAGCAAATAGAGTATCCTTTTAGAACATGTCTTGTAACTTAATACTAATAGGTATCGTCCCTTATAACATGTATTATTTTTTTAATCTAAGGAATTCATTAATTGCATACACCATAAAATAATGTTATAAATAATGTACTGAATTTAGTACCATATTTGGTTATCGTACCAGTTAATACTAGATGTCATTTTGGGTAATTTTTAAATTTATAAAATAGTCCTTAAATTTTTAAAAATTGCAAAATAGCCCATCAATATATTGTCATATTTTTTTTTAATTTTACATTAACACTATCTCAAAAGATCATAATAATATAAATTAGAAATAATAACGATCTCTTTATTACTATTAATGTTACTTTTAACATATTTTACATATAAATAATAACTATAATTAATATAAGAAAAAGATTGTTTAATTATCATATATATTGATTGTTTAATTATCACATATATATAACTAAAAATAATAATAAGTACTTAAAATATTACAATTTACATCATACAGTAAAGAATAATTACATCAAAACATAATATAGTAAGAATAATATAGATTAATGAATTCATAAGCATCACAATAAGAGTTTGTGTCAAGAAACACAACAAAGCATAAGTAAAACCTAAAACAAAAATATTTATAATTAAAAGTTTTGTACTTATATGGCATATTCGCATAAATTGCATTGATCTCAATTTTCATTTGGTAAAAAATTCTCATTATTAAGAGAAATCTCATCATTAACATCATTCAAATTTATTGCACTAAATGACATTTCAATGTTTTTCCATCCAAGATTATCTTCCAAGTCACTCTCGTCTATGAAACTTGGTTCCTAAAAAACCCAATCGGTTAAAAGATCAATATGGTCAAGGTAAATTGGATATGTAGAACTATTTGTTAAATTAAGAGTTTTAGTAAACAAATAAAAATAAAATTTTAAGAAATAACAAAAAATGATATTAATGATAACAACACCCCTTTCTTAAAGCTTTAAGTTGTATCGAGCAAAGACCAAATCGTTTAATCTTTCATATACTAAGTCATTTCCTGTTTTGGAATGGATAAATTTAAATGTGCTTCAATTCCTTTCACACTCAGTTGCAGTCACACATTGACTCAGAATTTGAATTTCAAACTTTTGGAATTTTGGAACATCACTTCTGAATTGGTCTCATCAAGCAATTATAAGATAACAAAAATATCCTTATAAATAAAATAAATTGATGATTAATTTCAACAAGTAACAAAAGTGAAGAAATATATAAATATTAAGTTTGTCTCTTCGAAAAATTACAATGAACATCTATAAATCACCACATCTATCTTTATATGGCTTCATTTATGAGTAAAGGAGATCTTGCATCATCTTATAGAAAACAAAAGTTATGATAATTAATAGCATTTTCTCATTAACTTTAGCTTTCTTTGTAAAACCTTATCTAAAATAGATATTAAGATTAAAAATGTCCTAATAGCAAACAACAGAAAGTAAAGTTGTTTTTCTTATCTTTCAGCTATTACTACAAGATAAGGTGTATACAAGAAAAGACTTTTTTTTATATTGATCTTGATTGCTTTTTTCACTCTCTCTATAGAATCATAAAAATAACTCACTATTGTCTTCTTATTACTATTAGCCATACAAAGAACCCTTCCTAAAAACTTACAAAATTAAATGACAAATTGACATTGAGACCAAAATTCATGATATTCAAATATAATTTTGAAAAACTCCATTCTAGGATTAGACCTGACTTACTCAGATACAACGCATTTATTACTTATAAACAACTGTCTTAGCTTATTCTTCATTAGAATAAAACACTAAAGTAATAAGAAATTATTCGTAAATATTTTAGTGGCAAGACAACATAAATTTCCACTATTAATGAAACTCTTTCTCATTAAATTTAGAACTTATGCATGATTATAAATGAACTTAGTTATTTTTCTTACTTTCTGGATAATTTTATTAATGATAGAAAGTATCTAGCATCTCCTAAATTTTCTAACAATAGGTAAATGTAATCTACAGTACAGGAAGTCCAATAAAAATAATTATACCTGCTCTGTAACTTTTTTCTAACTACTTTATAAGTAGAATCATTATCAGTAATGAATTGTACAATTTTTTTAGGCCTAACTTTTTTCACAACTTCAAGTATCTAAAATAGAGTATCAACATTTCTTACAAGACTAAAAAAATTATGTTTCTTTAGTAATTTAAATAATAAATTAAATAATGAATTCAATCATAACATAAATCAAGCCTTACAAATAAATTAGTTGACAAGTTAAAACATAAAATTATACTTAAAGCCACGTTACAAGGGACGAGTTTTAAAGACTCCTTCTCATGGGCATGGATTGAAAAATTTTTCCCAGATAAATTTATTTTCCTTGGATAGGAGTGAAGTTACGAAACTTTCTAGATTGGTCGAACACGAGTCCTTTTGTCTATTTGTCATAATGAAGTGATGTAGTTTGCAAGAATACAAAGATTGTTGGTAGATATATTTATTTATTTTCCTTGGATCGGAGTGAAGTTACGAAACTTTCTAGATTGGTCGAACAGGTGTCCTTTTGTCTATTTGTCATAATGAAGTGATGCAGTTTGCAAGACTTCAAAGATGGTTGGTACTAAGCCAAAAGCAGTCGGACAGGGCATGTTCTCCTACACAGATGTCGTGTTTTTAACCACAACCTCATAAGCAATCAATACTCGTAGAATAAGGCCCTTCCTGTTAACATCCTGATACTAAAATAGTGGTGATGCCATGTGACAAGTGTTGCGCTTACAGAACAAATAGGGTCATCTCATCGTTTGTATTCATTTACCAAACAGCTCACGCCACGAGATAAACATGTACTCTATTGTCTCCTTTCCAATAAGCCTACTATTCATACGTCAACGTCTTGAGAGCAACTTTCATAAATCAAAATAATAAAGCATCAATTATTTTATCGTGAGGAATATTTAAAAAAATTCCTAAAAATAAAAATAGAAAAATGAGGTATGAAATTTAAAGTGATATGTTCCCCAAATATTATTCAATGAAAATAATCGCCCAGCAACCACGGCAAGTAGTGTTTTATTTTTCCAATGTTTAGTTATTTTCTTGAAAGTAAGCAATTGTGTTTTTTTAATTACATTAGGTATTTCAGTTTAGTCAGATTAATTTTAAATTTTTAAGACTCTATCTCAAGGGTTTTAGAGGATAAAAATTTGGAATTCTAAAAACCCTTAGGGCCCTATTTGGTTGGCAAGAATTCTTGCTTGGGAAAGTAATATTTTTCCTAAAATTCTTATTATTATGTTTGGTTCATTTTTTTGAGTATTTAGGAAAGTAAAAACTTTCTCAATTTAAAGAAAATAATAATATTTTACTTGGATTCTAAATTTCATCACTCCCCTTGATATTTAGATTACTTTCTTAGAGAATTTAATCTAAAAAATTCATCGGTCAAAAAAACCCTTGTCTCTAGACCGAACGAAACTCTATCTCCTCTTTAACTTCTCTCTCTCAACCCTTCGAAACTGTTTAAAACTCTATCTCCTCTTTAACTTCTCTCTCCCAACTCCCGCTCTAAGGTATACCTTCACGCTTCTGATTTTCTCCATCGTCAGCATCAGTGGCATATTTTGTAGCTTGCAGTTGACGCATCACACAAACAACATTAAACAAGTTGTTTCACGTTGAATTCTAAAAAATATCCAAGTGTTATCGTTTTCCTTAGAGAGAGAAACTTAGATTAGAGAGACAAACTCTCTCTCCGGTGTATTGAAGAAAACAAAGTCTTCGTTGGAATTTTTTATTGGCATATAGTATCTCTGTTTCTTGGTAAGTTCTCTGTCCTTTTTTTCCGCCATTAGTGAATACTTGAATTCAGATATTGCTTTTGTGATGAAAGGTTGGTGATCTCTATCGATGTTCTATTCAAAGCGTTAATTAACAAAAGCGTTAATTCAAACAACGCTTTTTGGTCCAACCAGAAGTGGTTTACGCATTGGTGATCTGAATTCAAATAACGTTTTTGTGTCCAAAAGGTTTTGAATTCACAAAAGCGTAAACCACTTCTGTTTTAAAGTGGAGTTGAGCCAAGTTTTCTCTTTTTCTTAATTTATTTGGTAAATTCGTCTTAAGATGATACGCGGCTACAGAGAGAAGAAAAGCTGAAAACTGTTCCAATAATCCAAATCTTATGAAAAAATGGCAACTTTCACTCCATTTTATTTGTCTATCTCACGATGAAATATGAATAGAGACGAGAGGATTTTTCAAAGCAAAGTGTACTATAGAGCAAGAATAAAGTACATTAATGGATTAAAATACAAAAAAAGCATATCAGGTTCTAGAAATTCTCTCTTTCTCCTATTTTTCTTTAGCATATGCTTACCTTTTCTTTTTTAGTCACCAAGACGTGATGTTTACTTCACCTTTTGTTTGTTTTCAACTATTCCTTTTCTTTTGTGACAAAGTTTTAATGGTATGACATTTTTAACCACTTTGTTTGTTGGGATATGCTCGAAAATATAAACAGAGAAGAGAACTTGGATGAAGAAAATGAAGAATCTAATGAAGAGGAGGATGTAGAGTCTCAAAGAGATCAACCAATCAGGGGTAATTCTCAAGGTGAAGGAACTTCAAAAAAAAACATATTGCAAAAGGAGGAGGAGTGCTGATAGTTTGGTTTTATATTTGGAATGTATCACTGAAAAGCTTACTGAAGGTTTAAAAAAATCTAACGAGCAAATGGCTAAAGTTGCAAAATCTATTGCAGGTTCGAATCAGAAGGAATCTGATAATAAGCGGAAATTAGATGAAGAACTTAAGAAAATGAAAGACTTAACACAAGCTGAATGTATTAGAGTTGGAATAAAACTTGTAAATAATTCAAATCATATGGATTATTTTTTCACTCTTCAGGATGCTGATAAAGAAGAATATCTAAGGCAGATTTAAAGAGTACTTAGTTGTTAAGATTTTCAAATTTATTAAATTTAGGATGATTATAAGATATTTGACATTTTTTATTTTAATTTTGTGATTGTCTAGTTGAAATAATGCACTATTCGTATTTTTATTTTCAATGTTAGAAAAAATTTTGATATTTGATTTGAATTTTAAAATTTATCTTTGTATTTGATTGAGGTTTTTTAGTATTTTTAATACTTTTTTGTATAATATAACAAAATTATATGATTAGAATATCATAAATGAAAAATTAACATTTAATAATATAACTTGTATTATAAATTAACATTATTTAATGATTTCAATTTTTATTTAGTTTGTAGGGATATAATTGAAAACACTGGTCAAAATTAAATTACATTCTATGTAATACTGTTGCATACCAAACACTATAATAAGAATCTATCCAACTTTTCTATTAGAATTCTTATAAGTATCCAAACATGTGAATTTGATTCCTCAGAAAATAAATCCATGGATTTATTTTTCTAGGAATCAGATTCTAAATTTACTTTCCTTTCCCGCCAACCAAACGGGGCTTAGGTTCTTATGTAACCTATACACTTTTACGCACAAGAAATCATCATATACTTGATTGGTCAACTGCTGATTAATCGCTAGCTATACTCAGCATCAGGTTCTTAACAACCCTCAGATTTTCTAATAGTTTCAACTCTCATATTGACGCTAGAAGCGAGGTGTTCGTAATTAATTAAATTAAAGAGTTTTGCTCAAAGGATCAGAGGATCATCAATAAGAAAAATTTCTCATTTCTTCTCCTTTTGCGAAACTTGAACTCAAAACTTTCAATAAAAGAGAACCTTAAATGAGAAGTTTATACCATTTAAGTTGTAAAAGTAAGCAATTGTTGCGAGGCTCACGCGAACGCTTTTGAGGAAGTTTCGAGGAAAGGAAATTGGAGAAGGAAAACACAAACTCTTCACCCAATTAACGGTCCCACTCACTCGATTGACATAATATTAATGCCGCCGTACTTGGATTGGAATGAAAATAATGTAGATGCAGCCCACGTGCACAAATCATGCCTACGTACCTTCCAGTCCAATCCATAACCATTTCCTCATACCTAATTGCGTATTAGGATGGAGGCGTCCATCCTTTCATTAGCTTGGGATTTAAAATTTACAGATGTACTTGGGAATTAGAAAATATTAAAAATTTCAGATGCCAATAATGTCGGTGAGTTGAAAAGTGGGGGTTATTGAAATTTACCACTTAAGATTTAAGAATAATTAATTTTAAACATTTTATAAACTTTTAAGTTAAATAAAAAAACACTCTTATTTTATCTCTTTTTATTTTTCATAAGTATTAAAAATAAACTCTTATAAAAATAAAATGAAGTCAAATAAAGGCGAGTCATGAGTGGCCCAAGTCGGACCTGCTTATCACATATCCTTTTAGGTTGAAAAATATTTTTGAATCAATCTTTGTAATAAAGTATAAATTCACATTGACGTTATTAATTATTAAATCATATTTAATTTTATAATTTGATTATTATTGATATTAATTTGAAATTAAAATTTTAATATTTGCAAATCCTACTTACTAAATTGGGGTTATGACCTAATTAATTGTTTTAAAATCTGGAAAAGTTTATATGTATACCCTTGAATCCCTAAGCAACCCAATTAAATTTGATCTAGTGAACAATGTTGAAAAGTTAACATATTGTTCTGAGTCGATTATCAGAATTGACAATGATGATAACCTCTGTTTTTCGAGGACTATGAATTATGGAAATTCAAAAGATTACAGAAAACCCAGAAAGCTCGCCAATCATGTGTGGAGAAATTAAACACTAGACACTAGTTGGTGATGGTTTAACCTTCAACTACCAATGCTCGTTGGCGACTAGCGCTATTTGCGGCAACTGTTGGGCATTAGATTGACAAGATGCATTGGAGGTTACTGTGGTTATTGACAATGATTGAGAACTACAAAACTTCTGGGTTGTGCGGTTGTTGGCTGTTAGGGGTTACTGCTTGGATAAAGCTTGATGGTGGGCATGAAAGTGTGTCGGGTCGGGCTTGGAAAAATGGCCTGAGCTTGACTTAGAGCTTAGCTTGACTGGTAATGCTTGAGGTTCGCCTCCCAGGCTTGGCACGATTTTTTTTAATTTAAAATGGCCTAAGCTTGACCTAGAGCTTAGCTTGACTGGTAGCGCTTGAGGTTCGCCTCCCAGACTTGGCACGATATTTTTTTTTATTTAATTTTAAAATTAAATTAATTAATAATTGAGGATAAAATTATAAATAATGAAAGAAAAAGATTAAAATTAAAGCTATCAATTCAAGTAATTGAAGTTATAAATTTTAATTGATTAATAAAATTATAAAATTTGAGATTTTATAATATATGAATATATAAAACGTACATATAGTGATAAAATTAATAAAACGAAATTAAATTCATTAATGAAGGATGACGTGATTGTAGGAAATGCAAGAAAAATATTATAATTGAAGTAAACAATTCAATAAATTACAATTAACAATTTCAATTGATTAGAAAACTTTGAGATTTTATAATGAATGAATATATAATAACTTACATATAGTGATAAAATTAATAAGATGAAATCAAATTCATTAATGAAGGAGGATGTGATTGTAGGAAATGAAAGAAAAATATTATAATTGAAGTGAGCAATTCAATTAATTACACATTTTGGCATTTATATTATTTTCATTTTCGTTTTCTATTTATCTTTTCTAGAATGTTTACTTATGGTGAAAAAAAAAGTTATAAGAAATTTTACTTAAATAATTAATTAATTAAAAAAAGAGAGAAAGGATAAAACTAAATTCATTAACTATAGTAATCTTAATTGTAAACGAATGATTATTCAAATCATTTTACAAAAAATGACAATTTACAAAAAATTAAGATAATATCGTGACGGAGATTGGAGACTGAAGAGGGTAAATTGGTAGATAGAGAGTACAACTAATCATTGTAGTTAAGATCATCAATAGTTTGCACCACTTCATTTGTATATACAAACATTATATTTAGTGATGTAATATTAAAAGTAAAGGAATATTAAAAATATGGTAATAATTAATAAATAATTAAATTTACCTTTATCTTCATAAATTTAACCAAAATAATGTTCACGTGATGATCGATTACTATAAGAAGTCACCTCCACTTTAATACCTGTGGCTGTATTAAAGGAAAATTAAAAAAACAATATTAGTTAAGATACTATAAAAAAAAATATAATTAATATATTAAAAAGAAAAGAATTTACCATCAATATCTTCATCATCTAACTAACTTCGGGTACACATAAGGGCTTTCACAGTATGAGGCTAAAATCGAGCGCGATGAGGAGTAATAACTTGATCACTAGTGCTAAAAGCAGACTTTGTAGCAATGGTGGATGATCGAATTGCTAATAAGTCTCATGCAATTACTTACGTGATTAGAAAATTATTTTGACATCTCTTCAACCATAATAATATATCAAAAAGCTCACCTTCAACTTAGGGTACAAAATCTTCTGTTAAATATTTACCAAGTTCTATCATATTGTACGAAATCCTTACCCTTTTTTCTTTCATAAATTTTGAAAATGAAAGTAACAAACTTCGATAAGAAGATGAGCCCGAACTTAAAACCGAAGCCGAAGTTGAATAGCTTGAACTACTGCGATCCCGATCTTGAATTTATTCCATTATGAGTTGATAATCATTAAACAATTAATACCATAATTGTTTAATGATATCTACATGCTTTTGGGATCGATCACCATACAATGCATTATAAATAAAAGTAACTCCCTTTATCTTGTATCTCGGATAAAACATAAATAACACTGCTACAATATGCCCAACCATACACCAATAAGAATTCAGCTTCTCCATCATCTGCTTTGCCATAATTCAAATAACCTCATTGAAGTCAACCATCCAATCAAATAAAGCATTCTTTATCTCACACATAGTGCTAAAGCAACAATGCGAAGTTGGTTATTTTGTTCATCAGAACAATTTAGTTGCATTATAAAATAACTCTAACTTTGCACAAAGTTCTCTAATCAACTCTCATTGATCTTATGTAGGCATGCACTAAGATTCTCTTTGCCTTAGTATGGTAAACACCTTAGCATATTGAATTGGTGACTCCCACATCTTAAAGGTTGAGTTCCATCTAGTCGGACAATCCAAAACTGATATCTTTGTACTTGGAATGCATCCAACTCGTGCAGCTTCTTCAAATTTCTCATCTCTTTTAGTAGTTGCACTCTAATATACTACATTATTTCGAATCAAATCTATTTCTTTCTTTATCATTTCCAACCCATCCTTCACAATCAAGTTCAGAATATACAAAACAACGCATATGGAATAACCTTCCACCAACCAACAAGCTCTTAACCCATATCTTATTCTTCAACTTCTCAATTATAACATCATTTATGCTATAATTTTTGATTGTGATGGTGGATAATTTGTTGTCGATGTTTAAATCCATTAAACAGTCTCCTAAAATGGTTGGCAACCTTTCATTTGTATATGGTTTCAGCACATAAACGAACTTATCATATACAAATATTACCTACATCATTTATGAATTCATAATATAATGAAAAAGCAAATGATAACAATATTAAAAAATATAAATTATCGCAAATGTTTATTGCGTAACATCCAATCATTATCAACATAATGTGTTGCCGCTGCCACATAACCCTTCTTTTAGTTACTGACTGTTTCTATGCCTATTATGATGACAATTTGTCCTTCATTACTTAACAATGCTCTTAAAACCTCTTTCTTCTTATTCTTATAAAATTTCAAAATATCCTTCTTCAATGTATTCCAACTTGAGCCTTGAAAGTTAGTTATAGTGAATTACAAAACATCCAAAATCTTTTGGTATCAACAGTAGACAGTGGATGTCCAGAATCTTTTGATATTAACCATAGACAGTAGATGTTCATCTTCAATTACCATTAAAGACATCAAATACCTTGATTTGTTGTTGTCATAAGTTATTACACTCATTTCATTCTTCCTTCTCATAAGGTTTAAAGTAAAAAAATGTTTGAACTCCTAATATCATCTTCTTTCTACTACATGAATCCACATGTCTCTTTAAATGAGACGTTCCACCTTTTGAACTACTGGCCAACATCTTCTGACAATATTTACATTCTTTGGGATAGACCATCTGTCGATCTAATTTTACTAAAGTGATTCCAAACTTCACTTTTCAATTGAGTTCAATTTGAACTTCTATCTTCACTTGGTATGGGAATAGAAGTTTCTACTTCTATATCCAGTACTGGATTAGAACCCTTTAATAAGGAAATATGTTCATTCTTCTAGAATAATCAACATATAAATGCTCGAGGTTAGAAATAATTAAAAATGTTCGAGGGTAAAAACAATCAACATATAAATGCTTGAGGTTAGAAATAATTAAAAATGTTCGAGGCTAGAAACAATCAACATATAAATGCTTGAGGCTAGAAAAATTAACATTTTTATATTAGTTCATATAAAATAACAATTACCATGTGTGAAAGTCTAGCATTCTTCCATATTCCCAACTATGATCATAAGTTAATGTTAATGCACATGTACTTACACAACCACCTAATTAAGACATATAAACGTTTTCAACTTATGCCAATTTGCAAGAGATGCTTACAGTTGTTAAACATAAAGGTAGAGCCCTCGTAAACTTCCAACACTTGCATGAAAAGAACATAGCAAATTTTGGTAAATATTAAGTAGGTATTGTTACTTTCACCTTATGTGCACGATTTGATTTTTAATTAGAATACGAGGTTTAATTAATGGCACGATCTAGTTAGTTGTGGCTTCATACAAATTATATTAACCAGATTCATTATGTACATAATGCATAACGAAAGGTTTAACATGCCTTTATACTAATGAAACAAGCCTTCCATTATATAATCACATACATCTTAAACTTCCAACACATGCATGAAAAGAACAAAGCAAATTTATGAGAATAAAAAACAGCCTAATTAAGACATATAAACGTTTTCAACTTATGCCAATTTGCAAGAGATGCTTACAGTTGTTAAACATAAAGGTAGAGCCCTCGTAAACTTCCAACACTTGCATGAAAAGAACATAGCAAATTTTGGTAAATATTAAGTAGGTATTGTTACTTTCACCTTATGTGCACGATTTGATTTTTAATTAGAATACGAGGTTTAATTAATGGCACGATCTAGTTAGTTGTGGCTTCATACAAATTATATTAACCAGATTCATTATGTACATAATGCATAACGAAAGGTTTAACATGCCTTTATACTAATGAAACAAGCCTTCCATTATATAATCACATACATCTTAAACTTCCAACACATGCATGAAAAGAACAAAGCAAATTTATGAGAATAAAAAACATTTATAAATAGTTTTCAAAAATGGACTTGTCACTACTTTTAAGCCTTTGCATAACTGTCAAGGTGAGATGGTAATTGATAGTCGTTAGTCTTCAAATGTATATCAAGTAAACTACCAAATAATTATATGATTTGAATAAGTTATTTAATGAATCAATAGTTTAAAATTATATCTTTTTCAACTTACCAAACCAGAATCTAAGTTATGTTTTGCAACCATTCATCCTTAGTCTACTTCTACAGCCTCACAGAAATTTCATCAAACACTTAATGTGAATACATGTTCAACTGTTTAATTCCTCAGTCAAACCACAATCAGTCAACCAAAGGTCTACGACTCTAGTCTATAGGACCACATTCCTTTCAAAACAATCCTATAAGTCTAAATGTTCAATTGATTTTTACATAAAACAATGTCGTTTTGCCGATTTATATAGTCGAGCCTTGGGCTAGGTTTTTTCCTGTTTACCAGGCTTAAGGCTTGACCCGAGGTCCAGTCAACCTAGGCTTAGACTGTTGACCATAGTCGGGCTAGTACAAAAATGCAACCATTAATAGGAATCTCGAGAGGGATAACTAATACATAGAAGAGCAAAATAAGATTATGACTAATGATGGCTCAAGCAACAACGATGATTGGTTGTCGGTGCTTCACTTGGTTAAGCAGGATGGTAGCTAGTGTCATATGTAGAAGATGATAATAGTTACTAATTGTGTGAGCTAGCAATTGGCCTTCACTTGTTGCCGCCATTGATGTCACCGATAATGGTTGTTGGAGGTAGTAGGAATCGGAGGCTAGTTGATGAGATGTTTGAGTGTGGTGTCTGAGGGTTAAGTTGGGAGGCAATGATTAGGGTTTGTGGATTGCTAGGTCTTTTAAGGTTAAATACAATGGTGTTAGGTAACACAACAACCTGGATATTGACGATGAGAATTTAAAAAAAACGCATGAGTAAATAATTATATCTTTAATTACAAGAAATAATGCAATCATATGAAAATAAGTAATTCCACAAACAATGATTAAAGATAACAAACTTGTATCATAAGAAAGAGAATAGATAATCGCTATAATCATAATCATCAATACATTGCATAACTTCACTTACATGTAGAAACATTATTAGCAAAAGGGTCACTTTTGACCCTAACTTTTTCACCAATCGACAAGTTTAACCCTAACATTCTAGAGAAAACAATTATAACCCTAATATTTAAAAAATGTTAAAATTTGAACCTTACCCTTACGAAAAATTTAACACCCTTTATTAAGTGTCAGGTTAGTGTTGACCTGAAAATTTTTAATTATTTTTATAAACCTCTGCGTCAAGAAATTGTTCGACGTGATAAGGTAGGATCAGGTTTTTTAAAATTAAAATAACTTATTTATAAATATGGGACCCACCTTTTATTTAGTTTATTTATAAATCTGGCTCTCCTCCCTCCTTATTCTCCTCTCTCTCTCTCTCTCTTACACATACACACACACACACGCACCAATTGAAGTTCCACCATATTGTTCACATACCTGTGCATTTCCTTTGATACCAAATAATCTAATTCCTAACCAAACAGGTTGGTATGAGTGGTTCAGCATTCTTATCCTTTAACCAGAAGTCTCCAGTTCGAGTCCTGGGAATAGAGAAATCTGTTTGGCCAGCGCTTTACTCCTTACGGGATGACCCAGTGCGAGCAAGGATTAGTCTGGATATAGATGACTTAAAGGCGCCTTCCCATAATTGAGACCCTTCTAAAACACCTCGTAGATTAACCTAAAAAAACAAATCCAATTCTAGATAGCCCACAGAGTTCACTTTGGCGTGAACCCTTAGTGCAAGCATTAGCTGGATTACTACTGTAGTTGGTGAATTGTCCATGTATTGACATGCAAAGCAGTAAGATAAAATGGCGTAACAATCCAAGAAAACTGCTGGCAATCTGTGACATGAGCGTTAAGAAACAAGAATACCCTGAATCCAGGAATAAAGGCGCTAACTAAAGTATGGTTTCATGTGTTTTGTCTTACATTATCATGACCCTAGCTATAACGGTTTAACTCTAGACTATCTCTTAATACTTACCTTCTTTACCACATCCCCTTTCTACCACGTCCTTTATGTGGCCTTCACAAAACACATACATTTTTTCTATCATTGATTTGCAAGCAAAGACTCAAAGGGTAAAAGGGATGACGTTGTTTATGGCTATTCAATGATTGTGATTTTTTAATATTGCAATTTGGATTATGCAATCTTGGATAGGTTTGTATGTAGTTATAGAATCAGCGCGAGAGTTCTTGTGATGTTTGTGTTTGGAGATTCGTTGGCTGATGTGGGTAACAACAACTACCTTAGCTCCATCTCCAAATGTAATTATTACCCTCATGGTATTGACTTCAACTACTGTGTTATTGGGAGGTTTTGTAATGGAAGAATGTTTATCAACATTCTAGATATGTAATCCTCCACAGAACTGCAATTAAAATATAATAACAAAATAATACCCACTCTAGCTTGCACCCTTTTTATGTATTTAGAGGAAAAATAAAAAAAATTATATCTAATTCCCTGATTGTTCAAGGATAGTCTGTAATTAACAAGGTTTTATGAACGCGATGTTTGCAAGAGAGCTACTGGGTGGCCTTATCCTGCAGCTTTGTCGGATCCTAATACAGCTGGATATAAGTTACTTAGAGGAGTCAATTATGCTTCAGTAGCAGCTGGAATTCTTAATGAGACAGGCCAACACTACGTAAAATCACACACACACACACCAACTAAAGTTCCACCATATTGTTACACTTTTTTTTCTGTTTGATTTTGTAGTCAGAATGATTCCTGTATAAAGCCCATTCTTCTAATGCAAAGATCAGAAATGGAAACGCCATGGCCAAGAACTCAAGTTTTGTTATAATGTTCTCTTTGATTCTGATAACGTATTTTGTAGTTCAAGTTTAGGGAAAAAGGAATGAAGCATTTCACAATCTTTAGAACATCAATTTGAAGGTAAGTTCAGGCTTCGACACTGGTGATTTTCAGGCACTGGAACAGTTGAATGAGTTCCAGACAGATTGCAATTCACAAGCTGTTTTGAAGGAGAAAAATAGAATCAAGACAATACCTAAACAACCACCTGTTAGATTCAACCAGTACGACGGTTACATTATAGTGAATTAATCTGCAGGCCGAACTTTCTATTATTACTTTACTGAGACTAAGGTCGGGTTTGGATTTGCAGTATGGTGGGGATAAGTACTTATTCATTGCAGTTTTCAAACGCAAGCATATGTTTGAACCTGCGGTGAACAACCGGAGATTGTAGAAAAGTGCGGTGCCACTGCAGAAATCAATAAGCAGAAAGAAAGTTGTGATAGGAAACTGCTTCTGTAGTAAAAATTTTATTTTCCATTAATAACCTTCACTACAAATATTATTTTCTATTATACCCTTAATTAATATGACTAATAATATATTTTTATGAAATATTTTATTTACTAAATTTAATTTATTTATATTTTCTTATTTATAATTTTAAATTTATGTAACTAATAATATATATTTTAATTATTTATACAACAATTAATAGTTTATTAAATCAATGAGCTTTTTAGTCATTTTATCTCTTTTCAGCAATCGCAATTGCACTTGCCAAATACCTATTTTCACGTTTTAGAGGTTGCCAAATAACAATCACAAATACATAAATACTTATTAAGAATAAATACTTATCATTTCAGCAGGTTAATTTCAATAAATTGTCAATCGCCACCGCTCCGCCAAATCAAGCCTAAATATGACAAAGAGTGTAAACCACTTCTTCTTTGGCTCAATGGTGGTACGTAGATTTCTGAAAACTAATGATCATATGTATTTCGTAAGTTAACAATTGATTAATTGGTGACTCCATTGTCAGGCCCTGGTTGTTCATCTTTGGCTTACGGAGCCGTGCACCGTAAAAATATTGTGGAACTTCAGTTGTGATTGTATGTGTGTCAGGAGGAATTGGAGGAGGTAGATTTATAAATAAACTACATTTATAAATAAATAATT
This sequence comes from Erythroxylum longipes, assembly GCA_027563885.1. Lineage (NCBI taxonomy): Eukaryota > Viridiplantae > Streptophyta > Magnoliopsida > Malpighiales > Erythroxylaceae > Erythroxylum > Erythroxylum longipes. The sequence goes on from JAOQMS010000005.1 coordinate 7,866,821, forward strand.
TTTAATTTAAAAAAAGTAAATCCCACCTTGTCACATCAGCAATAACGTGACACAGAGATCTATAAAATAATAAAAAATTAAAAAAAGTCAAATGAGCACTAACCTGACATTTAATAAAAGGGCATGAATTAGACATTATAATAGGTCAGGTCGGACCAGGGTCGTCCTCGGCTCGGCCCAACTCAGCTACTATTATAGTGGGCTACGGGTCGGTCGGTGGCTTTAATAAAAAAACTACACAAAACAACGTCATTTTGGACGTCCGACCTGACCTATTGTCATGTCTAATTCAACCCCCTTTATTAAATGTCAAGTTAGCGCTCAAAACGGCGAGAGCTGACCATAGTCGGCCCGTAGCCTACCCGTAGTCCGGCTAGTTCTGGCAAAAAATCAGGCTAGACTAGGTCAGGCCAAAATTGTCATCCCTAAGTTGAATTTTTCATTAGAATAGGGTCAAATTTTAACATTCTTAAATTATAGGATTATAATTGTTCTCTTTAGAATATTAAAATTAATCTTGTCGATTAGTGAAAAACCTAAGGTCAAACGTAACCCTTTTGTCAAACATTATTATGTAAATGATATCTAATACTATAATAATTACATTAAATAAATATTAAGCACATAATAATAATAAATAAATAAATAAATATATTTTCATCATCAAATATATTATCAAAATATTTTCTAGTAGAATAATTGGTCATCTCTGCATTAGTGTGACTATATTAATATTAAAATTAAAAAATAATATATTATCAAATATATTATCAAAATAAAATTACCCAAACATTTCCACCAAAATTCAAAATAAATCCTAACATTTTAACTCATTCAATAACAACCCCGTCATTTTGCAAACGTAAATATTATGAACATATTATATTATTTTTTGTAGACCATAGTCTACATGGGACGTCTTTCATGATAAGGGACTCAAAAAATAAAAAGTACACCAAAGCTTCCTTGTTATTTTTCACAATTACTTTTACTTTGTTACTGACATTGCTTCTTCTACTTTGATTCCATTTTTGGTCCATTTTGAAGATTTCTCAGATTCCATCCCACCCTATTAAAATTGAACAAGAGAAGCTCAAATCTTGTGCACTATTTGGTTAATGATTGTGCTTCTGGAAAAATCCATCCAGATTATACCTGTTAATTGGGAGTTCTATAAATGGAGTTGTTATCTTCTTCGCCATTATCAGTTCATTATAGGTGGAAATTGAGTCTAGTTTTAACTTTTCCATCACAAAATTCACTTCATTTTAACCCTTCTTTAGCTTTTCCCTCTGATAACAAGGCAATTTTGTTCTCTTTATTTTCGTGTTTTGAAATTTATATTTCTCATGGGTTCAAATATAAGAAAAACTATTTCTTTATGCAGAAACTATAGGGTTCTTTAAGTTTCTACAATTTTTGAGAGATTCACTAAGAAAGCAATTAAAGCTGCCATTTTTTTTTCACAAAGAGAAACATGAGCTTTAGGCCAAGACTTAGTCTTTACACAGCACCTGTTGTTGGGTTTATAAAGGAGGATAAGCGATAGTTCTTAACCTTTACTTTGTTAAAGAATGATGGGCAAGACATAAATCCATACTTTTTTTAACATTTATGCTTATCATCCATACCATATAACGAATCTCCTTGTCCCGCATGCCACTATTGGTATCTCATGTCACTTGTAGCCATACATTAATGTCACCAATGATAGTTCCACGCATGTATTATGGTGTTCCATATGGTGGCAACATCTTTGTCAGCTTTCAAAACAACCAGCAACATTCATTGTGTCTAAGATACAAATCCAACAGACGATACAAATCTTAGTCGCAAGCTTATTGACGTCGCCAGTGATAGTTCTATGTGTGTATTATGGTGTTTCATATGGTGGCAACAGCTTTAGCAACTTTCAAAACTACCAGCAACATTCATTGCATCCAAGATATAAAACTAACAGATGATACAAATCTTATGAGCTTATGAGATTGGAAAGACTAAATAATAGCGAGGCTGCAAAGGAAAAGCTTCATGTTTTCAAAATGGGAGACTACTTAGAACTCCTTGTGTTGGAATCTAAAGAAGTGACAATATGCAGTCAGATGTAAGGGGATGCTAACAAATAATTTATTATGGAAATACATGAAACAGAATCCTAAGATATATCTATTAAGGTGAAAATAAGAATTGTATTTTTTTTGAATCCTTTTCCACATAGGATATACATGTGGACTAGGGCCCACAAAAATGATATAATATATCAATTATATTTTTTTATGATGTGTAGTTGATGAAATTTTTAACCCGTCATTCTTTTTAAACATTTGCAAAATGATGGAGTTATTATTAAAAGAGTTGCAACGTTAGGTTTTAATTTGAATTTTGGTGGAACTTTTTAGGTGTTTTTTGAACCTTTTGCTAAAGATATTATCATAAAAATAGACAAAACTGAAATATCATAAAGAAAAGAGTTTACCTTCAATATATCTTCATCATCTAACTAACTTCGAGCATACATAAAGGCTTCCATAATATTTGGATGAAATCAAGCATGATGAGGACCTGACCTATAGCACTAAAAGTAGACTTTTTTTTTATAAAAGAATATGCATGAAAACTATAAAGGCTTCCATAATACTTAGATGAAATCAAGCACGATGAGGACCTAACCTATAGTACTAAAAGTAGACTTTGAAGCAACAATAAATGACGAAATTTCGTGTAATTACGTGTATGATTGAAAAAATATTTCCATAATTTTTCAACCATTGTAATACATTAAACTCCACACCTTTAACTTTGGTCGCATAATCTTCCGTCAAATATTTGTGAACTCCATCATATTGTAAGAAGTTTTACCCATTTTTCTTTCATAAGTTATGTAAATGAGAATATCAAACTGCTCTTAAAAGATGATATTGAACCTGAACCTTAAGCTGGAGCTGAACAACCTGAACTCCTGTGATCCTGAATTTTGTCCAATCTAAGTTAATAATAATTAGACAAAGCATGCCATAATTGTTTAATGACATCAACATGCTCTTGATCCCGATCCCGATCCCGATCACCATACAATATGTTATACATAAAATTAAACCCCTCCATCTTATATCTTGGGTCCAAGACAGATATGACCGTCATAGTATGTCTAACCATATATTAGTAAGAATTGAGCTTCTCGATCATCTTCTCTGCCATAATATAGATCACTTCATTGAAATTAAACATCCAATCAAATAAAGCTTTCTTTATCTCACACATATTGGTAAAACAACTGTGTGAAGTTGAATATTTTGTTCTCGAAAATAATTCAGTTATAGTATAAAATAGTTTCAACTTTGTATAAAATTCTTTAGCCAACTCTCATTGCTCTTTTGTAGGCAGGTATGTTGGACCTCGAACTTTTCTTGGAAGTTAGAATTATTAAGTGAGAATTTGTTGGCATTTAGTCATGAGTAAAAAATTAGAATTTTTGGATTAGAAATTTATGGAGTTTATTTATGAATAATATATATTTTTATTACATGTGGTTGCATGGATTAAATGGAAGTTTTAGAATTAAGTTAAGGAGTTCGAAGGCATTAGATTAGATATAGAAGGGTAAGTTTGGAAAGCTAGAAGTTGTCTTAAAATTTATAAGAAAATAAGGTGAAGAAAGTCGTGTAAGAAAGAAAGAAAGAGAGAGTCGTAGAAGAACCTAGAAGAAATTAGAGAAAGAGGTAGAGAGCCGTGTAACAACAAGAGAAAAGGGAGAGATGTGTTTGAGAGGTTAGGGAAAAAGAGAGAGAGTCGTGTAAAATAAGAAAGAATGAGAGAAGAAAAATGTAGAAAGAAGTAGAAGAAGAGAAGTAGAAAAACGAACCAGAAAAGAAAAAGAAGGAAAGAAAGATAAAGGAGATAAGAAGAGGAAGAAGAATATTCAGCTGAGTTTTAGGTAACCTTTATCTAATTTTCTTGTTTTGATAGAAGAAGAAAGCAGAGAAACTAGGTTTATATGTGCTGAAATAAAGAGAGAAAGAAAAGAACTAAGAGAATTATTTTCTTCGATTTTCATGAACTTTTAACTTGATCTTAGTTCTTCTAGTTAGATAAACTAAGAGTAGACTGAGTCTAAATTTTTTTTAAAAAGAATATAGCTTTATGGAATTTCTATTCGTGTATATTGATTGAATGAAAATATGTTTGTTTGAAGGGAACTAAGAACTTTGAAATTAAGAGCAAGAGGAAGAATAAACTTGAGCTTGGGTTTATAAGTAAATAGGTGGGTAATATGTTTATAGTTGTTATGTTGATGAGCTAAATTATTTACTTGTATGTATACTTAAATGCTTGCTTTTTTTCATTGTAAATGTGAGAAAAATATTTTGTGACTTTATATCATGTTTGATTAATAAGGATTATGTTACTTTTGTGTTGATGAAAAACAGAAAATTTAAGGAGCATGAAAATATGATTATGATATGAAATATGTAAACATAAGAAATTTGCTTATGTGGGTAAGAGAAATACCATTTCGTTCGTCACGTGCACGTTGACCTATAGCTTTCTCCCTGCTGCCCACTTGTGGCATATAAGCTCCGAAAAAATATACTCATTTCATTCATAGTGTAAACTTCGGTTTTGCCATTTCGTTATATGGGATTCTCTCAAGCCATTATATGTGTGCATTTTGCTTTAAATTGCTAAACACGACATATGTTTGAGTGTTATGTTTTAATGATTGAAAATTTATCTGATTCAATTTGTGTAAGAATATGGTTATCAGTGAGCTTGAACCATGAATAATGTATATTTAAATGTGATATAAATTATGTATATATTTGTTTTCATGTGAGTGGTTCGTCGCTAATGGCTATAAACGTATTAGCCACTGAGCTTACCAGCTCACCCCATTATCTTTCCACTCCTTAGGTGCAGAAATAACAGATCAACTTTGAACCTTGCAAAAACTTCGACTGACTCCAAAAATTTATATTTTTGTAACTAAATTAGTTCAGGAACTTTTGGTACTCTAGAAGCATGTCAAGCATGAACATTTATGATTTCATTTTTGTATTATGCTACTGATATGGTTTTGATATGTAATATGAAGTTATGTACAATCTCTGTTTTGTTAGAGAAATGACAGTAAGAATTGTTGAATTTCTCTTTTGTATATATGTAGAAATTTCTCTATGTTAAGTGTCAATAGTGTTGGCATTAAAATTGTTAGATATTTGAAGGCCTTTAGATAGATTTTCTGGAGAAATTGGTTAACTTAGGAGTTTTGTATGTATGGTTTTAATTGTTGGGTTCGGGTCTTTTGTTATAGTTAGCAGTTATATATGTTGACAGTAAAAAGAAAAGAGGAAAAAGAGAATAAAATGTGTTCTGAAACTTCAATGAGTAAAATGTATTGATCTAGCAGAATTTGACAAAATTGTCTTTATGAAAGTTGTAGATCCTTCTTTTAGCTTTTTAACGACATAAAGTTTATAATTTTTGAATTTCCGGATCGAAAGTTATGAAGATTTAAAGTAGGTATATGCAGTATGGATGTCGCGATCGTGCATAATACCGCTACTGTTCATACGATCGCGACTTTTGTGTTTTTTTAGGAAGCTCGCGATCGTGCTTGTCATGACTATGAATTTTGTTCTCACAACCGTGACTTTTTCTAGTCACGCCTGTGACTTTTGCACTTCTTTATTTATTTATTTATTTAATTATTTGTTTAATTGTTTTTACACCCACCAAGAAATTTAATTCTTTTTATCTTGATGTTAATTATATATATATATCTATATATATATATATATTCCCCCAATTTTTGCACCTTATCGTCACGGAATAAGGAGCGATACCCGGGGCTAACATCTTTGGTATTAGAGCTTGTGATTTCTAAGGATTCCTAGGCTTAGAATATGTTATATTATAAAATATATGATGTGTGATAAAGTGTTTGTATTGCCAAATTACTTGTTTGCATTGTTGAGTTCATTGAATGCATTAGGTGACATGCATACCATGCATACATGTAGGAAATAAGATTAAAGGAGAAAAATGCCACCCTATAGAAGAACACGAGGAGTTATGTAAGAATCTACTGCACCTTGCAACATCCCACTACCATAGGGTACATACCCAAACTTTCAGGAACATAACCTATGATAATGGTATGTTAGAGCAAAACAATTCCAACTTACACATGGCATCAACTAACATCATTTAAAAGTCAGCAAATTTTAAAAACCATTCATTGCATTAATCCACAAATTTACACTATTTCCTTTAGACAATTACTTACATAACCTCATACAGGTTCTAACAAAAACAACAAAAAAACAAGACACAACACTCTTGGAGCCAGCTGACAGACCTCTGAGCCATAACAAAATCCAAAAGGGTCCTTTAGTCCTGTCTAAGAACTAGGTCTCCTATCTCGTACCTGAAAAACCACATTGCAATTTTTATGAGTTTTGCGAACTCAATGAGTGAACCATCATCGATGATTTCACCAGATCACATACACATAATACATATTTTATAGACACTCATTCATATCATAAACACATTCCAGATGTTCACACAACATGGGATATCATAAGATCACACAATTCACATTGTTAAGTATAGCCAAACAAATCACATCAATTTATCACTCATTCAGCTTTACAATCATTTAAAAAATTTCAGTCTTATAATGTTATATGCATGAGACTCAAATTCTTTCTTATTGTTGTGACTGAGTGCCTATCACATACTTATACAAATATTGGCCTATAAGGCTCAGTCAGAACAGAATCACGGATCATAGCTCTACGTGCAAAACATATATCATAGAGCAAAGCTTTACGTGGAAGCGCTTCATACTGGTAACTCAAGACACAACGCCTTTAACTGAGCATGCATTTAATGAAATGCAACAAATTCTGAATATCTCATATATCATAATCTTATACAAATGCTCAGACAAAATTTCGTAGTCATCGGACCTAAGTCTGGCATTCAACTTTCGTTGAGAATCAAAATTTGAATTCATAACAAATCAAAACACTCCCAATATATGCCCAACTATTAAACTCCTCGGACCTCAGGTCCGGAATCCGGAAACAACTCACAAACAGTTCAATAATATTAGAATTTTAACAAATCAGATTAAATTCAAATCAAATTAACCCTAAAAAAATCATCTAGTTTGACTCACTGTATGCTCCAAAAAGCTATTGCCTGGATGGTCCGGCAATGTCTGACTAGCTTCCAATGTGCTCCTTTATAACATACACAACAAATTCACAAATATCACATTGTTGCACAAATGTATAAGTGTTTTTTTAATGCATATCAATGTATAGAATATATGCACAATGCATGTTCAATGACAATTCCGGGGTATCATATTGATTCTAATCATCAAAACATTCAGATATCAAGCCCTCATTAATATCATTTGTATTTATAATTTAGACCATTATAAAACAATGTGAAATTAATATCATAACCTAATTGACCACTTCAGATTTTCTACCTATATGATTTCGGGTCAACTTTTCATAATTAATTTGATAGGGTAAATGACAAAATTAGGTAAAACTTACTTCTGAAAAATTGTTCACCCATGTCTTAAGTTTCTAATGACTCTAAGATCATCCAATTTGATTCAGTATTCTATGAGTTATGCTCACAATACCGCAGACTGTATATATTTGAACTTTTGGCTAGTATATGATCATAACCTCGAATTGTACAACTCATATCTTTCAGATCAGTTATACAAAAATTACAAACTTTATACCAATTTAAATATAAGATAAAAAGCTACAACTTTTGTGAAGACACCTTAGTCTAATTCAGCCTACATCAATACATTTTATTCAATAACAACAGGACCTGATTTCTGTCCCTGGTAGTGCTACTGCCTAATCCAATACTTACTTTCAGGCTCAAGTTCAAAACCCTTAAGGACAGAATTCAAATTCAGTTTCTTCTTAAAATTTGTATCCAAATGTCTCTATTTCAATTTAAATCAAGAATAATTTCATTTGTAAATCTACAGATCAAAATAGAGCTAAAATACTAAAGCATGTTCAGTAAAAACATTTCAATTATCAAATTCCAGCACACCTCAGCTTTTTCATCCTAACACACCCTTTTGGGATAAATTTGCATGATCATTATGACAAGGAAAATGGTGTATTTAAGTAACACTTTCTTATAGACAGTTGTTCCACTTTGTTTCTAGTTTCTAATAACACTAAAATCGTACATTTTTATTTAGTATCCTAAAGTTTATACTTAAAAAAGTTCAGACTGTTTTTAAACTATAACAAAACTCCTAACTCTACTTCCAGCCAGATTTTGAAATGTTTAGAGATAGGATTAACATTAGAATTCTTCAGAAAAGTTGTAGATATATGTCTCTAATTTATTATGAATAAGAATCAATGTATTTGGAAATCTACAGTTCAAGATATAATCAAAATACCAAAGTCTATTCAATGAAAAATCTCCAGTTCATAACATTCCAGCATACATCTTCACCAATATCTCATGCATTTCAGTCCAATTCACACATCATTCTCAAACCATTTAACATGACATAAACACTAATATTTTACTTACTTATTCAGTTCTAATTCGAGCTTAAAAAATCAATCCAAATCAGTATTGCAAACATGCAGAATCCTCACGCATTCAAGATGGAATTAAATGACTTTCAGCTATAATGAAACAACAACAATCAGCTGGTTCTTTAGCTATTTTGTGATGGATAAAAGCATGTATTTAGTGTGGCAATTTAGAAGAGCTTCAAACAAGACACAAGAAGGGGAGGACAGTAGCAAGTTTCAGATGAGAAGAGAAGAGAATGAGCTTGGCTGAAACAACATGCAGAAGCATTACACCTAAGGTGCTAGATGTCACCATATTATTTCAACATGTGTCCTTAAGCATGCAAGCCACTTATCCCTTCCATAAGCCACCAAATGTCACCATTTAGTCAGTCCATATGTCTCCTAATTATTGTTCCACATGTCACACATTAATTTGTCCAACCGTCATTTACTTATTAGTCCACTTGGCATATATTTAACTATGCCAAATGTCTCTCAATTTTAGGCTTAATCATCCAAAATTTTCATGTATTAATTTATCTTACCACTTAACTTTTGTCCTAGTCCAAATGTACCTTAAATTCACCAAAAATTCTGAAATAATGCTAATGGTCTCCAAATAAATTTTGAACGCAAATAACTCACAATTCAAATTTTAATCACATTTAAAATCAATTATACCCAAAAAATGTCAATGAATGCATGTACAATTATTTGTATATGTGCAAAATCAATAATATCGTGTATGTGTATGTCACATTATGCATAAGCATGAATTATGCTTCCTAATTTCTCATTAATCTCTAATAAACACCATTTTAATCTTAACTCAAGTGACAAGATGTTACAATTCTCCCCTCCTAACAAAAATTTCGTCCTCGAAATTCTGACCTGAATAATCAAATAGGTAGGGGTACTTATTCCTCATATGCTCCTCTGTTTCCCATGTGGCTTCCTCACTCGAATGATTCTTCCAAAGGGCTTTCACCATTGGGATCACTCGATTCCTCAATTGTTTACTTTGATAGCTAATTATCCTCACAGGTTCTTCAATATAGCTCAGATTATTAGAGACTTCAATCTCCTGAGTCGGTATCACATGAGTTGGATCCGACCGATATCGCCTAAGCATATTTACATGAAACACATTATGTATCTGAGCCATTTCCAAAGGTAAGGCTAACTTATAAGCCAATGGTCCAATTCTTTCAATTATCTTATATGGACCAATATACCTCGGACTTAACTTACCCTTTTTGCCAAATCTCAGTACACCTTGCCAGGGTGATACTCTCAGGAATACTCTGTCACCAACCTGATACTCCATATCTCTCCTGTGATGATCCACATAGCTTTTTTGTCTATCTTGTGTAATTTTAATTATGCTACGGATCAATTTTACCCTATCAACAGTGTCCTGAATCAACTCTGGGCCTTCGACAATTCTTAAACCCTCTTCATCCCAGTATAAAGGCGAATGACACTTCCTGCTGTACAACGCCTCATATGGAGCTATATCGATATTATTGTGATACTGATTATTGTAAGCAAATTCAATAAAAGATATATATTTATCCCATGCTCCCTGAAACTTCAAAACACAAACTCTGAGCATATTCTCGACAGTTTTGATCGTTCTCTCACTCTGACCATCTGTCTGAGGATGAAAGGCCGTATTGAAATTCAGTTTGGTACCCAAATCTGTCTGTAAACTACCCCAAAATCTCGAGGTAAATCTAGGATCCCTGTCTGAAACTATAGACAATGGAACCCCATGTAACCTCACAACCTCATTCACATATCGCTGAGCTAACTGATCTAGTGAAAGATTTTCTCTCACTGGCAAGAAATGAGCCAATTTGGTCAGTCTATCCACAATGACCCAAATGGCATCATGTTGTCTCGAAGTCCTCGACAAACCCATAATGAAATCCATCATGATTTGTTCCCATTTCCACTCCGAAATAGGTAGCGGATGTAATTTTCCAGCTGGAGCCTGATGCTCAGTCTTAACCTGTTGGCAAGTTATACACTTAGAAACAAATTCCACTACTTGCTCTTTCATGCCAGGCTACTAGTAATGTTGTTTCAGCATGTTATACATCTTGGTAGTACCAGGATGCATAACATAAGTTACTAAATGTGCTTCCTCTAAAATCTCTTTCCTCAAATTATCAACGTTGGGCACACATAGTCTTTGCTTTAACCTCAAAGTATCATCTCTCACTTCAAACTCAGAATCTGGATTCACTTTCAACTTCTCAATTAACTTCACTAAATCTAGATCTCTACTCTGAGCCTCTTTGATTCGTTCAACCAAAATAGGTCTCAACTTCAAAGTGGCTATCAATGTATCATTCTGCTCCAAATTCAAATCAACATTCAGTGCTCTTAACTGCACTAGGTTAGGTAATCTCGATAACTATACTTGTGCCACACTGCTATATGATTTCCTACTCAATGCATCAGTTACAACGTTAGCTTTGCTAGGATGATACTCAATTGTACAATCATAGTCTTTTAACAATTCTATCCACCTCCTCTGTCTTATATTTAACTCCTTATGGCCCAACAGATATTTCAAACTTTTATGGTCAGTGTACACTTGAAAAGTTTCTCCATACAGGTAGTGTCTCCAAATTTTCAAAGCAAATACTACTGCAGCAAGTTCCAGATCATAAACTGGATAATTAAATTCATGGGACCTCAATTGTCTCGATGCGTAAGCTATGACTTTACCATACTGCATTAGCACACATCCTAAACCCTGATGCGACGCATCACTGTACACAATATAACCTCCAGAACCTGATGGGATAGCTAACACAGGTGCTTAAGTTAACTGATGCTTTAGCTCCTCAAAACTCCTCTGACAATCATCACTCCATCTGAAAGACACATTCTTTCTTAGAAGTTTTGTCAAAGGGTCCGAAATCAATGAAAACCCCTCGGTAAACCTTTGGTAATACCTGGCTAATCCAAAGAAACTTCAAATCTCAGACACTTTCTTCGGAGCCTCCCACTTCATTACAGCTTTTATTTTCTTTTGGTCCACCTAAATGCCCTGTCCAGACACGATGTGACCCAAAAATACTACTTGATCAAGCCAAAATTCGCACTTGTTAAACTTGACATATAACTGTTTCTCCCTCATTGTCTGAAGAACCATTCTCAGATGTGCCACATGATCTTCTCTACACTTCGAGTAC
>JAOQMS010000005.1:7878720-7889179 GCA_027563885.1 Erythroxylum longipes
GAAAAGAAAAAGAAGGAAAGAAAGATAAAGGAGATAAGAAGAGGAAGAAGAATATTCAGCTGAGTTTTAGGTAACCTCTATCTTCTTTTCTTGTTTTGATAGAAGAATAAAGTAGAGAAAACATGTTTTTTATGTTGAAAACAAAGAGAGAAAGAAGAGGAACAGGAGATTTATGTTTTTAGATTTTCATGAACTTTTAACTTGATCCTAGTTCTTCTAGCTTAGATAGACTAAGAATAGATTAAGTCTAAGCTTATTTTTAGATAATATAACTTTATGAAAGTTCTATTCATGTATGATGATGAATGGAAATACGGTTGTTTAAAGGGAACCAAGAAGAGTTGAAATCATGAACAAGAGGAAAAACAAGTTTGAGCTTGGATTTATAAGTAAAGAGGTGGGTAATATGTTTATAGTTGTTATGTTAATGAGCTGAACTATTTGCTTGTATGTGTACTTAAATGCTTGCTTTTATTCACTGTGAATATGGGAAAAATGTTCTATGAATTTAATATCATGTTTACTTTGTAAGAATTCTGCTGCGTTTGTATTGATGAAAAACAGAAAAACTTTAAGAAGCAAGAAAATATGATCATGATATGAAATATGTAAGTATCAGAAAATTGCTTATGTGGGTAAGAGAGATACCATTCTGTTCTTCACATGCACGTTGACCTAAAACCTTCTTCCGGCTGCCTGCTTGTGGCACATGAGTTCTGAAAAATGGACTCATTATGTTCATGGTGTTAACTTCAGTTTTGCCATTCTGTTTTATGGGATTCTCTCGAGTCATATTATTTGTGCATTTCATTGTGATTTGTTGAGCATAATATATGATTAAATGTTTCGTTATGATGATTAAAAGCAAAATTATATGATAAGATTTATGTGACTGAAATTTTTAAGTATGTGTTATGTGAACTAGATTCGTGTATATATAAATGCTTGATTGTGTGTGTGTGTGTGGCTCATCACTGATGGATATAACCGTATTAGCCACTGAGCTTCCCAGCTCACCCAATCATTTTATACTTCTCAAGTGCAAGAATCAGCAGATCAATAGTGAACCCTGCAAAAACTTCGGCAACTCTCCAAGAAATATTTCATTTGTAACTAAGTTAGTTTGGATCATTTTTGGTAGCTTTATAAGCATGTCAAGCGCGAGCATTCATGATTGTATTTTTATATTATGCTACTTATGCGAATTTTGTTTGTAATTGGAGTAATGTACACACTCTGTCTTATTTGAGAAATGAATGACATTAACAGTTGAAGAATTTCTTCTGTTCATGTTTAAATTCTTTTTCTGTTAAAATTCTATTTTTTGGTTGGGAATGAAATTGATAGATGTTGAAGACTTATGAATAGATTTTTCTGAAGCAATTGTTTTTAATGGCAGTTTTGTATGTATGGTTTATGTTGTTGGAGTCGGGTCTTTTGATCAAGGTAGTAGTTTTTACAGTTTGCAAAAAGGAATAAGGGGATAAAAATGTGTTCTGAAACTTCAATGAATAAACTATATTTATCTAGGTAGAATTTGACAAATTTGTCTTCATAAAGTTGTAGATCTTTCTTTTAACTTTCTAACGACATAAATTTTATAATTTTTGGACTTTGGGATTGAAAGTTATAATGTTTTGAAGTTTGTGTGTGCGGTAGGAAAGTCGCAATCGTGCTCGAACCGCGACTGTTCACCAAAAGTTTGCACGACCGAGATGTCACCCTCTCACGGCCATGACTTTTTAAAGTCACGCCTGTGACTTTTGCATTTTTTTGTTTATTCAATTTTTTGTTTAATTGTTTTTACTCCCATCAAGAAATTTAATTCTTTTTATCTTGATGTTAATATATATATAATTTAATAGAAAAGTGCCAAAATTATATAGAAAAGTCCCCCAATTTTGGTGCCTTGTCGCCACAGAATAAGAACCGAGACCGAGGCCAATAAGGTAAGTATATGGAGGATATCTTTGTTTCCGCTTAGTAAACAGCTCAACATATGAGATTGACAACTTCAACATCTTAATGATTGAGTTTCAGTTGGTAGGACAATCCAATATCAATCTCTTTGTCCTAGGAATGCATAATTATTGTTCAATATCTTTAACATTTTTAAATCTTTCAAGTATTGCACTTTAATATACTTCAATATTTTGAATTGAATCTACTACTTCCTTTATCATCTCCAACATGTCCTTCACAATCAAATTCAGAATATGCATAAAATAATGCATATAGAACAATCTCCCACCAACCAACAAACTCCTAACTTGTAACTTGTTCTTCACCTTTTTAATAATTGCATCATTCATGCCTCAATTATCAAATATTAGGGTAGATAACTTGGTGTCAACATTCTAATTGATTAAACACTTGACTAAAAAGGTAGCCAACCTTTTGCTTGTATGTGGTATCGGCATATAAATGAACCCACCAATTATAAATATAAACAAATATTAATCATAACATAATAAAAAAATGCATCAATATAAAAAAATATAATTTACCTTAGTAGTCTACTACGTAGAGTCTAGTCATTATCAATATAACGTTCCTTAAATGCCATATAACCCTTCTTTTGGTTATTTACTATTCACATGGCTATTGTGATGGCAATTCATCGTTCAATACTTAACAATGTTTTTAAGTTTTCTTTCTTTTGATCCTTGTATATTTTTATAATGTATTTCTTTAAGGTATTCGAAATTGGGAACTTGAATGTCAATTTGGATGAGGTGAGCAACGTCCTACGTCTTTTTCTATCAACTATAAAGAGTGATTGTTCATCACTAATGGCTATACTAGCCATTCAAAGCCTTAATATAATATTTTCATAAGTTGTAACAGTAATCTCATTCTTCCTTCTAATGAGATTAAGGGTAAAAAATGTTTGACCTCTTAGTATGATATTCTTTCTGTTACATGAATCCAATTGTCTTTTAAAATGAGAGGTTCCTTTTTGAACTCTCAACCATCATTTTGTGACAAAAGGACATAAAGGAGTGGCCTTTAACCATCAAAGACAACTACTGGATTTTTATCTGAGAATACAATAGTTGTTGCTGAAGGTGAGATGCTCGTGAATGGGATTTTTCAGGTTAGTTTTATCTGATAATACAATATGTGTTATATTTCTTTTACCCAGTTTTAGCTAGTAGGAGAGTGAGGAAGAGTGAAGTTTTGCATCATCATCATCCTTTTTAGCTTCAGATCTACGTAAGGATCTGATTTGAGTCGTCTTTCAAACTTCTGGGTTCAAGATTTTGCTTCTTATTTATTTGATTCTGTAGAATATGGGTAACTTGAGTAAGTTGGGATCTATCTTAGGGATTTCATGTCATACATTCGATTGTGAATTGTTGTGAAGAGGGTTTTAGGATTTCAAGTTTAGTTTTCTGGTAACCCCCTTATCTAAGCCATCAGCCTATATCTCCATTCACCTTCCTCCTCCACTGTTCTTTAATTATCCTTCTTTCTCTTTATTGGGTTTTCATTTTCCTTTTCTGGGTATTTCTTTTTACTGGGTTTTGGGGGGTTGGGTTCCTGATCGTGGGTGATCATGTTGTTCTCCACGTTGAGAAAAAATGAAAGATGCGATCTTTGAGGATCTAAGGGCACTGTCTTTGCTTGAATAGGAATCTGGTAATGAAGCAATTTTCTCACTTGTAGTCTCGTGCAAGATGGTCTTTTTTTATTTGATTTTTTTGGATTTTCCGTTTTTGGGGGTGAGCGTGCACTTTGTGTGATAATTTGTTTTTATTTGAACTTTCAGCTTATGCATTCATATGCTTTTTTATGAGGATCTAAACCTTGAGATATGTTGTTGGATTTTCCTTTGCATTGTTGTTTTTGCTTCAACTTTAAAAATAAAAATTAAAAATCCCCCTTTTGAAGTTTTTGTTTAGCTGCTTTTCTTGTTTTCCTGTTAGCATTCACCCATATTATTTTCTTTTTTGCACTCATCTATGTTATATCTCCATCCTTTTATTTCGGTTAAGTCAATAATACTACCATCTTCTTTAATAGGTTTTGCTTACTAGGTCTGATGTTGTTTTGATGATTGCATTAAACAAATTTGGAAGCCTGTGGTATGATCATATCTTTACCATGTTCCCTGGATTTTGCAGTTTTTGAATCTGTATGTAGATCGATCAATTCAATAGTCTGCTTTTTATGCTTTTGATTGATCAGTTTGCTTTTTAGTTTGGACTTTTTGATGGAGTATAGACTTAACTTCTTTGTTGTACATGACTTTTAAACGAGTTTTTATGATTTTGATAGACCTTTCGCATGATGATTGTATTCGTTTTCACTAGTTAACATTGTTCAATAAGAGATTTTTGCTTTAAAGTAGTGGATGGTTACGTCTTTGTAAAGTTGTTATATATATGTGTGTGTATGTGTGTGTCTATATATATAATTAGGATGCTACAGAGCACATTAGCAGGGCTCTACTCAAGGATGACACGCACATCTCAAGAAGTGGTGAAAAAAGCTGGGCAACATATCAGGTATAGGCAAAAATTTTGCAGCATGTTAGGTATGTCTATCCTACTTTTTTCTTACTAATTTTGTCTTTTAAACTTGCATCTCTTAAATAAAGTTTGGTAGCCTTTCTGTAAGTGCTATAATTTTATTTTACTTACTTATTAATACTTTATCTTACTTATTTATTTATTTATTAGGTATCTAGTTATTTTATCAAATTTTATTTATCTATTTATTTTCGAAAATCTTCTTGTCACATTTGCAAAGCTTTTTATGTTTTTAATCTTTTACCCCTATTTATTTATGTATCTATCGAAATTTTAGTTAAATAGATTTTTTCTGTACTAATTTTACCTTTTCTCGGTAACCTGCATCATTCATATATTGTCTCATTTACATGTGGGTCCACTAGAAACAACCTTTCTACTATGTAGGAGTAAGGTTGCGTACTATCAGACCTCCCCAGACCCTGCTTCATTGCGGGATTTCAAACTGGGTGATGATGATGATTTATATTTGGACTTCTCTACTCTGTCCATTGATCTAGTCTTGTTGAAGTGATTTCAAACATCATTATTCAATAGATCTGGACTTCTATCTTCACTTTGCACCAAATTTGAACTATCTACTTATATACTCTCAGTACTAGATTAAAACTCTCTAGTGAAGGAATAAGCTCATCCATTTGAAACAATCAACATATATAATTGTAAAGTTATTCATATGCATTTATATGTATATATATACTTTTATAATGATGATGATGTAGCATTTAGACTACATTAAGATGTTATTAAGGAAGCTAACTAATCATCTGAATTTATATGTGTTAATTAATGACCACCTAGAATTGACACATTAAAGCTAACAACTTGTTTTCAATGGTTGCTCAAATCTTAGCATCATCACCTACATACTAATAATGTTTATATATAAATCCCTAACATGTGTATGAGATTAGAGATTTCTTTCTATATTGGAGATTTGTAAAATTTATCTTTTGCTACTTTTGAAAAAAGTTCTTTAGTTGTTAATAGTTAAATCAGTTGCAATCTATGATAGTTTCATCCAATTATGTCAACCTTGTCAAATTAAGTTTGAAAATAGGAAAAGGCTATCATGTATTTATTTTAACATCCAAAAAACTAAGTTCATTTCTAAGTAAACCTTCATCTTGATTACTGACCTAATTAACATCCAAAAAATTATGTATAAGGCAACATTTTGATTAGAAAAGATACCATGATGAACAAAAATCAACTTTAGTTTGATAATGGAAGATAAAAGGCATAATAACTGAATAGGGAATATTGTTGTAGTGAATTTATGCCTAAAAATTAACTTATATTTATTTAATAGTTACAAGATGGTTCGATTAGAGGATGGTACCACTATAACAAGCAACAAACTCAATCTTTATAAATTTTCAATTAACAAATGAAAGAAACATAACATATACATTATCTTTCCAACAAAAGAATCAGAATGCCATTTCTGTATCAAATTAACAACTGCCCGAAGTGCAACCATCATCACACATAAACAAAACTAGAAAACAAAATCACAAATATACTTGAATTCCCAAAAAACATATAAACCTTACAATTTACTAGGAAGAGCACGGAGCCACTAGCCACGGGGGAGCGACGAGATGACAGGTAGAGTTGGAGACTATCGAGGAGAGTCAACTGATTGCAAATGATGTAGTGCAATGGGAGGGACACTGAACTCGTCACACACCAAGACCGAAAGGAGGGAGTGGGTTGACGAACTCTGGGACTAGGTGGGAGAGAGTGGGGATTGGTGTAAAAAAACGTCGTTTTACTTAGGTATAAAACAAAAGCTCATAGAGTAAAATGGCGTCATTTTACTTAAGTCTAAAAACAATATTGTTACAACCAATTGAGCCTTGGTTGGTTTCAGGGCCCAAATTTAAGGCTCCACTTTAAAAAAGGCCCGATCTAAGCCTGAAGCCCTGTTAACTTAGGCTTGAGCTGTTGACTTTGAGACAGACCTAGTTGATCCAATCTGTTATCCCTAACAACATGTCTTTAGCTCGTTGGAATAATGTATCCTAAAGTAGTATTTGAGTTTGTTCTTTGATTAAGAGTAATCTAATTTAGAGTAGCTCATATTCAAATCGGAATTTAAAATAATTTTAGATTCCAAATTGGTATCATAATTAAAATTAATTATTTTATTTAATTAAGGTTAATAATTAAATTACTTCTTAATTAAATTTTAAAATTATTTTTAGAATTAAAATTAATTATATTTAAAACACATTTATAATTAGTATAATTATTTTCTTTGATAATTAAAAAGGTTTCTTAATTAAATTTATTCATTTAAATTTTATTAAAATAAATTAAGATTGTTATTTTATTTAGAGAGTTATATTCTATTTTATTTAGAATTTGTTTCTTTATTTTCTTGAACAATAAGTTTTTTATTTATTAGAAAAGTATTTTCTTGATTAAATTTAGAAAAAAATTCATTTATTAGTTACAAGTGAACTTTCTTTAATATTTTAAAAATAATCTTCTAATTTATTAAGTAATGAATTTCTAGTTGATTGAGACATTAATCTCTAGATCATCATCATGTTCATATGATATATAACGCAAATGACCTTAATCTCTAGATATATAACGCAAATGACCTTCTCAATTAAATTTAAAAATGTTTTATGTAACTTTGAAAGTATTTTGTTTTAATATTATAAAATAGTTTTCCAATTAAGGGGAATTATTTTTAAATAGATTAGAAGGTCTTACTCATAAAATTAAAAAAAGATTTTTTAATAAATTTTAATAAGAAAAATGATCAATTTACTGAAATTTATTTTAAGTTAAATTTATTAAAGGAGTCAAAAAATTGAAAATAATTTGCAATTGAATTTTAAAATTTTTTCAAATCAAATTAAAATTTATTTAGCACAAGAATTTAATTTATTTGAAAAGCAATAGATTAATCTAATCTAATTTTCAAATAGTTGAAAATAGTATTTTAGATTATGAAAAATAATAATTAGAATCAAACAAAGTTTGATAATTTTTATAAATATAATTTGAGTATGTTTGAATATATTGCATTCTTTATGTATATGTTTAACATATTTTTATGTATATTTAATTGCATGTTTAAATGTATTACATAATATATGTAATGTGTATGTGATAAGATCATAAAAATTAAATATCTCATTAAATAATAAACACACATTGATAACGTAATTGTTGTCTTCTATTATTTAAATATAAGATCATAGGTATGTTTATTGTAAAACTTATTAAGTAACTTAAGGCCACTTTAATATGAATATATTTTTCTTAAATTAATGTATCATACTCAGCTAAATTTATATGATTTCTATAACTTGTGATCCTATGAATTCAGAGGGTTAAGAATAATGTATAAGATATGTTTTGACAAGTTACTGCCTAACGAATTTAATTGTTACATAAGATGTAATTGATAAGGATATTATCTATCTAATTTAATTTTAATTGATTTATCGAGTAACTCAAGATCAATTAAATTTAAATGAGTGTTAGCCCATTAGATAGTTTAGAGTAATCTTTCTGAAATGCTAGTGAGGGTTATTATCTCAAATAAAATAATACGAGTAACCAAATAAATGATTAAATTTCTAATCTTATTTAGTTGTCATGACATATAACCCATCATTTGCTTTTTTTGCATTTATCTTTTCTTGACTAAAAATTACCTTTATTTAGTATAGTTGATATTAAGTTTTAGTAAATCAAACTTCTTGGGCATATGCTATGTTTGAGAAGAGTTCTTAAATTTGAAAAGAAAAATTATATGTCTATTATGAAATATTGCTATTAATCCTTATTGATGATTTATTGACAAAGTTTTAAAGATATGTTAATGTCCATAGATGACATAATGTAGTGACTTTTATAACTGACTAATGTCATATAAACTGTAAAAGTGACATGTAAGATGGACGTCACCACTGTTATAGCATAGTTGCATAAAATAGAGTAGAAGGGTATAATACCTTAATGGAATAGTTTCACTTAATTTGGTTGGATATAGTATGACAATAGTTTTCATTATATTTTTATTCTCCCTTTAACTCGAATAATAAAATATAAATACTACGAAGGGAGTTTTTCTTGGATTTTAGTTTTGCTAGATGTCGTATTAATACCATAAATGGTTTTGTCCAAATCTATTAAAAACTGTTTCTTATTTTGACCTTCTTCACACTTACATGCCACCTCGTTTGCCTGGTCTTTACATGTCTTTTGACAACTAAAATAAAAGTCCATATCTGTCTCTATCTCTCTTTTCTCTCATAAACACACTTACTTATAATTCATTTAGTGTCTAATAACATATATGAAAGGTTGTTCAACACTGAAACAAAAGAGATGGAGAAAACTCAAAGAAAGAAAAGTTCAAGCTCTAAGAAGAAAGCTACTGACCATTGCCAACTGCTGAATCCTAAACTTTATCCCAGATACCACCACCGTTCTCCCCATCCACAAAGAACACCAGTGATGAAATCATTGTGCTTAACTCTTAGTCTTTGTCTGAAGCACCACCACCACCACTACCACCACTCTCACCATCCACAAAAAACACCGATGACGAAATCATTGTGAGGGAGGAGATCGAAGTCGTGTTGAGGCTGGGCTAGGACACTAGGTAAGAGAGGAGAAAGAGATAGACAGATAGACGGAGGTTAATTTTGTTAATTTTATTTTTTTACAAACTAGTCCCTCAATTTTTTAAACTTTATGGTAATGATTGATATTTGGTCGGTGTTTGAAATACTTGCTAGTATTAGATGAAATTTCCAATACTAGCTAGTACCAAAGGTCGGTACTAAGCTCTATAATTTCATATCATTTTTGGATGATTCAATATGAAACTCATAACACTATTTGCAGCACCAAAAATAATATCATCAACATAAATTTGAATAAATAAAATATCATACCTGTGCATTTTAATAAAAAGTGTATTTTGAAGAATCTATTTTCTAACATAAATGCATTTAGCCTATCATACCAATCTCTAGGGGCTTATTTTAGACCATGTAAAGCCTTGAAAAGTTTATAGACATGAGTGGGTGCATCATGTTTTTCAAAAACAAGAGGTTGATCAACATAAAATCCTTCTTGAATGAAGCCATTTAAAAATAACTTTTAACATCCTTTTGAAACAATTTGAAATTCATGTAGGATGTAAGTGCAAGCAAGTACCTAATGGCTTCTAACTTAGCCATTGGAGCAAAAGTTTCCTCGAAGTCTATGCCTTCTTCTCGATTGTACCCTTTTACTACTAGTCTAACTTTCACTACAAGAAAATAGTGAATTACAGACGGAAATTACCGACGAAAAAAACAACTATACCGTCGGTAAACCAAATTACCGACGAAATAAACAACTATACCGTCGGTAAACCAAATTACCGACGGAATAAACCGACGACAGAAAACGTCGGTGATTCGGCCGTAGATAAATTCACCGACGAACCTTGTCCATACCGTCGGTAAAATTACCGACCGAAAAGGTTATCCGTCGCCAAAATCAACAGAAAAGTTATCGACCGTCTAATATGGTCCGTCGCTAAATTTACCGACCGGTGACATACCTGTATGTAAATTTAGCACCATACATTCGGCAAACGTACCGACGGTAAGATTTTTCGTCGCTAAATAAGTCAATATTACCGACGGAAAATATATTCCGTCGGTATAATAGGTTGAGAATTACTGACGGAAATGTTGTATAGTTCCGTCGGTAAAATTTTGTATTATATTTTTTTTAAATTTATATATTTCCATTATATTTAAATTATAATCGTCTTACAATTTTATTAATAATATATATTTAATAAGATATAAATAATTAAAAAAATTAATTAATGAATTGAAATTAAAATATCTGAATTAATAATAAAAACGTTACATTACAATTATATCTGTAAT
>JAOQMS010000005.1:7889279-7903405 GCA_027563885.1 Erythroxylum longipes
CCGACGGCTTGATTGTCCGTCGTAAAAATTTTCTATTCTCCGACGGATTATTTACGTTCCGTCGGTAAACGGCGACGAAAATTGTGCCGTCGGTAATATTCCGACGCTAATTCGCAATTTTCTTGTAGTGTTTATTTCTCACAATAATACCTGATTCATTTAATTTATTTTAAAAACCTACTTGGTACCTATAACTTGGTGATCACTAAGACTATATACCAAGTTCGATGCCTTATTTGTTAGCCCAGGGTCTCGGATCCTATATCGTGGCGTCAAGGCTTTAAAATTGGAGTATTTTTAAAATAAAAATAAATATATAAAAAATTAATATCAAAATAAAATAATTTAATTCCTTGATGGGAGCAGGAACAAATACATAAACAATTAAAATAAATAGGCTAGAATAAATTTAACATAAAAATAAATTAAAAGAAGTCATGAAGGGACCCTTTTTAATATAACACAAATAATAATAAAATAATATAATATAATGAAAAGTCGAAAATGAGGAGTAAAACAAATAAATCAACTTATGAATAAATGAATAAAATTCATAGTGAGAGTAAAAACAAATACCCAAACAATTCAAATAAAATAACATACAATAAAATGGACATGAAAATGAATTGGATTGGGCATTAAAACAAATAATCAATAAATGAATAACGAAAATAAAACAGGAAAAGCAAAAGGTGAAGAGTCACAGGCGTGAGTTTTCATTTCTCACGCCCTTGAGATAAGGTTTAGCACAATCGCAACTTTTGATAAACAGTGGCGAAATTTCTTGGTTCGTCGCGATCGTGCTTAATAGTAGCAGAAAATCAAGTTTGGCATGATCGCGACTTTCTATTTGCATATACCAACTTTAAAACATCATAACTTTCTACTTCGAAGTCCAAAAATTACAAACTTTATATGATTAGAAAGCTAAGAAAAAGGTCTTCAATTTTCATGAAGACAATTTTATCAAATTCTAACTAAATCAATATATTTTATTCCTTGAAGTTTCAGATAATATTTTATCCCCTTTTACCTCTTTTCTTTCTACTGTCAATATATATAACTATTAACTACAATCAAAAGACCCAAATTCAACATTTAAATCCATACATACAAAACTCCCATTGCAACAATTTCTTCAGATAAGTCTATCCAAAGGTCTTCCAACATCCAATAATTTTATTTCCAACACAAAGCCATCTTAATAGAAAAGATTATTTTTGCACATATACAAAAGAAAATCTCTGCAACTTTCACTATAAATTTTCAACAAAATAGAGTTGGTGCACATCTTTATATTACATATCAGAAGCCACATCAGTAGCATAATACAAAAATTACAATCTTGAATGCTCATGCATGATATCTTTTAAGTACCAAAAGTTTCTAAACTAATTAGTTACAAAAGTCTGAAATTCTTAGAGTTGCCAAGCTTTGCAAAAATTCAGTGATCTGCTTTGGTTGTGCCTGAAGAGTGGAAAAATTTGTGGGGTGAGCTGGGAAGCTCAGTGGCTAATATGTTTATAGCCAACGATAACGAACAGCACACAAATCAAGCACACACACATACACACACATATATATATGTTATTATTTTAATTTCAATCGATCACAACATTCACATTCTAAATTTGAGAATTTTACATAAACATGAACACTTCATCTACAAATCAGATCATAAAATCAATTAATAATCAAGTCATAAAACTCAATTATGCTTTATACTTAACAATTCAAGATGCAATACACAAACATAATGGCTCGAGAGAATCCCATAGAAAAAAATGACGAAACTGAAGTTTACACCATGAACAAAATGAGTCTACCTTTCGGAGCTTATATGCCATAAGTGGGCAGCCGAGAGAAGGATTTTGGTCAACGTGCATGTGATGAACGAAATGGTATCTCTCTTGCCCGCATAAGCAGAATTTCTAATGCATACATATTTCATAACATATTCATATTTTCATGTTTCTTGAATTTTCTATTTTTCAACAATACAAAAGTAGTAGAATTCTTACATAAAAATCATGCTATTACATTCACAAAATATTTTTCCCACATTTACAATGAGTAAAAGTAAGCATTTAAGTATACATACTAACAAATAATTTCAGCTCATCATCACAAAAACTATAAACATATTACCTACCTATTTACTTAATATTTCCAAGATCAATTTGTCTTTCCTCTTGTTCTTGATTTTGACCTTCTTGATGCCCTTCACACAAACATATTTTCATTTAATCATCACACTCAGATAAAGCTTCCATAAGCTTAAATATCCATGAATGTGCTTCAACTTAATCTATTCTTAGTTTATCTAACTAAAAGAACTAAGATCTAGTTAAGGTTCACAAAAATCTAAGGAGAAAAATTTTGGTTCTCCACTTTTTCTCTTCATTTTCAGCACATAACCTATCTTCTCTACTTCCTTCTTCTATCAAAACAAAAAGAATAATAAGTTTTACCTAAAAAGAAAACTTAGCTAATAATCTTCTTCCTCTTCTTTCTCCTTGCTCTTTTCTTTCCTTCTTCTCTTTCTATGCTTCAGTTTTCTCCTTCTCTTCTTCTAGTTTCTTCTACAACTTTCTCTCTTTTTCTTTCTTAACACTCTCGACTCTTTTCTCTTCTTGTCTTATTAGTTTAAGACAAAAATTAAACCTTCCAATCTTACCCTTCCTTATTCAATCTAATGCCTTCTATCTCTTTATCTTCATTCTAATTCTTCCTTTTAATCTATGCTACCACACGAAAATAATAATAGACCAAATTAAACTCTAAAAATTTCTAATTCATGAATTCTAACTTATATTCATGCTTGCTAATTTAATAAAATAAATTCTAAGAAAATTCTGGGTCCAATATTATTTCTCTCAAATTGGCTCAATTATCCATTCATATCAAGAAGCCAATTTTCCTCATTAAGGCCCTCTTCTATTGTCTTATGTTGAACTTGAGAAATGAAAACAAGATGAGATATATCTTTAAGATGGAATCTATTGATTGCTTCTTATTAAACATCACCTAAATTTTAATTGGTAGGATGGCTCTTCTTGAATTTTAAATCTCTTAGGAGCTTCTCATCCTTCTTATTTCCTTTACTTCGTTCAACAATAAGTTCATGAGCAATCTGTTAATGATCACTATTATCTCTTTTAAGGGCTAATGAGTCTGGTTCTTTGGGTATAGCTATATCATAATCTTCAAGATCTTTCTTGGATGTAAATGGGTTAAATTCATCAAAAACAACATGCATAAATTCTTTAATAGTAAGGCTCTTCCTATTAAACACTATATATGTTTTACTAGTTAATGAATAGCTAAAAAAACACTTCATCTATTTTGGAATCAAGTTTCTCCAAGTTATCTTTAGTATTCAAAATATAGCATTTATTACCAAAAACTTTAAAGTAATTGAATTTTGGCTTTTTCCCATGTCAAAGTTTATAGGGTTTTATTTAAAGTTGTTCCTGTGTAGACGCTATTTGAATCCAAGTCTCCTACGCCAAATCTATGCAACTTTACTAATAGAAATTAGACACTTTATATCTTGGTTAGAGAAATCATCAAGATCAATTCTATATATATTTCCTTCTCTTTTCCCATAAATGCAATGCTATTATCAACTACTCTAAATACAATGCATAATTTCCCTTTAAAGCATACTTTATAGCTCTGTCACATAATTGGCTCACACTTAATAAGTTATGGTTCAGTCCATTAACTAAGAGTACATTATCAATAAATGTGTGGTCTTTCTACCTAACTTTGCTGATGTCAATTATCTTACCCTTGGCATTATCTCCAAAAGTGATGAATCCTTCATCTTTGTCTCTAAAAGTTAAAAATTAGGATGCAACACTGGTCATATGTCTTAAGAGTCTACTACCTATGTACCATTTGTTCTTTTTTTTCTTAGAAACCTATAAAGCAATCCAATCAATGTATCTTAGGTACCCAAATGAGCTTGGGTTCTTGGTTGTTAGTCTCCTTATTCTTTCCAACCCACTTGCTAAGGTTTAGTCATTGTCATTTTTTTGAAAAGAAAAATTGATCAATGTGTCTATATTTACCACAAAACTGGCATACCATGTCATATGATTTGATAGCATGATGATGACCATTATAAATTTGATGTACGAATGCATTCCTTGTTCTTTTATATGCATATTAGTCATGAAAAATTCTTGTTTATGTTAATGATTTAAATGCTCTCTTTGGATGCTAGCATAATTGTATAAATGAAACATGTTTCTTTCATTATAATGATGCTTATGTAAAGTGTGAACATGTGTCATATAGCTTGGTGTAAGGCCTAATGTGGTATAAGTGTGATTGCATGTTATC
Organism: Erythroxylum longipes; assembly: GCA_027563885.1. NCBI lineage: Eukaryota > Viridiplantae > Streptophyta > Magnoliopsida > Malpighiales > Erythroxylaceae > Erythroxylum > Erythroxylum longipes. The sequence continues at coordinate 7,893,630 of JAOQMS010000005.1, forward strand.
ATGTGTTTTTGTATAGAAGTTGTGCCTATTCTTTCCTTGAAAGTGTTGAATTCTTAGTCTAGATTGTGAATGATATACGAAAGTATAAGGTTTGCGCTGAATGTGAGTTCTATTGGGTCTGATGTGTGTGCTTAGATGCTATATGTTCATTTATCTTACTAACTATTGGTTCTTCACTATGTAAATGCTTTTCTTTGACAAAAGTGGTTTTGGTGTTGGAAACATTCTCATGATTATAACCAATTTTATGCCTATTATTAGAACTCTTTTGAGCTACTAACATGTTTCTAGTTTCTCACTACCTTTAGTGAACTTAGACATTGAGTCCTTGAGTGAATCAACTATCTTCTTCAATTCTTCATTATCATGCTTTAAAATGTCTAAATCATTATTATCTACTGTGGCTACATCTTTAGAAAATTTAATGTTATATAGTTCATTCTTTATCTTTTCATTTTCACTCATGCATACATTTAGATTCTTTCGAACTTCTTTGAGTTTAGAAGATAGCTTTTCTTTTTCATGCTCACAATTTCAAAACTCTCAACAAGCTCATCTTATGTCAAATCGATGTCATTATTATCATTATCATGTGATCTATAGTTAGAGAGTATCTCATCATTGTCTTTTTTCATAAAACACATGTAAGATGTATCTCTTTTCGAATGTCCACTTTTTGAGCCACTTGTATCATCCCAAGTGGAAGCTTTGAATGCCTTCTTTTTTTCTTTTGTCCCTCATTTTCATCTTATCATTTCTTTTATGCTTGTCACTTTCTTTGAGGAGATGGCATTGAGACTTTATGTGTCTGAGTTTCCTACATTTAAAATAAATAATATTATTTTATTTATGTTTTAAATCCATCTTACCACCTTTGTAGTCCTTTCTTTTTATGGAGTTCTTCTTTAAGAATTTTTTGAATTTTTTAGTGATTAGAGCAATATCTTCTTTATCACTTTCACTAAATGATATCTTTTCCTAATCACTTGATTCTTCCTTTAAGACTTTGAATGCTAAATTCCTTTTCTTTAAAAGCATTGTTCCTTCTTGTGTCTCTTGGAGCCTTATTTTATATGTAAGAAGAGATTCATAAGCTCCTCTAGTGGTAGAGCTGTAAGATCCTTAGCTTCTTGTATGATTGTCACTTTAGCTTCCCATATTTTTGGTAGTGACCTAAGCAACTTTCTCACCATTTTAGCATTAGTATAGATCTTTCCAAGATCTTTAAGAGCGTTGATAATATCAATAAATCTAGTATACATGCCAGAAATTCTTTTATCATATTTAATTTTGAACAATTCATATTGATGAATTAGTATGCTAACTTTGCTTTCCTTAATTTGTTCTTTCATGAGTAACTTCTAATGTATGCCAAATTTCGTGAGCTACATCACTCATATATAGTCTATTGCATTCATTTTTTCCTAATGCACAAAACAAAATATGGTCAACTTTACTATTTAAGGAGATTAATATTTTGTTATGGGGATCATATTCCTCTTTTAACTTAGAAACTTTATGAATTTATAGACCACTTGAAATAATTTCGTAAAAATCAACATTTTGTCACCAAGAAAACTTTAGTTTTCAATAAAGATAGTCATTTACATCAAAGAAAGAGGCATACTAATGTTTTGACCCGCTTAGTTAAAGGATTAAGAAGATGCTCCTAAGTATGCTATTATGACCTTTATTATAGGAATTCATTTGAAATTCTAACCCTATAGACTTGCTCTGATATCGCTTGTTATTCCTTAATGGCAATTAAGAGGGGGTTGAATTAGGTAAATTCAATATTTTAATTAAAGTATACTAGCTTACAAAACAATGTCTACAAATTATCATAAGTGAAAGATTGAAATAGAAGTAAATGAACTTAATTATGCTTACAACAACAAAAAATTAGTAAAAATATCGCTGATATATGGGGTTTGGGGAGGTCTAGTAGTATATAGCCTTACCTCTAACTAGTAGAGAGGCTATTTTCGAAAATTTAATTATGCTTGTAAATAAAAGGTAAAGTATAATGGAAGAGAAACACAAATTGATTTATAGTGTTTTGTCAAACAATCCTTGCCTATTTCTACTCCTAAGACTCGTCGTAGATTTTCAATGTAAAGCGAAGAATATCCTTTGTCTAATATTTTATTTAGAAAAGAGGAACCTATTTTTCAATCATTTTTCAAGGTAAAGAATAACCTTAAACCACTTTCAGATCAACTCAATACAATTATCACAAACCCAAAAAAAAAAGCTTACAACTCAAACTCGCTTACGTGTATGCTATAATAATCATAAAAGGCTCACACACTTAAAATGAGACAATGTATGCTCAAAATGCTTAAAAATACTTTGAAATATGTGTAAAAGATACTCAAATGCTTCTTGATGAAAAAACCAATGAGAAAAGACACATTTATAGTGTAGGACCTAAAATAGCCATTGGAGCCAAAAACTAGCTATTATAATGGCTATATTCAACGCATTTGTCAACAAACAAGATGACATATTGGTTGACCAATATATCGACCAATATATCAACCAATGTTAAAGCAAAATCTCAATACTTTAAATTTAATAAATTTAACCGATATTGGTTGATCACTAACTCATATTACCTTAAAAACATGACTTTACCAACTTCAATTGCTTAAAACATGATTAAAACACTTCTTAAAATGTTCTTAAAGATTATTTGAAAGATCAAGAGGCTTTTATATTAAAATCAAAAGCCTTATTGCCTCTTGATAAATGTAAAAACTCATACAGTGAAGTAAGATGAAGCGATTACACATGGTGAGCCTTTTATACTATCAAAGGCAATCAAGATGAGTTTACAATAAGTAATACATGAAATAAACTCGATGTATCTTGATCTTCTTCTTAACTTGATCTTGATATTGAAGCTTAAAAACATCATCTTTTCTATTGTAATACTTTGATATGATAAGATTTTGTTCTCACATTCTTTATCATTAATAATATTAAACTTGTAAGTAGCCCTTTTGTTTTGTTATCATCAAAACCTCAATTGAAACCTCCATTAGTTCAACAATATGGATTTGAGGGAAGTTGTGTAAAAAGATACAAGCTTTGTAATAAGTTATAGACTTAGATTTATTCTTTATTAGATTTTATAGATTAATCATGTTATATAATTTAAAGTGATATTAACTTTCAAAAAATAAAAAAGCTACATTTTTCTTTCCTTATGCACGAGATCAAATCTCACCTCAATTTCTTGATACTTTATACTATCTAATACTGGTGATATAATCCTAATAACTACCACTTGTAATTGTGGACTTAAACAGATGATGAAGAAAGAGTTGAAGAATTATGAGATATGCCTTAAATTTAAATAAATATTAAAGTTATATTAGTTAATTAACACCAGACAAAGACGTAGGACCAATGTTGGTCTTGAACTATTCAAAGAGATTTCTACGTTAGAAACAAACTAATGCTAATGTAAAAGTGGGATAGGCGTTGGACTTGTGACACAATTTCTAAGGGAACACAAAATAGAAATTCATTAACATTAGAAATTTTTAGAAATAGAATTTTACAAATTTTATATTTACATTGAAATAAAGTCTCATTATACTTTGCAATGATTTTAAAACTAGACCGGACCAACCAGTTTGACCCAAATAAATATGAAATGGTTAGGTTTCTGGTCCGGCTTGTGCTTATAACCTCTCTGAGAAAAAACCGACCGGTTAAGTAATAAACCGACCGACTTCTTTAAAGACCACTCAGTTTTCCTGAAAATCGGTTAAGTCACGTTTTAAAGTTATATGGGACCCATAGTTTATTTAATGATATAGGACCCACTTTCTTTATAATGATGCGGGACCCACCGCCAACATTTTACTTCCTCTTTCACCAGCCAAGACTATCCAGGTAGTTGTAAATCTTTTAAGCTTGAGTTTTAGTATATTGCATTATAATGAAAGTTAAGATTTTAAAGGGTAGACTCATAAATCTTTTAAATTTTCAATGAATTTTTTTGTTTTAACTCTTTCATACAATCTGAATAAAAAATTTATTTTCAAAAAATATATATTTTTATTTATTTCTTTATATTTTAATTAAAAATTTTATTTTAAATTATTATTTTTAAAACGAAATACTATTTTATTCTTAAAAAATAATAAAATTATTTAATCTCACTAATAAATTATATTTGTAAAATTTTAGATTCTTTATTTATCTCCTTATATTTTAATTGAAAAATTTTAAATTATTATTGTTAGAATCTAATTATTATTTTTATCATAAATTTGTTTAATAAATTAAATTATTAGTTAGTATACATAAGTCATTTTGCTTAAAATAAATAAGAACGTATTAAAAATAATATTTAAAATATAAAAGAAGTATATTTAAAGGACATTAAAAAGGAAATTAGAATAAACTTAGTCTTTTCTATTGAATTTCTTTAAATATACTTCAACTTTTATAAGTTTTTAAATAAAATATAATATCGAAATACAATTATTATTACTATTATTATTATTATTTTAAAATTTATGTTAGATTCAAACTTAGTTTAAATTATTAGATTTATTGTTAGTCTATTATATATTAATAGATATTATTAGTGCATTTTTACTTTAATAAGGTATTTTATTTTATGCTATATTTTTTTCCTATTCTTATAATTTTTATTTCTTATTTATTATATACCAGTTTTATCGCGGTTTAATACCAGTTGAACCTTTAAACCTTAAACATTTTCTTTAACCGATTCGATATCTGGTCCGGTTTTTAAAACATTGGTACTTTGAACTTCGTATATTTAATCCTAATATATAAATACTTTGCTAATGGTTATGTAAATTATTGTTGGTTATCATACTTCTCCTTATGTCATCTTTCTCATAATAATAAAAATGTATCTCCTTACTTGTCAATATAACTAATATAATGGTCAATCCATATAAATTCTTATATTTTTGTTTTTTATCTTCTTCTTCTTCTTATATTGCTTTTATTTATGCAATAATTTGTATCAAAGTTGGGATTTTGATATTAATATGTCTGTTCACAAGTTTGATATTGAGAAATTCAATGGATCAAGTGATTTTAATATGTCTTATTTAGCATAGATGTGTAAAAGCCTTAAAAGGAGAAGAAAACTTGCTAGAGAATTTGAGGGCATCGAAGAAGGAAAAGATATTGTCAAAGGTGCACAACACAATATTATTGAGTTTAGGAAATGAGGTATTGAGAGAGATGATTGATTAAATAACCATTGCTTTGTTTTGAAACCAACATAGAAATAAGTATAAGAAGAGATAACTTACAAATCATTTATATCAGAAGCAACATTTGAGGATTTCAATAACTACACATGTAATTAGAAATAAGAGAAAGTCATAATCTATATTGAAGCTAAATTTTTTTAATGCTTTAATTGTATAGACAAATGCCCTTTAAGAGAGACTATCCATAGCAGAAGATGAGAAATGAGAGAAATGAAATAGAAGAAAATATAAGTATTATTTTAGTCCAGGAGAGTTTCGATAAAGTGGACAAAAGAGGTACTGATATATTGACAGTTAACAATTATGATTATGTAAATTAGTAGGTGATAGGCACAGACAAATCTTATCATATGACTTGGACTAGCTTTATTCTTTTAAGCATTGAGTAGTACTATCATATTGGGTGACGATGTAGAGCATACTGTCAAAGGGAATGATTACGTATAGATTCAAATGCATGATGAGATTATTAGAATATTGAATGTTTGGTATATTCCCAAGCTTTGAAAGAATCTAAGTTTTATTAGTACTTTTGATAATAAAAGGTATAAGTATTTTAATAGTGATGGGCAATTTAATGTGGTAAAAGGTGGATTAACTGTGATGAAAACAAAAATACAGGATAACATCTATGTCATAATAAAAAGGATAGTAATGGGAGCAGTAGGTGGCTTTTTCATAATCAGTAAGGTAAAATGATGACAATATGGAGTTATGGCATCAGAGATTGGGTGACATTAGTAAGTAGGGACTTAAGATATTTGAGTAAGAAAGGATTGCTAGATGAAGATATGATTGGGAAGATGAAGTTCTGCTAGTCTTATGTTCTTGACAAGCAATATAAAATAAAAATTGGGTATGGTAAATTTACTTTCGCTAATATCCTTAATTATATTCATTTAGATTTATAGGGTCCATCTCTAGTTTAATATTATAGGGAATGTTGTTATTTTGTAGGGGTGTATTTCTAAAATTGAAGGATGAAGTATTTGGAGTGTTTAAAAAGTGGAAGATAAATATTGAAAAATATACTAGAAGATAGGTCAAGAAATTTATAACGAATAATAACTTGGAATTCTACAATAATTCATTTGATGTGTTTTGTAAAAAGAAAGATATAACAAGGCACCATATTGTATGTCATATACCATAATAAAGTGGAGTTACCAAACGTATGAACCAAACACTCACATACCATGTTTAATACATGCAATTAAATGCTAAACTTATAAATAATTATGGGCTAAGTTAACTAATACTACTAATTTGGTAAATAAATATCTATCCACTATAATAGATTTTAAGACTCATTAAGATGTTGTTATGATGGTACTCCATTTGATTTTTTTAGCTTGAGGATATTCAGTTGGCCTACTTATACATATGTTAATAATGGTAAAATGGGCCCTAGGGTAATGAATTACATCTTTCTAGGTTATGATGTTAGAGTTAAAGTTATAAACTATAATTTATTAAAAAGGATATAACCCTAGAGTTTGTGAAGGTGTTACTTTTAATGGACTTATTATGATTTGGCAAAGGAGAAGTTTAGTCATCTTATAACTAAAAAGGATTAGGATGCTGGCCAGAAGGTAGAGTTTAAAATTGAAACTCCAAATAGGAAAGTGGTAAATTAGTCCATGATTGTATATGAGAAACAATCTACACAAATTATAACAGTAAATAACACAGGAAGAGAAATCAAGAAACTTATTATGTGTTTAGCTTGTGCTGATTTTGGTGGAACTAATCATGTGAATTATGCCTTGGTAGTAGCTAAGAATATAGATGGTGATTAACCAATGGCTTATAGTGAGGTAGTAGATAGTAAAGGAGCATTATAATGGTTGGTTACCATGAATAAGGAGATGCATCTTTATCCAGGAATGAGACATGGGAACTTGAAATTTTACTAAAATTTGTAAAGCATGTGGGATGTAGATAGGTCTTTAAGAAGAAAGAAGGTACCTTTGAAGTTTAGCCAGCTAGGTTTAAGGCATAAGTAGTGCTATAGGGCGTTTCACAAAAGGACGGAATTAAACTATCATGAGGTATTCTCACCATTTGTAAAGTATAATGTCATACGAGTTCTTTTAATTATGATAACTATATATAATTTTGAGTTAGACAAACTTGATGTTGAAACTATGTTCTTGTATATAAATATAAAAGAACAAAAGTTTATGGCATTCAGAGGGATTTCTTAACTTTGATAAGCACTATATATATTTTTACTAAAGAAATCCTTATATGAGTTTAAATAGTCATCGAGGTAGTGGTATATGAGGTTTGATGCATTTAAGCTGAGGCTTTAATCTAAATCAATTTGATGACTGTATTTATTCTAGGGTCGAATAGTGTATGGATTTATTTATTGCTACATGTTGATGACATTTTAATTATAACTAACAATATGATTGAAATTAATAGTCTAAAAAGCTTGCTAAGCAGTAAGCTTGAGATGAAGAATTCATATGCAAACAAGAGAATTTTAGGAATAGAGATCTAAAAGGATAGAAGAGTTTGTTGTACTTATTGTAATAAAAGTACATTGTAGGGGTGTTACAAACTTTTTACTAAATCAGTCAAAATTGGATTGCACTTCCTTGGCAACATATGTTAAATTAGATATTGGTGCATTACTTAGTTGAAATGTTGAGAAAGATTACAAGAAACAATTTCTTTACTCAAGTGTAGTTAGGAGTCTGACGTATACCATGGTATACACAAACCTATATCTAACATATATAGTTAGTGTGGTAAGCAGGTTTATAAGTAAGCTTGGAAAAGCTCGCTAGAAAGTTGTTAAGTAAAATTATGTGATACATGAGAAGTATGAGCAATATTTGCTTAGTTTGTAGTTCTAATGGTTTAACTAATAGTGTTGTTGGCTATATAGATTCTCATTATGGTGGAGATCTTTTAAGAAAGAGATAAGTGATATTTTATATCTTTCCCTGATTTAGATGTGTAATTAGTTGGAAAGTAATACTTCAATCAACAGTTATGTTGTGTATAACATAAAAAGAATACAAGTAATTAACAGAAGGGGTTAATATGTGAATGTGTAAAACTTTGTTATTTACTATGATAGTCAGAATGAACTAAGCCTAACTACAAGTCCTTTTTATCAGGAGAGATCAAGGTATACTGATATCAAGTTGAATATTATTCAGGATGCCACTGAAGATAAGGTATTTTCTATACAGAAGATAAGGTATCTTTTAGTTGAGAACCTAACATATATGTTGACAAAATCAAAACTTGAGGAGAATTTCAAGCATAACTTAAATTTGACGAATATGCATAGCTTGAAGCCTTTGAAGGCTTGTCTAGTAAGGAGTATTTCTTGGTTACACGAAAGAGAATTCAAGTCAATGTGGATGATTGTTAGATATGTCATAAATTTTCGTGAATAGTGAAGTTATAATAACTAATTGGTATTGAACAAGGACATATGATCAATGTCAATCTTCTATGGTCTAAAGAAAATTTCAAGTCTAAATAAAATTGACGCTGGTGTCAAAGTAGGACAAGCTTCATACATACTTATAACACAATTTTTAAGAATGTGCAAAAATAAAAGCTTACCAACATTAGGCATTTGTAAAAAATAGAAGTTTACTAATCTTAGGCTTTTGTGGAACTAAAATTTCATTATACTTGGACATTTTTCACTTAGCTCTGATACGTAAAATACCTTACCAAAAGTTGTGTAAGTTATTGTTGGTTATCATACTTCTCCTTATATCATTTTTCTCACAATAATAAAAACTTTTCTCTTTATATGTGAATATAAATCTCATGTTACTCGAATCACGTAAACTTTTGTATTATTTTATTTTTCTTATATTATTTTCATTTTTGTGACAAGAATTTTTCTTACTTCAACTGCAAGGTAGCATTAAGGTAAGCCCTAGTGACTGAGGTGTTTGTTTAGAGCATTTCAGGTAAGGAATACTTGTAGGTATTGCCTAATTGTAACCATATTTTTCATGTTCTGTGTATAGGCTCAAGTCAAGCGAATATATAACCATAATATTCTCCCCAAAATTGTCATAATGTTAGATGAAGAAAGTGGAGCTTATAGTGAATTTGTGAGTTTAGTTTGATATTGGATTATTTTGTTTTTCTTCTTCTATTCTTTTGTTAAAGGTGTGTGCTCTACCAATCTTCATCGTACAGTTAAAAAAAATTATATTACTATTATTATAATTTTTATTAATTAAAGTACATATATCAAAAATTAAATTTTTAACTAAAAATGAATGGAATCATCTCCTATGCTACAACACCGACGTGTGAACAAGAGAGGTACAATTATCCTGCGTTTGGTTAGTGTCCTCAGGGGTGAGGACAGTGGACAAAGACACAAAAGTTCTGTCCTTCGTCCTGTTTGCTTGCTGTCTTCATATATTTTCGTTCCGTCTTCAGAGGACAAGGACAGAAATTTTTGTTCCTTCCAAAACTGAGGTACAGAAATTCTTGTCCGAAGGACAAGAT
>JAOQMS010000005.1:7903505-7921456 GCA_027563885.1 Erythroxylum longipes
CTGTTCTGTCCTTCATAACCAAACAGCTTACTGTCTCTAATTTTTGTTCTGTTCTGTCTCTAAATTTTTGTTCCGTTTCGTCTTTGCATCTTGAAGACAGCAACCAAACAGATAGTTATATTTAATGGACAAGACGGTTTGAATCGGAACCTATATGTTGGGAAGAGTAGGATCCCAGGCTGGAGTTAAAAGTATACATGTCGTGTTCCATGTAATAGATGTTATCATAAATTATTTTTCTTTATTTATATATTTTAGACTTTAATTTTGTCCTTTAATTAAATTTAACATTCAATTACTATCTTTTTTGTTAACCACCGCCGTATATAATAGAAACATAAAATACTTAATATATAATTATTAATAAAGTTGTTTATAAAAATAATATTTTTATAATTAATTTTTATAATTTTTATTTAAATACGAGATTACTTTTAAACTATCAATGAAAAATTAGATTATTTTTATCAAAAATGAAAGTTTTTAGATTATGAACTTGAATATTTAGAATATTAGTGATATATACATAAAATGAAAAAAAAGATGACGAAAATGATATATATAAAAATAAAAATTATAAAAATAGATGAAATAGTATAGTGGTTAGTAGCTACATAAAATCTTAAATTACATTTAACAAGCACGAAAAAATTGGAATCTGTTGACTATATTTGTTTTAAGGACAATATCATTTATGAATGTACAATTACTGCTGTAAATCTAGAGATTCGATTTTAAGGAAAATTACAAATTTTAATTAATATTTGCATCTAACACTAAATTAAATTAAAGGATAATTATAACTTTTTTTATAGTGTTTAATACTATTTTTTGAAAGACCTTAAATTATAATTTAAACTGGATCCTTTTTATAAATTAGTTTAATAAGGTTAAGACAAACTCATCTAAAGAGTTAGACCACAGCTCCATAATTAACATATGAGATACTTAATTAGTACAACTTAATGAAACTTAATTAGTTAGTTTAATTAAGTATGAGATGTATAAGTATTAACGGTTTTTGTTTCATATGGTAAATATTGGAAATAACCTACTTATTAAGTATGGGTAAAGTTGCATATTAACATATCTTTTCATGACCTTTGTTTATGCAGAATTTTATTTGGGTGTTAATGGTAAGATGTTTTATATAGTAAATTACGTCAATAACGTGAAGGATATATTAAAATTGAGCTAGAATTAGAAGAAAAATGAATATTAACGATGTTGATTATGATATTAAAGTTGAGAAAAAATTGAAAATTGAAAAATGAAATTTTAAACATTTAATTATTACTTTTTTAAATTCAAATTATAATTATAAAATTAAATAAAATTTGTGATTTTTTTCAATTAACTCTAAAAGAAAAACCTGAAAAGGACTTGACGTACACCGACGCCATATTTTTTCTTTTAATTTTCATCTTCTTCAAGCACTTAAACCACAATCTCTTGCTGGATCTGCCTATCCGACACCTACACTGCACCACACTACATACATATAAAGTCGTGTTAGACTGTTAGTAAAACACCAGTAGTAGTTGGGATTGTCAGGTATATATATGTATGTACACGCACGTATATACACACATACATATACATATACATAAAAAAGCTACCAAACTTTTAATCTAAGCTCACACAATCTTTGAAAGAAAGCCCTAATTTTACGTACACTGTTTAAGACGCAAGCAATTGAAGCTGATTCTTTCCTATAAATTTTACTCTTATCAGAATAATCCTTTTCTGGCAATTTTTTTATTCCGCTTCGGGCTTTGATTTGTTCGCTAGGGTTTGAGGACATGGATTCGGAGGACGATATGATGGACGCTAACGACGTTGAGTCTGGTGACGACGATTACTACAGCGGCGAGATGGAGGATGATTGCTACAGCGACGATGGTGATTACGGCGAGGATGATGCTGATTATGACTACATAGCTGATAATCTAGAGGAGGCTGACGATATCGTCTCCCGATTGCAGCAGGTGCTTTTTGATTCTATGAATTCTGGGACTTTAGCTGTTTTTTTTGATAATGTGGATCGTGTTGTTTGGTTGGTGGGAGAATTTTGGAAATTCGAGTCATTGACGGTGCTTTATTGGAGTTTAGTCAGCTTATAGTGATCAAGGTGGTGTTGATCGATTATTTAATGTGGAAACATCATGGAAAATTTGGGTGGTGATAGGAATTTGTTTATGCAGTCCTGTGTGTGGTATTGAGGAAAAATTTGAGAATTTGGTTAATTGGCGTCTGAAGAGGCGAAAATTCAATTAACTTGGGGCAAGCGTACATGCCCCATGTTTTTCTTTTTGGTATTGGCACTTAAGGCAGTCTATCATAAGTTAAAACATGCTGTCGATTCCCATTGTGGGAGGTTAAAATGACTATTATCTTTTGGTCATTGTACAAAGCATTTTCCTTAATTAGAGCGAAGAAAAAAGGAGGAAATACTGAGAACTCCCCTGCTGACCCCCCAAATCCTCCTTGCGGGAAGACATTATGGCATTCAAAACTGGAATGAGTTAGAAGCTAAGAGAATAGGATGTAAAGGCAAAAAACTTGGGATTATTCGTTGTCTTGCTTGTTGCTGATGATTTCAACTAGTGTCAAAAACTAGTGGCTGTTGTCTGTAATTGCTGGTTCTGGGTGTTTAATGAGACAATTTAATTGTCCGAATCCCTAAGGGAAGGAGCAAAAGAAGATTCTCTTATTTTGAGGATGCTGTTCTACTTGAGGGACTGGGTTTCTTCACCCTTAATGCTTAATTCCAGATTGGAAATTTCAATTGAAAAGTAGTTTTTATCCTGTCTATATTGATATCGGGATTCGAGAATTATTTTTGCAACTTTTATTATAGAATAGATATATTGGAAATTTTTTTCTGTATTTGGAGAAGATATTAGAATAAAACGTTTCAATTGTACTTTGGCATGATTTCTTTGTCTTTTTAATCCTTTTTCCCTAAATAAAGGTGTACTTTTCTTTTCGTTCAGCAATATTATACTGTACTGAAGGAAGAAGATATATGTCAACGTCAGGAAGATGATATTTTGAACGTGTCTACTGTCCTTTCCATACCAAGAGTTGCAGCTACCACCTTACTTTGTTACTATAATTGGTAAACTTGGATCTGTCTTTTTTTATAATCTCTTTTTCCTTTTCCTTCCTTTTTTTGTCTTTGGAGAGTGGTTAGTTTTTGAAGATTTCTCTTGCAACACGGTCCAAATTTACTTCTGCTTGGTCCATGCATATTACATAATGCATTATATGATTGATTTTGGTGTCTGTGGATTGCAGGAGTCTGAGTAAAGTGAGTGATGAGTGGTTTGCTAATGAAGAGGTGGTGCGTAAAATTGTTGGTTTACCGAATGAGCGAGTGGTCCAAATTTCCAATGCAAGAGAGGTAAGTTCTCCATTATATGAATCTGTTGATTGATTGGACTTGTCTTTTTGCAGAACGTGATAATGGAATCTTGCCATCTTCAATTACTACTTTAGCATGTATTTTCTTTTTCTTTCCACATCAGGTAATCTGTGGAATCTGTTTCGAATCATTGCCTCTTGACAATATTACTTCAACTGCTTGTGGACATCCTTTTTGTAAAGAGTGCTGGTCTGGTGAGTTTGCGTACATCATTTTAATGTTTGTTGCTATTTATTTGGATTCACATTCCATCCTAAGCATTATTGGGAATTCTTAAACTTCCTAAATTACATTATCATTTCATTTTTGTTTTCAAATGTTATATTTTTATGATAATAAGGTTTTTTAAATAACTATTGATTATTTGAATTTTCTGCCTTTCCAATTATAGTTTCTGTTGGATAATTATTTATCTTTATTTTTAGATAAGTCTGTTAGCTTAGGGTATTATCGTCTAGGAGATAAATTTATCTTCTAATTGATAAGATAAGCTTGTCCTATCCACAAATCTGATAGTTAGTAGCATTACAATAGGAAATAGTCTTGTATAAATTTCCTTGAATCAAAGGAATAAAGTTTCGACCCCTTTTCTAAAATCCCCTTGTTTCATGTTATTAGAGCTACTGGTTTTGGTAGCCTAAAATCTTTTTCCAGCCACATCATGGCTGGAGTTCGACCAACCCTTGACGAGTCTTCCACCACCCAAACCTCCTCCCAAACACCTAGTTCCGTAACCCCTTCAGCACAATCCTCATCTCCTTCTATTGATAATCTTTCGTTGCAAATCATGCAACATAAATTAAATGGAATGAATTTCTAAGAATGGTCTTAGTCATTCATGCTAGTAATCTAAGGAAGAGGCAAGGCTGGATATCTAACTAGGCCAATTCCTCAACCACAGGAAGCAACGGTCACTTATGGTGCTTGGGATGCTAAGAATTCTATTGTTATGGCCTGACTTATCAATTCAATGGAGCCAAAAATAGGAAGAACCTATCTATTCTGCAAAACTGCAAGAGAAATTTGGGAGGCTGTGCAAGAAATATATTTTGATTTGGAGAACACATCTCAATGTTTTGAAATCAGATCCAAATCAAAAACACTCACCAAGGTAACATGTCTGTTACCGAGTATTATAACTTACTCATTGAATTATGGAAGGAGATGGATTTGTTTTATGCAATAAATTGGGAGTGTCATGCTCATGCTGAGAAATATGGAAAATTGTTGGAGAAGGAGAGAGTTTTTGATTTCTTGCAGGGACTTAACGTTGAACTTGATGAAGTATGAGGACGGCTACTTGGTTTAAAGCCATTGCCCTCAATCTGAGAACCCTTTGTTGAGGTTCGAAGGGAAGAGAGTAGAAAAAAGGTCATACTTACCTCTCCCACTTTTGAACAAATCTCTCCATACTTACCTCTCCCACTTTTGAACAAATCTCTCAAGGCTCAGCTTTAGTGGCAAATTCTCAGAAGGGGTCTATTCAACAACCCTGAGAGCAACAAACCAAGAACAAGCAGTGGTGTGACCACTGTGATAAGCCCTACCACACCCGTGAGACCTGCTGGCACGTACATGGGAAACCACCAAATTGGAAGCCTAAAGGTCAAAGGGGTCAGCAAAAGTGTGTGTTTGTTGGTACTCTCCCACTCAAAAAGGTTATACAACTTCTTTGTTTTATATGATGTCACCTTTTTTGAAAGTCAATCATTCTTCTCCAATACCTCTCTTTAGAGGGAGACATCCCATGAAGAGACTTATTGGGACCCAAGCATATCACTCCTTATCTCACAAAATTTTGTCCAGATATTCCCACAAAACTCGCAAACACCCACCATTGAACCCAAAACTATCCAGTCCAATTCAGTGGGAAAACTAGTTCCTGAAAAGCCAATCTTGGTGTATTCTCGAAGGCCTAAAGCTTCTCAACAAGGCCAATCATTGGACTAGGAACCGACTCCTAAAGAAACTGTGGCAAGTGACTTAGATATGCCAGTTGCATTACCAAAAGGGGTAAGATCATGTACCACATATCCTATTTCAAATTATTTGACTTACTCAAAGTTGTCTTCAAAGTTTAAAGCTTTCACTACTAAGCTTGACAGGGTAAGAATTCCAAGAAATGTGCATGATGCATTCCAAGAGCCTAAGTGGAAGGAAGTTGTACTTGAGGAAATGAAAGCCTTACTTGAAAAAAAGACATGTGATAATGTAGATCTACTGGAGGGAAAAAAGGTGGTTGGTAGCAAGTGGGTGTTCACTGTGAAGTATAAGGCTAGATTAGTAGCTCAAGTTTTTACACAAACCTATGGAATAGATTATGAGGAGACTTTTACTCCAGTTGCAAAGTTGAACACAATTAGAGTTCTTCTATCACTGGCTGCAAATTTAGATTGGAAACTCCATTAGCTTGACATTAAAAATGCCTTCTTAAATGGTACATTAGATGAGGAAATATATATAAGGATCCCACTAGGTTTTGAATTTGAAGAAGAAAGGGGGAGAGTTTGCATATTGAAAAAATCTTTATACGGCCTCAAACAGTCTCCACGAGCATGGTTTAAGAGATTCATTGATACTCTTTGCAAATTTGGATACAAACAAGGACAAACTGATCACACCATGTTTGTGAAAGTTTTGAAAAAACAAAAAGAAGTCCATCTTGATTGTGTATATGGATGATATTATAATCATAGGCGATGATACTAGTGAGATCAATGATCTTAAAAAAAAAATGAGGCTGGAATTTAAAGTAAAAGATCTTGGAGCCTTGAGACACTTTCTTGGAATGGAGATTGCTAGAAGTATAGATGGTATTTTTATATCTCAACGAAAATATATTCTTGATTTATTAGAGGAAACAGGAAAAATGGGTTGCAAACCCATGGGAACTCCACCGGAAAGAAACTTGAAATTCAAGAAAGATGAAGAAGATCCTCCTATTGACAAAGGAAGATACCAAAGGTTGGTAGGAAAACTTATCTATTTGTCATTAACCAGACCAGATATTTGCTTACTCTGTGAGTATTGTCAGCCAGTTTATGCACTCTCTAACTCAGACAGAGGTAGTCAACCATATTTTGAGGTATCTCAAAGGCAGTCCAGGCAGAGGATTAATGTTTCCGAAAAATAAGAAAAGGAGCATATAAGGTTTTACGAATGCAGATTGGGCTGGTTGTATTTTAGATAGTAGATCAACTTTTGGCTATTGTACTAAGCTGCGGGGGAACCTTGTCATATGAAGAAGCAAGAAGCAGTGCAGAAGTAGAGTTTAGGACAATTGCACAAGGAATTTGCGAAGTTATTTGGTTAGAGAGGTTAATGCAAGATCTACATATCACCACTTCCTCTCCCTCCAAAATCTTCAGCGATAGCAAATCCGCCATTAGCATAGTGAAGAATCTAGTTCAACATGATCGAACGAAACATGTTAGAATTGATCAAAGCTTCATCAAATGTGAAATAGAAGGAGGCGGCATTGACTTATGCTATGTTCCTACTCAAGCACAGGAAGCAGATATTTTCACAAAGATCATGCCTAAGCTTAGATTTGAGACAATTCTAAACAAGTTGGGAATGATAAATATCTATTCCTCAACTAGAGGGGGAGTGTTGGATAATTAGTTATATTTATTTTTAGATAAGTCTGTTAGCTTGGGAGATTATTTTCTAGGAGATAATTTTATCTTCTAATAGATAAGATAAGTTTATCCTATACGCAAATCTGATAGTTAGTAGCATTAAATTAGGAAATACTCTTGTATAAATTTCCTTGAATCAAAGGAATAAAGTAAGTTTCGACCACTTTTCTAAAATCCTCTTGTTTTAGTTTCTCCGTGTGCTTTCGCCATTGGCATCTTGTCTTTAACTTTGTTACCCATTTTTTTTATTTGTTATATGGAGTAGTTTTTTGTGGTTGGTTTTAGGATTAAATAGAAGCACATCTTTAAATGTATATTTTTTTTGAGAAAAAATTGTACTCTGTTTTGCTATGATTCTGGTGCTCCTGTGTGTCCTTGCATGGTGACATTTGGGATTTAGTTTATATTTGTGAAGGAGAGGATAATGTATTGGGACTATTGGAAATTTTTGTTAAATTATACTATCTTTTTTGTCCTTGCAATGGTCTTCTCGCTCCACTGCTTTGGAGGTTGTTTTCTTTTTCCTATGTGGTCTTTTGATTTACTAAGAAATTTTGCTGATGAGTTCATCTAAGATGTTTTTTTTTGTTTATCTATCATGAAAATCATGTTGCCAACTTGAAATTTTCAGTTCTCTCTTATAGATGTAAAGATGTTAACTGTTATCTGTTGTTTTGCAAATCCTGCTAGGCTATATTAACACTGCAATCAATGATGGTCCTGGATGTTTGTTGTTGAGATGCCCTGACCCACCATGTCAAGCTGCTGTTGGTCAAGACATGATCAATGAGTTAGCATCTGATGAAGATAACGAGAAGTATGCCCGTTACCTTCTTAGATCATATGTTGAAAACAACAAAAAGGTAACAAGTCCGTACTGTTTTTTCTTTTGTCACATTACTTGCAACATTTTAATGTATTAACATGCTGACATAATGGAGATTAAACTTGGAAAAGAGCTCTTTTATAATGTAGTTTTTCTTTAAACAGCCATTGCCCTGCATTTCTCTACTGATGAAGTTCAATTTTCCCATTTTCCCTTCATAGTTATGTTTCCTTGCATCTTGAGAAGAAGAGGTTTTAAGATGCATTTATCATCATTGACTTCATAACGGTTTACATTTTAGTTGCACATTTTTCTAATACTATAACTAGCTTGTAAGCTTTAAATATTGGTTGAAATGGATAGTGGCGAGGGGTTTTAGGTAAATTCTTTTCTTAAAGAGAGGAATATGGTTTTTATTTCAAATGGAATTTGGAGTTTAGGGGCGATGATTTGTTACCAGTATTAAAACCATTGAACGGTGTGTGAACAATGAGTTTTTGTTTCACCAAGTGAGCAGTTTGATTATGTTCTCACTCTATATGTTTCCATTCCTTTGGAACCTTAGATCTGACTGACTTTCTTCTTACTTCTTCTAGACGAGATATTTTACAACTCTTAGCTATTCAAATATCCAAAAGTTACTGACTTTCTTGTTCCTTTGCTCTTGTCCAGACTAAGTGGTGTCCTGCCCCAGGGTGTGAGCATGCTGTTCATTTTACTGCTGGTGGTGGAAGCCTTGATGTCTCTTGCCTCTGTTCATACAGCTTTTGCTGGAATGTAAGTGTCCCATATATTTTTTAAATATTCCAGTGTTAGATATTAGAAATTGGTTGCTTCATACATGACTTCTGAAAACTAGCGAGTAAATGCAGTGTACTGAGGAAGCTCATCGTCCTGTGGACTGTGGAACGGTTGCAAAGTGGATATTGAAGAACAGTGCTGAGTCTGAAAATATGAACTGGTATTTATTGATTATCTTATTGTAATTTGTCTTATAAATTCCTTTAAACCTCGTGTCTTCATTTTAGTTTGTGACATACGGCTATAATTAGCAGTTGCATTTTATTTCTGCAGATTAAATAGTGGTGATTTGTGATTTAAATTACTTGGTGGAAGATCTTCTTTCACTTTTTTTCATTTTTGTTTTCTTTTCAGTTTGAATCAGTTGGTTCCTAACTGCTCATGTGTCAATATGTTTTGGATTGAGAAATGTAATGGTTAATCATGGGAAGAAGATGTTTTATGTTGTTTCTTGTGATTGTTAACAAACACGATTTAATAGTATCTGATGAAATAATTATCCCCACATATATGGTGGCTGTCTCAGTTTTTGATGTTTCAGTCACAAACTGGTAGTTCTTGTGCGATTGAATTGTATCAAGTAAAGGAATCAATACCATTACTATTACTTCTATACATTGCAAACTATGTTTCTGTGAACTTAATGGGGATATGCAAAGTTTACTGCCGAATAAGTGTCTTAATTTTGTTCTTCTAATTGTGGATGTGATGATGCACAGGATTTTAGCCAATTCGAAGCCCTGTCCGAAGTGCAAACGGCCAATTGAAAAGAACCATGGATGTATGCACATGACATGCACACCACCTTGTAAATTTGAGTTTTGCTGGTGAGTTGGAAAGTTTTTCTGACCATTCTTTGTTCTCTTTTGATGTTCCATTGCTTGACATATCTGCGATAATACAGGCTGTGTCTTGGTGGATGGTCGGATCACGGTGAGAGGACTGGTGGTTTCTATGCTTGCAATCGTTATGAGGCAGCGAAGCAAGAGGGAGCTGTAAGACCACTTGATATTAATTATTTGGGACATTTTTGAGAGAGTTGAATATATGAAAGACTGATTCTTGTTTTTAATTTACTAAATTGATGTGTCATTGCTATAGTATGATGAAGCTGAGAGGAGGCGAGAAATGGCAAAAAATTCTTTGGAGAGATATACTCATTATTATGAACGGTGGGCGACGAATCAGTCGGTAAGCAAAACAAGGCTGTGCTGGTCACTTCTGGATTCTTTTCTGTTCTGTGTCATTGTTTTCATTTATTTATTATTTCTCTATATTAGGCTTACTCTCTCAGTTCACTAGTTTTATCATGAATTTTCAGATATTAGCTTCACTCATTTATCATGACTGTACCTTTATAATCACTGGCTTGCATCTAGGAGTTTCTGCGCACTGTTCTTTAGGAAGGGTTGTCTGAAATTGGTGACTTGAATAAGATATTAGGAAGGAATGACTTCTATGAAGAATGCCTAATGTACATGGTGATAGACAACTAACCAACTGCTTGTTTAAATAGGATAGCATGTATACGGTGAAGAAACTGGGTTGAATGACTTGGTATTGGGTAGGAGACTACTAACTGTCTATTTGCGTGGATCCCTTCTTTGATTGGTGTGTTTTCTTTTTGTGTGGGTCGGAGACTACTAACTGTCTATTTGTGTGGATTCCTTCTTTGATTGGTGTGTTCTCTTTTTGTGTGGGTTGGCCATTGAATTTTAGTTATTTGTACTAACATAATAGCTGTCATGGTTATGTAGTCGAGGCAGAAAGCTCTTTCAGATTTGCATCAAATGCAAACTGTAAATGTAAGTTGCTCTGTCCATTTTACTAAGTTTGCACCGTTGCATTTGTTGAATGAGAAAGTCTGCCCAATGTCCATGAATTATCAGCCATGTTAATTGAGTAATGAAGCCGTACGAGTTTGTGAAAACTTATCTTTTTATATCCAGATGCATGTAGAGTACACACAATTAGTAATAACATACTTATGGTGAGCCTTAATGTACATTGCTAATTTGCATTTATTTGTTGTTAATGGTCTCATTCTTACTGGTCCCAGCGGTAATTCCTCCAATACTTTCTAATAATTGAAAATATTGACCATATTATTTCTAATCATACGATGGTGAAATTGTCAAAAAGTGTGGGTTATCCCATCTACATATTATGAAATTGTAGGCTATTAAGCTGCAATACAAGCAATGCTGTATGATCTTTTCAACTTATGAATTTCTTGATTTTTGACAGCTTGAAAAGCTTAGTAACATACATTGCACACCGGAATCTCAACTTAAGTTCATAACAGATGCTTGGCTTCAGGTGAAAAGAACTCCTATTCTGTTTTTCTGGGTCATAGCTTTATGTTTTTAGTTTCACAATTATAGACTTTATTAGCTAGCATATATGGTGGTCTATGTAGATAATACCTTTTGAATTTGTTCAACGATTTCATTTCTAGAAAGTAAAAAGTGAAGCAAGGAGTGAAACAGATGTATAATTGAAGTCACTGGCCATGTGTGATAATAGCTTATATTTTCCATCTTCGTTCTTTTGACAGATAATTGAATGTAGACGAGTTTTAAAATGGACCTATGCATATGGATATTACCTACCTGAGCACGAGCATGCTAAGAGACAGTTCTTTGAGTACGTACAAGGTATATGTTCTTTAAGATTTCATGCAATTTTCTTTCTCAGTCTTGCCACTATACGCATATATTCTTCCAAGATGAATCCGATCTGGGGTCTCAGATGTGTATTGTACAGAGAGGAAAAGGGTCAGATAAAAAATTGTTTATTGGTTCTCTATGGTCACTATTGCTGGTAAAATCTTTTCATTATGTTGTAGGTGAGGCGGAGTCTGGTCTGGAAAGGCTTCATCAATGTGCAGAAAAGGAGCTGCAACAGTTTCTCACTGCTGAAGGCCCATCAAAAGAATTTCACGAGTTCAGAACTAAGTTGGCTGGACTGACCAGGTACTTGTGACGTTTACGTGCTCAAACCTGTGCTTTATAATATCAGGAATGACAAAGCTCTGCACGATTTTGAGGTTTCCCTGCAGACCAAATTTCCTTGTTTAAAAATATATTTTACACATTTATGAAATCCTCTAAGATGTGTGTGGACTCCTTGTGATTGGGTGTGTCTTCACTGCTAACAGCTAATGTATCATGTTAGAGCTGGGAAAACAGAGTGGGGAAATGTAGAAGAATTTATTCTGTATTGGGATTGTTAAGTATCCTTGATGTGTTATTATTTCCCCTATTATGTTATTACTACAGAAAAAGAAAAGCAACGTTGAAACTTTGAGGGCTAGTCTGATCCAAGATTATTGTGTGTCTTCTTAAACAGTGTGACAAAAAACTACTTTGAGAACCTGGTTAAAGCATTAGAGAATGGACTAGCAGATGTAGACTCTCGAGGTGCCTGTAGTCAGACAACCACCTCAAGTAAGGAAGCAGTTGCAAGCAAGGGTAAAACTAGTAAGTGGAAGGGGAATACTGTCGCTGGTGGAACTAGTAAAAATTGAAATGCTTCATGTCCGTATCTTCAGAATACACATTGTGTGAATTGTAAGTAGATCTGCAGAAAAGTATTCGGAAGGCAGAAGTGAGAAAAAGAAGCTTCGTTATCTTTTTGTGGAATGGGAATGTAAATAGCTTCCTATCAATTAACATGGCAAGTTGTTGTCTCACTCGTTAACATTATGTCATAGCATGTTGCATCTTCTAGTGCAAATATCCCCATTTCTTATTAGCTTTATAAGCTTCAATACCTGTTTGCTTTTCCCCCCTATCTGTTACGTTGGAACTTGACTTGTTGATTAAATTAAGCACCTATAGTTTCACTTTGTAGTGCTTCAGAATTGTTGGCCTACGATCTGATTTGTATACAATAATAGTCACTGAAACTTACAAGGGCTGCCTTGCTATTTCTATTATGCATATATTGGATTGATTATGAACATTTTTTATTTTCTGATACGGTTGGCGATCCTATTATTTGCCAGTGAGTCTTCTATTTAATTTGATATGATAACATATATATAAAAAGTGAAAATAGAAGATCTTAATCTGACAAATCATTTTGTTATTTAAATTGAGTGGTTTATCGATTTTTCATCATGAAAAAACCTAAGAACTCGATGATTTAATTGTTAGTCAGTTTTTGAGTTGAATTGGAACTGACGGTCTTTACTTATTTATTCTCTTTTGATCGAGCCTGTTGTACAGGGTTTATTTAGTGTAGAGTATTTGGTTGACATGATTTGTAAGTGTGTAGAGTATTTGGTTGACATGATTTGTAAGTTATTACGTTAATTTCAGTGCGCATTCAAATGATACCCAATTGTCTGTTCTTTCGATCTATAAAAAATGTACAACTTTGGCAATTTTGTTAACCTTTATCTAGAGCATTACATCAAGACTTGAATTGTACAATGGTAAGTAAAAGCTTACAAAGGAATTCAAATGATCACTGGATTTCTTCTCATTTACTGTCTTCAAAATGGTATTTCTACTTGAGCCCTCTGTTAGCAATCATGCAGAAGTCAAACGAGTTTTTTGTATTGATCGCACATGACTTTTTTTTTACAAAAAAAGAGTCCCTGGGGCTTCCTTTTCAGCAGAGTTCCATTTCCTGAGAGGACCTGACAGGTCTTGTATTCTCAGTGGCCCCGATAGCCCTTGTATCAGCTGCCCGGATAAATTCAACAATTGCCCTGATATGTTTTGCATTGGTTTTCCTCTGGCAAATCTGATGCTCAGTGCATTTAGAATTGCTCTTGAGTATTGTCGAGAAGCCATTTTCCAGTCCGTACCAGATTTCATCATCACCTTGAATTCATCGTAACTGATTCTACCATCCTTCAAAATCCACATGAAATTACAGGACATTTTTTGATCTCTAATCTTTTATGATCATGTCGTCTGGTAGTTACGTACCTTGTCAAGATCAATATCAGATATGATGTCTCTGATGACCTGCTCGCTGGGGGTTGAAGTCATCTATCAAGGCTGCTTTCAACTCTTCGAACTCGATGTAGCCATCTCTGTTCTTGTCAAAAAGGTTGAAAGCTTGAGAGAGATGATCGTCATTGGCGATTCTTATCGGGTGAATTATCATGGTCTCAAATTCCTCGCAGGTAAGTGATCCATTTCCATCAATGTCCGCCTTTACCAGACAAGGTTTTTACGTTGTAAGAGGAAAAGAAATAGAACGAGGACAATAGCAAGTGGAACAAAGAAGTATCATAAATAACTGGTAGAAGAACTTAATGAGGAACATTCCAACACATTAAAAAGACTCACGGCATCCATTAACATCTGCACTTAAGGATCAGGAACAGAATGGCCCAACTTGTGGAGGCCATCTTTCAGTTCTTCAAATGACAGGTCTCCAGTGTCGTCTGTATCCATCACGTTAAACATCTGTTTAATCTGACACATTTGCTCCTCTGACAAGTTGTCTGCTACGACCTACAAAAGAAGAAAAACCTCGAAAGGGTCTGTGAGAGACTAAAGACAGATGTATAAAACAGCATGCTAGTGATACTCACTCTGAGAACTCTCTTCTTGAACTTATTCATCAGAGAGAATTGCTTGATCCTCGTTCTAACATTTTCTCCAAGTGACACGTTTGGGGCACTGTTTGCGTTTTGTATCCAAGGGTGTTCTTCGCATGGGAAAAAGAGAAACTTGAGTCCTAATGTTAACTCTGTACATTTCTAGCAGCTACAACATACATTGCTGTGGACATGTTTATTGAATGCGAAAACGAGCATTAGGCAATAGCTAATTACCAAAAACTTCTTGAATAGTCAATCTGCTGTAAGGATTTTGATCAAGCATGCTCCTCACCAGATTCTTGGCTTCTTCAGATACTATGGGCCATGGATCCCTCTCAAAATCGATATTACCATGAATAATTGTACGAGCAATTCCTTCCTCAGTTTCTGTACTATCCAAATCCATAATTCCTCATTAGTAACTAGCGGTAGTCCAAGGGATAAGGCCAACTACCCTTCTTTTACATGAACTAAACATCCAACTTGTGATTAGCCGCAACAGTGATAATTCACATTTTACCTGCCCAGAAGGGAGGAACTCCGCAGAGCAAGATATAGAGTATAACACCAGTGCTCCAAACATCAATTTCTGGTCCATAATTTCGTCTTAGGACATCTGGAGCCAAGTAATATGGACTACCAACAATTTCACTGAAACGCTGACCTGCCATTACGTTGCGGAGGGAATAAAGAAAGAGACATGCGCGTAAATTTAATGCTGTTTATAACAAACAACAAATTCTAGAAGGCAAAGAGCCTACAAGATTGCTGTAGAGATATATATACCCGGTTCAAAAAATATGGATAGCCCAAAACCAATTGCCTTTTGGGAGTTTTCAGTTCCATCTGCAAATAAGAAATTTTCTGGCTTTAGGTCCCGGTGTATTACTCCATGTTTATGGCAAACCTGCAACAAAATGTAAAAG
Organism: Erythroxylum longipes; assembly: GCA_027563885.1. Taxonomy (NCBI): domain Eukaryota; kingdom Viridiplantae; phylum Streptophyta; class Magnoliopsida; order Malpighiales; family Erythroxylaceae; genus Erythroxylum; species Erythroxylum longipes. Next base: position 7,918,693 of record JAOQMS010000005.1, read on the forward strand.
GAAAAAACACAAGAATATAAACCAAATATTCACAGTGACCAATCAGGAAATAAGTGGATAACATACCTTGACAATCTCCAAAATGGTCTTGGTAACAGTGGCTGCTGCTCTCTCTGTGTAATGACCTTTAGCAACAATTCTATCAAAAAGCTCACCAACCTCACAAAGTTCCATGATAATATACACGGCCTCTTTATCCTCGAATGCCTCCTTGAAGGCGACAATGTTAGGATGCTTAGGCAAATGCTTCAAGATCTCAACCTCTCTTTTTATGTCCTCCACGTCTATTTCTGTCTTGAGCTTTGCATGCATATGTCTCACCATTTTCAATATCAAAACACTGACATGTTATCCCAAATTCACCTCTTCCTAATTCTTTCCCAAACTTGTACTTTTCAAAGATGTTGTTGCCTGCTGGCTCCTTAAGAACAGATAAAGGGCGGCTATATTTGCTTTTACTCTTTCGGGGTTCTGACAAGGACTCAGGTCTACTATACTCATGGTTCAATCTCTTGGACGCAAGTTTGCCAACTTTTGCAAAAGAAGAAAAACAGCCTCCCATGGGATATATATGTAACAAAAAAAAGGGGTTTTCTTGTTTTCCTCGTCTTGGTCGCTTCTGATCAGAACATAGATATAATTCCCCTACCCTTTGGTAAGGTTACGTAATTACTGGATTATGCTCCTCCCATGCAAAGCAAGGGAGAGGAAGAGAAAGAAACAGAACTTATCGAGAGAGACAAACAGAATAACTTAAGAGGACAAAACTATGTAGAAACAGGCAAAGAAGAGAGGATGAGCTAAATATGGTCAAAGGAAAGTTTTGGCTTCTTAAATTGCTTAAAATTAATTAATCAATTGTCCATTGTCTTAGGACCAGTTATACATTATCTTCCTCATGATGTGGTGTGAAGCTTTGTAGGGAGTTGCATACAAACAATTTCAACCATCAGAATGCAACATTATTAGTTTTTTGTAGTAAATCATAACTTCACCACATGCTAATGCACTAACCATGTGCGTTCCAATGAAGAACGACACCTTCATGCAATAACGATTTTCCTTTTCTTTATTAACGATCAACGTTCCATGTTTATTATCTTACTGGTTGGAACAATATTTTAAAATTTTTGCTGAAAACTAAACCTATAAGATAACAAGTTGAAGGTTAAAAATATTCTATCAGCATTAGATCGTCACAAAACTAACTAAGAATTAAATAAAATTAAAGAATTTAAAATATGATTGAAAGAAATTATAATTTTGTAGTTTAATTAAAAAATGTTATATAAAATTAAATAATTTACTTTAGTTTATAAGAAATTATTAATCTATAAAAATTGATCGATTAATTAATAAAATGATAAGTTTTTAATAATAAGAGTTATTAAAATAAATCCAACTGAAAAGTTAAAAATCAAACTGAAAAATTGACTATTTCAAGATTTTTACGATTAAACGAGTCAAATTCGTTAATTCACAAATTCTTTAACCGTAGAGAATTAGATGGTATCTATTTTAATTTGCTCATTCTTTTCTGAATATGTCTTCTGAGCTTCGAAGTAAAGTGATATAAGAACACTTCGACCGCTCCTTTTCTCTTCTTTTTTCATTCTATAGTATTTACACAAGTAAAAACTTCAAATTTTGTGAAGACTGTAGAATAGTATCCTTTAATATAACTTTCTGAAAAAATTGCCTTTCGGATGAAGCTTACAAGATTATGAAACTAGTATACAAATTTCTACTAACTTAAAAACTCTTGTTATATTTGATAATATCCATTCGTAACCATTAGATTTAGACCTTAATTAACAATGGAGGAGTATGTTGTTGGATATTAATATTGATTTTCTTTACCTAATGACTTTGTCAAACACTCACTTACGTGGGTGATGTTGCTTCAATTATTTGTATGCTGTGTTGCTTATTTGTAAGAAAACAGTTTCTCTCCACTTTGTCCTTCACGTATTTATTGTTCATTGATGTACTGTTCACCTTTGTATTTTTTACTTAGCCTCTATTTTCTTTAATCAATCAGTAAAGACAACTTTCTTTTATTTTTTTTATTTTTCTCTTCAATTGGTATCAAAACAATTTGATCTTACGGGGGCAGAATTTCCTAGTTCTTATATTCATCTGTTCTCAGTTTGTTTTTTAAATGACTTCTTCAAGTTCATCTTTAGCACCACCAGTTTTTACATGTGTAAATTACCAAGCTTGGGCTATTAAAATGAAAGCTTATCTTCGAGGTTTAGGTATCTGGCAGTTTGTGGCAGAGGAATACGTTGTCCCTCAACTGGGACAGAATGCGACACTCAATCAAATACGACAGCATGAAGATGAGGAGGCTAAGGCTCCACGAGCATTGTCTTATATTCATGCTTCAGTTTCGGAGGAGATTTTTGTTCGAATTATGGACTGCAAGACTGTTGGACCCTGAAACTTTTCTTAGAAAATTTCGAGCAGTACATGAGAAGTGTGAATAAGTTCATGTTTTGCTTTGGTGATTTTGGTAGTGAGAGACTATGAAATGGGAAGAATTAAGGTGAAAGTGGTGAAGAATACGTATATAGATATATATATATCTATATATACGTATATATATATATATATAGATATATATATACGTATATACACGTATATATACACGTATATATAGATATATATACATATATATATATCTATATCTATATCTATATATATATATATGTATGTATGTATATATACATATGTATGTTCTGTTATTGGTGTTCATGATTAA
>JAOQMS010000005.1:7926286-7953128 GCA_027563885.1 Erythroxylum longipes
ATACCATATTAAACTCCAAAAATTTCTAATTCATAAATTCTAATTTATTTCCATGCTTGATAATCTAATAAAATAAATAAAATAAAATAGAAAAATCCTAAAAGCGGGATCCAACAATAATCAAGATCAAAACAAGCATTTTAGATCCAATAAGTAATTTGATAAGTCCAAAGTAGAGTGCTTTAGATGTCATAGATTTGGTTATTATAGTTTTAAATGTTATACTAAGCTATTTAACAAGAAAAGGTTAAATAAATTGAATTTGTAGAAGATGAGGAAGTAAAAATCTAGATATACCTGAAGAATTTCTTAACCATTTTCTAGTAGCTTTGTCTAGGATAGTTCAAAATATATCAAATATTCACCAATCATAAATAGAATATCATGATGTGCACATAATTAAGCTTACGTTATATTGCCATCACTCAAAATATACCAAGTACACCAATCATAAAGGCAATATTAGGATGTGTGCATAATGGAGCATACATCATGCTGCCAATAACTGAAGCATAAAGGACTTCTTTCATTTGATCTCTCTTAACATCATTATAAAGATATATGGTTTAAGAGAACTTGTTACCCTTCTTAATTAAGTTTTTTATAGAAGAACAAGACTGTATCTTAAGCATCTTCAAGATATAAATAATAAAGGTTCTTTAGATAATATGAGAATACTATTGCCTATATCACAAAGAATTTGTATACCAAAAACATACAATACATCACGAAAATCTTTTATGTCAAAATGGAAAAACAATAATTATGTTGTCTCAATCAACATATTTGTGTTATTAGTAGCAAGTAAGATATCATCGTTGTATAAAACCAAAAATATATATTTGCTCTTACTAACCTTCAAATATACATTGATTAATAATTTTTTCTTTAAAGTTGTTTCTAATGACATAATAAGTACAAAATAGTCTTTTAATATGACTATGAGAGCATTTTACAGGTGTTTAGATTATTTGTATATGATTTGGTAATTATTTTGATTTATATTTTGTTTTTAGGCCTTATTATAACTCCTTAATGAATAATGAATGATTTTAAAAAATTTAAGTTAAAATAAGGAATGAGTTAAAAAAAAGTTTTAAGTCAAAATAAAGCGATTTGGTGTAAGTTAGAGAAATATGAAATATCTGCATGGTGAACACGGAATCGTGTTGCACAACATGGATTTATGTTCATTGTGATGATTAAAGAGTGCCCAAAACACACATCCAATATGGATTCACGTTGGAGACCTATACAAGAGGTGATTTTTACATAAAATGAGGATTTTCTGAAGTTGTTAAAGAGCACAGGGCTAGTATGATTCCATCTTTAACCTATGTTGGTTAAGATTTTTTTTTGATTGTGTGAGAATAAAGGGTAGCTTTTGGGATTAGATAACAACACATTGTTACAAACTTGAATTATAGTATATTAAGATAAAAGTTCTTCATCATCATCATCACCTAGTTGAAATTCCACTTAGGCGCGGGGTTTGGAGAGGTCTGATAGTACATAGTCTTACCCTTATCTAATAGAGAGATTGTTTTCGATATACCTATATGTAACGTGTCATGAAAATACTATAAAATTACATATGGATGTGCATAAATATGCCAAAATAATAATAAAATAAAATAATTAAGTAAATAAGTCAAATAAACATAAAAGATGTAATAAAATAACTAAATACATGCATACAAATAAATAATAAAGAGAAACAATTGTAACATTAATGATACAAATAGGTAAGTAAATACAAAAATATAAAAATAAATCATCATCATCATCAAAGTGATATGATTGATTGTGATTGTGATTAAAAGACATTTAGTAATTTTGACAAAATACACTTGATAAGTGATAGATGGTAGATGGAAAACTAGCAAAGCTACACTCATAATTGGTCACGAACGTGAGGAGATTTTTCTTAAAAACGTAAGCTACAATGACAAGTCGTAAGACACAACGGCTAATAACTAAAGAGATAGAGACTGAGCAACTAGAGTTACGGTATTTGTAATTATCAATCTAAAAAAAGATGCACGAAAAAGAGATAAAAGAATAAGATGAATAGAAGAGAAAAACCATCTTCATACATGAAGCAACAACTGGGAATGTACACAATGGAAGTATAGAGTATGATGATGTCAGTATCTCAAACAACAAAGAATAAAAGAAGCGTGTTTGGTTTCTCAAAAAGTGAGAGGAATGGGCACACAAGTGATTAAAAATCAAGCAAAGCTAATAAGCAAAAGAGTATTTCTGAGATGTCATCTAGGATAACGAAGAACAACCTAGAAAGCAAAAATAGGAGACTAAAAACCTAATTTCTGAAACTATGAAAAAAGATGTTCTACGTTACAAAGTTACAAACTTTAGCACTTCTGAAGGAGAGAGCTTAAACACACGGTAGATGTTGATCGTTCTCTAAGTGAGCGAATTCAAGGAGCACAAAAAGAAATTGTCAAAAAGAGATACGCTTCAAATGATTCCCATAAATATCAAACCTTTCGCACAGAAAAAATTATAGATAAACTCGAAAGTTAGAAACATTGCTTAGAACACAGGTAACAAAAATAATGATGCAATAGATTGTGCAGATCTACTATTAGTAGAGCTTTCATGAAAACATAACCTGATGCGGGAGCTTCCTTCTTGCAACTTTGACACTCCACTTCAACAACAACAACAACAACCCACTAAAATTTCAAGTCATCAAAGCATGCAAATGTTGAGTCCAAATTGCAAGTCATCTATAAGCTAGGGTGGTCCATTAGGAGAGTTTGAGAAATATGATCCTTTAAGGAAATGGGTGAGATGATGTTTGGGATAAAAATTCTCCTTTTGTAGACATCCTTGAAGTTATAACTGATAGTGTTTAGAAGAACTTGAGAGTTAAAAACCTCCTTGATAAAGACAAAAATTGGAATCTTTCAAGAATCTAATCCTTCATACTATAAGACATCAAAAATAAAATCTTAGCCACTCCTATGCCTAAAAAGAATGTTTAAAAGGATAAGATCATATGGAAATGGACCAACAATGTGTTTTTTAGAGTTAAATCAGTGTACCAGAACCTTCATTCTATTGATACTGCAAATTTAAATGAATGGAGATGGATCTGGAAATTACATATACCCAAAAAGATTATCTTACTTGGCTTATATGGTATGACATGCTTCATACCCGTCCACTCAAATTACGAAGGGGTATGGAGCAATCAGGTACATGTAGCAGGTGTAATGAGAATCTGAAGAGCATTGCTTATGCATTACAAGATTATAAGTTTTTTAAAAAAAGTTTGGCTCTAACAATTAACCCGTAACATATCCAAATGTTCTTATAAAGCAAAGTAAAAAATGTATTAAGAGACACTCAACCAAGAACCAATCGATACCAGTCAACTTATTTCTAGCAGGATTATGGAATATATAAATAAGAAGAAATGAGCAACTATTTTCTAGCAATAACATAACCTCTTGGATAAGTCTCATCCATAACTCATACAATGATTTAACTCATAACTTTCCCTTTTTGCAGAATACTGAAAACAAAGACATTAGCCAAAAAATAAGATGGAAACTCCCTCTCCCTAGAACCTTTAGTTGAACACAAATGGTAGCTCATTAGAAAACCCAGGCATAGTTACAGGTGGTGGGGTGATTCAAAACAATGTTGGAGCATGGACTACAATTTTTTAGGACATATTAGATAGACAATTAACACCTTTGCAAGATGTGTGGGCAATAATAGAAGAACTTGCTATAGCCCTTGAAAGAAACTACATCTCTTATATTTGAAGCAGACTTTAGAAGTGCAATAAACCTCACTAAAGAGAGTAATGCAGAGCATTATTCCCTTAGAGAATCATCATAGATTGTGAGAACTCCTTTCTATAATATAACATTATGACATTGTTCACATCTATCATCATAAGGGTAATTGCATTGCTGACTATTTTGCAAATTTAGGAGCTTCTTTAAACAATTGTAATATAGTCACGTTGGAGACCCCTCCCTATGATATTCTTTGACTTCTTTAGGATGACTTGATTGGTATTACCTATATGAAATGTTGTGACTCTTAATTTGAGTTGAATAAACACCTATACAATTGGAGATTAACCCAAAAAATATAAGCATTAGAGAAACTTTAGATAGTAAACAAGAAGAGAACATATTTTTTTTCCCTTTCTCTTGACTCTTTCCCTCTCTTTCCCTATTTCTTATACATTATATGTTTGTTAACTTGGTAATTAATAGATTTCTCTAGTGTAATGAGATCTTCTCCTACTTTACATGTCTAGTTGATCTTTTCTCAATAGATGTTGCCAAATAAGTGTCATGGGTATCTTTTAAGAAGTAATGATAAGTTTTGTGTTGTTATTGGAGAATTCTTTTATAACCTCTAAGTCTTAATATGTTTTATCCTCTCTTAATAAATAAAAAGTCTTTTATGAAATAGAAAATTCTTATAAACACATAATTTATTGGTTATAATGATAAGACAAAGACAAAAAATCTTCATTACAACTTCAAAAATTAGAATTAAATATTAACATAAACTTTTTTTATAAGAGCATTTATTCATATTATTAGAATCAAACCCTATACTTTAAATCAAAATAAGCCTTTTGATATTCTAATATAGAGGTTTAAAATTTAAAGAAGTTTCAATTTATGTATAAAGTTATTCGCTAATTAAGTTATAAAGTAAATCCCAATGAACCCTACTCTTTGGTATAATTTTAACCTTTTGCTTTCTATCGAACCAATTCGGAGCCCTTGAAGCTTTCTCATATTTGATCATTAAACCTTTCTTTGTAGGATATAAGTAAAGAATTATACTTTAGTCAAAATAGGAATTGGATTGCAATTATTCATCCAATTTTAGTATGGAAGCAAAATCTAAGTAAAAAAGGAAAGACCGTAAATGGAAATAGTAGAGTATCAGTGCAATTGCTTCAATAAGCGCGGGGGGGAAAGGAACATTGACAAAAGTAGCACACAAGCATGTTAGGTGTGTTAATGGCTATGGCTGTAACAACGAAAAGCCCGCCACCTCTAAATATGGAAAAATAATAATATATTTATTGCATATATCAATATGAATGATTGATATCATTACAAAACTCAAGAGAAACTAAGGATTGTGTTTCTTTTCTTCATTAATACAGAAGTAATACAACAGCTGCAGCATTGAGTCTTATACTGTTTGTTTGTCTTAATTTGGACCAAACAAATATTCTCTGTAAAACTTCTACAGATTTCTTGGTCTCTTCCTCCCTCTCTCCCACTTTTTTCTTTCCTGACACTTGAGGTTTCTGAACCTGCGGGACAGGATTTGTTCGTGCTAATTCAGTAGTCATGAGGTAATCCTATAATTTCTCTCCTCTTTTTGGGAATTGTTCTTCACGTCTAATACGCACTCTCTATTTGTTTTTTCTGGTTAAAAAACATTCTAAGACATGTAGCTTCGATCACGTAGGTAGTTGGTCTTCGACTCTTATGAATATGTATGGCATACGGTTCTTGTCCTGTGTCAAATGTATATTTGTGTATTTCATCCCCCTTCCTGGTAGGTTTTGACTCTCTTGCCGTTTTTAACATTTTCTTTGTCTGTTTATTTGAGAGTACATGATCATATTCCGTTTGGAAAGTTTCGGGGTTGCGGTGTTGATAAGCTAAGCAGAGCTATCCTTCGTTTTCTCAAAAGTTTATTATATTGTAGTACGTTTCTTTCAGTCGTTGGTAGGTTTCGTTGGATTCATCTATCTAATGTAACAGTGTCGTTAGTGAAAACAAGGACTGAAGCACCTGAGGCTGAGAGAGATATAGTTTCGTCGGAAGTGCAACGTGTGTAACCTTGAAACCTGATGAAGAAAATGTCTGAGAAAAGAAGTCATAAGCTTCCTAGATCAACGCTAGCCACTGGGCGGTTAGGAAAAGAGTTCATTCAATCAAACAAGATTGGTCAATTTGGCAATAGCAGAAAGAAGGCTGCTGCCATTTATCCCCTGTCAATGGTGGAAGAGGACGCTGAACTTGAAAAACAGATTAATGAAGGAAGTTGGTCTGATGAAAAAGACTGCATGTGGTTATCTTCTTCGGATTGTTCCTCTACTTCTTCATTCTTTCAAGAGTATGGCTTGTCTACTTCATTCCATCTCTCTGTTGACAAATGGTTGATTTCCTGGTTATCGACATTGGCAGATTCTTATCTTCATTTAGATAAAGCAAGTACTGTCCTTCAAGACGACTCAATATTAGCTCCTGTAAAGGAAGCATCTTTGTCCCCCGAAAGAACATGTCTCACTTCACAGGATGAAATTTCGGCTGCTAGAAGTTCTGAGAGCTCTATGTCTTTTAGTGGGCAGGCTTCTGAGGAGATAACTTCTTCCGAGAGCCCTTTAACAAGTGAAAATGACAACTTTGATTCTTCCTCTTCTTCTTCACATCTATCAGATATGGAAAGAAGTTTTTCAATGTCTTTAGTGAATCTAGATGATGAAGATTCCGAGTGGACTTCAGATGAAGAACTGGACTTGGGGTACTTCAAGTTTGGTTTTCCTAGCCCTTGCAACAAAGAAAGCTGGTATTCAGATGTGCTACCACCCAGTTCTAAACTTCCAACACCGTTCTCTGAAGTGAAAGACAAACATCCGCCACATGAACCAACTTCAGCAGGAGCTGCAGATTTTGAAGACTTCAATAACGATGAACCTCTTTTTTGGCCTTTTGAACAGAGAGCAGAGTGGAACTCCAAAAATTCCTGGCAACCTTTTTCCATGTCTCCTCTTAGAGAAACAATTAAGCTTACAAATCCCCCAGGAATCTCTTGGAAGCATGCCAGATCATGATCCTATGGCACAAAAAAGGAGCTTAAAGAGACTTGCGGGAGAACAAATGTTGTTCAGCTCCGGTCTGGCAGATCGAAAGATACGAAGAACCAACCATCAGGGCATGAAAAGCAACAACTCTCAACCAAACTAAAGCCTTTGGACATGAAAGACGCAGCAAAAGTAGGAAAGGAAGCTGCATTACTATCAAACTATGACCATGAGTTCAGATTTTTCAGAGGATAATTTTGTATTCGTTGGGCCTGGTGAGTTTGATGTGCACGATGCAATTTGATCAAGAACATAGTGAAGATCTACTTCTTACTGAATGATGATACCTCACATACTCCAAGCATATTTGAAAGTCTCTTGGAAATTTTGTTAAATATCATTACATTGTAGCTATTCTTCTAATATCATTGTAAGTACTAAATGTGATACTGTTTAAATTTCATCTGTATCCGTCCAGATTTTTACAAATATTATTTGAAACAACTCGATAAATTTAGTAGACTCTTCTAGTAGGACCGTCGATTGTAGATCTTTTTATGAGGCCTCAATGACCCTAGATCGAATATATCTAATTTCAAAAAATGTAATGGCTAGCTGATCACGCAGTGTAAGTTGACGTATAGGCATTCATTTAACCTTACCTCGCTAGATATAAGTGCTTTTTTTTGCAATGATGATTTTAGAAGTAATTGATAGACACAAACACCAAAATCTGCAGCAATTATTGATAGATACATGTTAATGAATAAAAAAAGAGTAAGTTATACATGCAGTCATAAAAAAAAAATCAAGGATTTGTTTTAAGAAAAAGGGTTATATATTCATCAACTCCAAGTAGAAATCCGGATCTCACTCAAACATCTCAATGCTCATGCTTGTCCTCCTTAGGCTTAGGGATGTCTTTTGCTTTTGATTCAAGTTCCTTGGGTGATGTCTTCTTTGAAGCACTGAAACAAGTGCATCATCAAAACTAACAGAATCTCTCAACGTTGAAAAGTAGATTAGTTATAATCAATCAAACTAAAAGAAATGCGATTTGAGTTGGTTCCACCACAGTAAATAAATAATAAGATGTCTTCTGCCGGTTGAGTATGTATGCATTCGTATGGAAAAAAAAATCCCTAAAATTATCTTCGATGTAGTTTGGAACTAATATGATAAAGAAACATCATAATCAGCTAACTTGACTTGCCCTAAATCAGCTATTCAACATCATCATTCACATAAGAATTCATAAGCAGACTTGTTCAGTGCTAAAGACTCTTGTCAAACCAGAAGATGGGTTCAGATAAAAAACAAAAACTCGTTAGTTTTCACAGTACTTATCATATAAAATCCAAGCAAAAAAAATCTAAAAATCCTCCTTTTTTTTCAAATTGAATTCATGAACAAAGCAATAATCTCAGGGAATAGGATCATCTCTTGAAGTAGAGAGGAATAAGACCAAATAATTCATAAAAATAGAAATGAAATGAATTTTCCAGGAAAAAAGCGAGAGGAAACTTCAAGTTTGGAAACAATTACTTGGCTGAGGCAGCGGATTCTTGTTCCAACCATTCGCGAATAACCTTAACATTGCGCCTGAAAATGGAGGCAGATTGCTTGACATCGCTCCTCAACAGAAGAACGACGGCGCTAACTCCGGCCACCGTCAGTATAAAATTCGTCAATGCCATCACTCCTAAAACCCCAGGCTTGAGCTTAGTAAAAGAATGCTGAATGCTGTCTGTAGAATGATATACACGTGGTAATGGGCCTCTGGTGTTATGTCCATATGATTTTGGGCTGAGAATGAACAAACCTTTTAAATTTATGGGTTCATTGAACAATATTCGATAAAAATTCAAATTGCATTCATTGGAAATCGATGCAATTTGGCCGGGCCTAACTCAAGGCGCGATCTAGTCTGAAATTGTCCAGCTGGAGCACAACCTCGACAGTGCTAAGAGCAGCCAAAGCCCAGGGCCTAGGCAAGCCGGGGTGGCCCGACCCGACTCCAAATGTCATTCCTGAATGTAACATCTTAATTATTTTTTAATTATGCAATTATACTAAAAAATATTTTAAATTATGATAATTCACATATACTGAGTTTCATTATGAAGTTTGAACAAGTAACACCATGTTTACTAAAAAAAGTAACACCATTATGAAGTTTGAACTTCTACAAGTTGTATTCCTTATTCTTAATATTTCTAAGTAAAGTTATTTAATTGAATTTGCAGATGCTTCAAAAATAATATCAATGTGTGTATTTATGAGAAAAGAAATATATCTATAAAGAAGTGACACGTGCCATGCTTAAATTTTTGAATAAAATTATAAAATTTCATATCTAATTTACTTTCATTTAATTTTACCCGGATGTTTAAGTAAGAAGGTGTGAGAAAATTATAATAAGAGGCTGTAAAAAAAAAAAAGGAAGGCTAAGAAAAATTGACGAGAGGTGATAAAAATGATATGATGATATTAAAATTTATCGAGGACATGATCCACAACAAAAACTTTGGTGTATTAAAATTTAGATAAAAGATCTCTCGTAAAAAGATTCTTGCAATTCTTATAAGTTTTTTTAAAACTTTTTTCTCTTGTAATTAGGGTAAACTTATAAATAGGTAATACTTACTTCTTAAAGATTTTACCAAAGCCTTTTTTTCTTTGGACCTAACTTGATTTTATAGCAGTAATTATTATCGTTATCATTCTCTCTCTCTCTTTCCCACTCTTTTATTTAGGCTGTTGGAAAATTAAGGTTAAAGTTACGTACTATTAAATTTTTTTTTTCCAGATTTCACATATCAATATTAAAAATAGCAATAAACCAAACCTATATTTTATATTAAAAAAATAAAACGATGCCGTCTTATCACAAAATAATTTTACAGCCTTGGGTTTTTTGCCATCCCTAATCAGCGGAAATCATACGGTTATTCTCGTTGTGGTCGTTGTTTCGTTTAATTTTAATACAAATGTGTGTCTCTTTTGTAATAACATTATATATATATAGAGAGAGAGAGAGATGTACGTACAAGTCGTTTAACTCTTTTAATAAATACAAGGCTTAGGATACTAAAGTTCAATGATATAATCCAACCAAATAATGACAAATCCACCGTCCGAATCGACACATGTTTTTCCATTTGTATCTTCATCATTTGCCAAAAAAAATATATATATATATAGGGGGAAAAAGAGTTCCTTGCTCCTTTCCTTAATTTCTACAAAAAGGAGGTAAAACCGTAAAAGTCAATTATCACTGCCAAGGATACGACTTTTAAGGGTTCTGATTTCAAATCCAAATGCAACGCGTGACAGTCATGTAATATTATTAGCATATTCTTACTATTTATTATAATAAAGACCGCACGTGGCATCCGCGTGGGCCAAGTTGACGGATACTCCGTTCTACACGGCGGCGTCACTTAAACCCCGAATTTTCATTTTACAGCTCGCCAGGATTCATATAAGTTCGAAATCCCAAAGTTACCCTCCTCCCATCCCAACATTACCACACTTGCCACTTTTAGGCTTTTGTTTTTTATAGAGGTAATTATTATTAGAATCTCTTGTACAAGGTTTATTAATATAATGAAATAAAAAGTAATATTATTCTATTATTTAGGAGAAGAGTTTTATATTATATCTCATTTTTTTCCTAAACAGTAAAAATAAGAAATCTCTGACTTGAAGAGTTTAGGATAAAATGTAAAATGATATATAACTTTTTACTATATTATATTATAAACTCATCTTCTAAACAACATTTCACTAAATTATACTATAAACTATTTCATCTCTCTCAAATGACAACTTTTTAATATTACATCTACTTATATTTCATTCCATTATAAGCCATTTAATTTTATTAAACATCTTACATTCAATCAAATATAACCTTAGTCTTCAGTATTCACTTAACCACTAACGTTTGTTATCTACTAATAGTAGTTGTTTATTACTTGAAATTAACAATTGAAAACTTTTGTTAAACGAACATGAGATTAAAATAACTTGCTTATGCTAAAAAAAATTAAAATATGAATTATTCACATTAGAAGTGATTCTACCCTTTAATGTTAAGGTATCTTTGGAAAACCTATAATTCATAAGTATTCATTGATAACTATTAGTTATTTGTTGATAATTATTAATGAAATTGAATTAAATTTATAAGTCAAAATTAGAGATAAAATTGAGATTCTTATTATTGTGTTTTATGTTAATAATTTAATTTATATTAATAATAATAATGTTTTATTAGATTTAAGAATTTGATGTATTCTAACATATAAGGCTCTCCGTTTTATTAGGATCGGATGAGGGATATCAATGTAGGTAACTTTTCTTTTGTAATTTTTATAAAGAGGATGTTTTCTTGGTTAAATTTAAGAAGCTGATACAAATGAATTTGAAATAACTAATTTGGAAGCAATAAACTTTTTCTGAGGTTAGAAATTAAGCAGTGTTGAAGGTATATTTGTTTCTAAAAAAAGAAAGAAAATATAGATGATTGCGTAATAATGGGAAGGAGCAAAGGGTAAAGTGGGGAATGAGCATATTTCCCACAAGCTCTGTCTCAGAAGCTTCTCCGTGGTCTCGCTTGTTTGGGAACTGGTAAATTTGATTCCTTTTGACTTTTTAATGGGAACGATCAGTTTTCCCATGAATTTGCACACTCTATTTTAGCCTTTCTTTTGGTTTTCAACAAAACAAGTGCTCAAGATCAACGTTCGATTCAGACAATCCTCACCAATAGTTCTCATCCTTTTCGGTTCTTTGAGGTTAGGACTTCGTTGCGTTCTGAATTTACTTAAAAAACTGGGTTTTTGTTCATGCCAATTAATGTTTGTAGTCCCTTTGTGTTTTTCATGTTAATTAAGTCTTTAAAGGGTTTTGTGATTCTGGGTTTATCAAAATTACTTATTTTTTGTATGCTGTCATGTTATTCTCATCTGTTCTTTGCTTCCACTGTTACTTATTCCAATTTGGTTAGGTTTCTTGTGTGTTCATTGGCTGTTTTGGATGACTCTATCATCTGGGTTCTGTAATTCTTCTGTTTTGGATACCTTGCATTATTAAAGGGTTGATGGTATTGTTATTTTGCAGGTTAAGATGCGTGCCCCATCATTGCTTTCACAGTGCTGGTCTGGTTTGGTGCCTAGTGATCGGGGAAGTCACAGTATCTCCACTGTTTCAGAAAGAGATTCGCATCTGTCTTCGCCAGCTGTGGAGATTCTTCCTTCCAAAGTATATCACTGTGGTTGGCTTGATTCTGTTATTATATCACCTGCAGTGGAAATTTCTGTTATTGCTCACATCATGACTATGCTTGCGCAGATGGCTCATCCTTATAGGTATGCTGGGGAAAATGTGGATTTGCAAGGTTTCCATGTGTTCAAGGTATCTAAGAAATACTTTCTCCAGTAGCTTGGATCAGTTGGCTGTTCAACAAATTTTCGGACAAGAGGGTTATACAGGACCTGCATTAATTACTTGTGATGAAACATTTGCTTTATGGGGTCTGATGCATGAACCTCTAACCGTCGGCTTTATTTCTATATCCTATCCCTCACTTTTTGTTGTTAGTATGTTATCCCTCATTTTTGCTTGATGCTTTATTCAACCTCTTTCAGAGAATAGTTAGTGTTGCTGATATCTTTGGATTCACTGGTTCTGAAATGATGTCAGCTAAACCTGAAGGTTAGTATGTGAGATTTAGCACACATATAAAGCTATAGTTTTCTTTTAAAGTACACTTCACTGGCAGATTGTGGTGTGCAATAAGAAATGACTAGTTTAATGTTTTTTACTGAATTGAAAGCTGACAACCATCTTTATCTTGTGTTGCAGGGTCTCTGAAGTCTTGGGATAGCTCCATTGATCTTGTTAGTATTCTTAGGCATGAAATTCGTGATGGGCAGTTAAGCTTTAGAGGCAAGAGGGTGCTCGAGGTAATTAATGGGAAATAATATCTACTGACACCATTTGGAACTTTCCCTCAATGCATAGACCATGTATGTCCATATTATTTATATGATTATGCAACAGCATGCCATGTGATGCAGCCATCTTGTTGGACAATGATCCATTGAACAAACTATAAGATTAGACCTACTAAATCTCAGTATTCTTATGGGGGATTCTAGTGGTGAAAAGTAATGTCTGTTACTAGTTCCAATCACCAGTTTTCTTTTTTGTTCTGAGCTCCGTGTAAACATTGCGTTGGACAACTCTTTCCTTCACGCTATTTAGTTTTATTTGTAAGATAAAGAACTTAGCACTATGGTGAGGGTTAGTGGGCTAAGGATAGTAAATAATGGCAGAACTCAGGCTGGAATAATGAGATTAAACTTGGAATATACATGGGACTGTGAGGTTTTGACCTCAAAAATATCAAAAGAAGCATAAGATGACTGATTTTGAATTCTTTAGTAGCTGTATAAGAATTTGTGCTCGTAAAGTGCTGTCTTAATTTTAGTATTGATAAAAAAGACCGTTGTTCTTATCCATTGGATATTATAGGCTACTTGCTAGGCACATAATATCTAGATACAATATGTTATGGAAAATAAAAAAGATAGATATATCAAATGTAACTGATAAGCAGGCTCATCAGATGATTTGTCCTTGTTTACTTAGTTTGCTGCTTAAAGTTTCTGATCAGACCATTCATTTAAAGTAGAAAAGTAATGAAGAAGCCTCTCCTTTTTTGTTTTCATTTGATGCTAGGCAGTCAAGAAATCTTTCATCTTCCTTTGCATTAATCAAATGAAACCAACTCTGGTTTTTAGAAAATTAATGAATCCTTGCTTATTGTTTGGCACTTGATCTGTGTACTTGGTGATTCTTGCAGCTTGGCTGTAGCTATGGGCTTTCGGGGATATTCGCTTGCCTGAAGGTAATTGCCACTTGACCATTCTTTGCATTCCAATCAATGTTTTGTTACTTTTTAATTACTAGTGTTGATTTATGTTAATATTGTCTTCGTCTGTTTTTAGTATTTTATGCTCTGGACGTGTTTCCCCTTTATCTTCACCATTTCAAAAGTAAGATGAATTGGGCCTTAGATATGGGTGTTGGCATGAGGCTATTGTATGCCAAGTACAGATATGTACTAACTGGTTGAAATCTGAACTAAAGAGCTAACAAAAACTGCCCATATGCTTCTTACTCCAATGCCCCGTATAAGTTCTTGAAGGTTGTGATTTTAAACTGTTTTCTTGAACTAGAAAATTTTCCTCCAAACTAGCCATTGTATGAATGTGGTCGGAAAAAAAAAACAATTTTGGAGAAATGTTTTTTCTGGTTTTCTGGGTCAACTAGTTTCATATCTGTAAGGGATTAATCTCTGTGAAACATACAGTAGTGAAAAATCAAACACACAAGAGACTCCAGGTAAAAAACGTGCAATCTAATCTCAATGTTTGTGGCTAAGGATTTGGAGAATATCTTATTGGCGTGAATTCATTGAAGCTAACGAATTGATTCACAGGGAGCTTCGACAGTGCACTTTCAGGACCTCAATGCAGAAACTATAAGGTGCACAACTATACCAAATGTCCTCGCTAATCTTGAGCAAGCTCGGGACAGACAGAGCCAACAGCCAGAGAGCCCTCTGACCCCATCAAGATATACACTGTCGCCATCAGTACACTTCTATGCTGGAGACTGGGAAGAACTCCCAACAGTTTTGTCTATTGTGAGGAACGAGTCATCTGAAGTGACACCAGGGATGAGTCTAAGCTTCTCTGAGGAGGATTTCATGGAGGGATGCAGTAGCCAAGATGGTAGCATTATAGGTCAGGAACCACCTTCAAGACGTTCTCGGAAGCTTTCAGGAAGTCAGGCATGGGAAAGAGCTAATGAAACAGATCATGGAGGTGGTTATGATGTGATTTTGATTACAGATATCCCATATTCCCTGACCTCTTTGAAGAAGCTTTATTCCCTTATAAAAAAGGTCAGTTTGTTTATTGATTTCTTCTGATCTAATTTATCCCAATTGTGTAAACAACCATGTCTCTTTGCCTGTAAACTTACATTTGTCCCTTTTGCTCTGGTTTATCAGTGTTTGAGGCCACCTTATGGTGTATTATACTTGGCAACGAAGAGACATTACGTAGGCTTCAGTAATGGTGCTCGGCATTTGAAAAGTCTGGTTGACGAAGAGGGCATTTTTGGAGCCCATCTAGTAAAGGAGATGACAGATAGAGACATTTGGAAGTTCTTTTTCAAGTGAACCTATTTCAGAACTGCCAAGAAGTAGATCTAAAGAGGACACAAATTTTCGTATATATTTTAACGCTCTAAATATTGTTGGTATGTTATATAGATCACAAATACCATGATTCTTTCTTTTGTTTGAAACAACAGAATCAAAGTTTGGAGTTTTAACTAGTTGGCTTCTACTTTTGCTTCATCATCTTGTAATCAACACCCAATATTCCATGTTCTTTCTTCTCCTAGTCAAATTCTTCAAATTATTTCTTGTACATAAGAGCACAATAATCTCTAATTTCAGTTATGACATCATATCAATTTCATCTTTTTTTCTTTTTCTATAAAGCTTGGAATTCCACATTGTAATGTCACCTCAACATTTTAATTCATGTTTGAATGAGATGTGCCTATTCTGCTTGCCGGAGCAACTGTGTAAGATGTCTGAAACAATGTCCAGGAGCAAATTCTGCATCCAACATGGGATACTATCACTCTGTCCAAACCTCCACGGTCGCATTGCTTTTATTTTTTGGTTGTTACAGGTTTCTCACCAAGTATTAATGAGCGAAGTAGGCAAATAGGGGCACCCCTCTAGATAGAGAAAAGCATGGAAGTAGAGAAAATAATGAAGATTGTAATGGTGGTCCCCGTTAACATCCTACCTCAGCCAGTGTCTAAGAAATATGTTAAATCGAGTTGAGGCTCACTTTAGGATTGAGCGGGTGCTCATATGCGTGCCATACATGGGCAATCCAACAAAGCGAAAAAGGAGTCCAAACAAAAAACTACTAACTTATATCTAAGACCTCCTTAGAGAATACTAAACTTTCTTCTTCCATTGTTACTTTTCATACAGAAATCTAATAAATGCAAAAAAAAAAAAAAAGGCAAATGACATGAGAGTTTAGAGTAACCACAATATGCCTACAAATGGGTCCGGCTGTTTCATTCTTCTATTAAACGTCTGAACACCATTTTCCCACAATGTATCAAGGTCAAGATGGCCATACAATACAAGAGAGGAATTGCAACCACACAGCCTCCAGATGCAAAATTTACCAGTGTCTAATAAGAATAAGAGAAGTTTATCAGTACCAACCAAAGCAGCAATTACAAAGACCGTCTAAATAAACCTTAACATGCAATTTCAAATCATTCAAGTTCTGTAAGTCACAAAGAAAATTTATATCTTTCACAGTTAAATTATTTCATTGTTCTCGAGTACTCGCCTCTCCCAATTTCTCCTTTCTTTATTGTCCGCTTTTGTTGTTCTTATTTCTTTCTCCTTTCCATGTTCTCATTTCTTCCTATTGAACACAGCTAGGCCTACACTGATAACCAAAATATATCTCCATTTCTATTCTTCTGACATCTGACTTCAATTGTTCTTATTTCTTTCTCCTTTCCATGTTCTCATTTCTTCGAACACAGCTAGGCCTACACTGATAACCAAAATATATCTCCATTTCTATTCTTCTGACATCTGACTTCAATGACTAGCAACACATCTTTTCTATCAATACTGTGATTGAAATATTTTAGATATAGTAGTTCAATTTTACTGTAAATGATCCATAAAACATAACACCAAGTACATGGGCGAGATGTGAGCAACTGCTTTCTATAAACAAAAATTTCCATTTCGAGGTCCATCAATTGGTGGCCAAAATTTATTGTATACGTCTCGTCAGGGTCCCAATAAAATTACAGTTTGTAGACTATTAGCAAATTATACTAGGTAAACTGCTTTAATGCATAGTTAAACATGAACAGATGATGAGGATTTTACCAGTAGTGCTGCCACAAGATGAACTGTAGGGGCAAAAAGTTGGTCCACTTTATTCTCTTCCGCATACCCATTAAAAGCAATTACCATAGAGAAGGTGTGAATCGTAACAAAAGCAAGAGCAATAATTGCTGCGCATGTAAAACAAACAGAAAGCGAACATCAATACATCTCATCATTGGAATGTTGTAGCTCAAAGTATGACTTAACAAAGCAGGTTACTTCTTATGAGCATCTCAACTACCATATACTGACAAAAACATTCACATTGTGACCAGTGGAACATGGGGGATTCCTGGTTACCACAACCATTCGCCAAGGATCTTTGCTCAACCATACGTGCTTTCTATATGGTATTTTCTATACATTTCGCATTAAAAGCTTCCCATAAGAACTTTGTCTCCAGAAACCACTGTAAAGGACAATTACTACATAATTTTAACTTGAATAGTGCTTCAGGTCACTCCTCTTAATTAGGTAACTATAACCACTCACCACATTTATCCCTCTCCAAAAAATGAAAATCTATCCTTTATCTAAATGTCTATCTACCTCGTTTTCACCAACTGGGTCATTACATGCAAGGATTATAGCATCAAGTGTGACAAAACCTTCCCTCTCTCACCTTAATACAAGTATACTTCACGCTGAAGTGCATGAAGTCTAATAATGTCTAATTCACACATGAAATACTTGAAAGGAAAACTTTACTCACATGAGACAAGAAAAAATGGCATCTGTGAACACCTGTCAACAAAGAATGTTGCTGGGCCAAATGCTGGTGTTAGGACACTAAGACAAAAGAAAACAGCATGGGCTACACCATGACCTAAACCACCGGCTGCATAAATTGAGTGTTATTAAGAGATGCAACAGAAATACTAGGAAGCAGAACAAACACAGACAAGAAAAGATATAGTGAGAATTGTAGGTTGCCAAAATCAAACAGCTGAGTTGATTGTAGAATCACTATTTTATTTATATTACCATTTCTATCCATCTATAGAATCCTTATTGAACTGATGATACAGTTTTAAAGGTCCAATGCATAGGGTCAACTTTGTCAAACTGTCAGAATCAAACATACGCCTAATTCCTATCCTTACAAGCAAACCAACAACTAGCGAACTAATTTCCAACAAAGACAATACTCTTCTTAGATTAGCTGATCCTGCTCATGTCGTCAGTGTTTCAGAAACACGGACATTAGTTGCATGCAGGGAATTAGCACAAATTTCTCTTTCCATTTTTATCTCAGTGGTGAAAAACTTTTCATTCTTCTAGCAGTCGAACTTCAATAAAATGTTGGTTAGCATCTCTTTTCCTATGATTTTGCATCTTTATAGAACACCATGAAAAGGGACTATTTTATGTTGCAGACCTCAGCCACTTACAATGTTCTATGACTAGATCTCTCTTTCACTGTCCTTCTCCCAATAAATGCTGATGGGCAAAATATAAAGAAGATTCATTTGCCCCCGGTGAGCAAATGTCAGAAGCAACAGGAAAAGAAGGCTTGAGATAAACTGTTGATTGTTATTCCAACATACTATCTTGAACACATTTTCACATAAGAAATAAGGATTTTGGATGTCCTCCAAAATATCTCAGCATCGTATCAAAATTCTGAACATAGTTCTGCAGGCATCTGTCTATTTAGGTACGGTTTGATAATTGGACAACACATAGTCCTCTAATTCAGAGGATCGAATTATCCAGACTTATGAACAGGATTCCTCTTCACTCCAGAGCTTCTACCTTGATGAACCAAGAGCGTTGGGAAGGCAATTTTAGAGGATTCAACTTACTAGTTGAATTTCTCCCTCAAATCACGGATACTCACATGTAGGATTCGGTAACTTGGGTCCCAAATGCCTTAGGTAAATTCACTAATAAGTCTTGTTATAAGGCAGGAAGGTGTAGGGTATGTCCCCTTGGTTTAATCTCCTTTGGAAATGTTCTCTCAATCATAAGGCCTCTATTTTCACTTGGCTTCTTATACAAAACAGGATTTGTACTAAAAACAGATGGTTTGGATCTTATGATCCAATTTGTGTTCTTTGTAAAGAGTTGGAAGAGGATAGAAAGCAATTATTCTTTCAATGCAGTTTCTCCAAAGCAATATGGAGCATAGTTTTGCATTTGTTGTCTGATGCTTTTGTTAATTATGATTGGTCATCTTCTCTAAATTGGATCATTTGTACTGCCAATTTGAGGTCACAAGATGCTCCTGTATACAAAATTGCCTTTATGACCACGATTTATTCTATATGGAAGGAAAGAAACAAGAGGATCTATAGGAATGAGGAAGTAAACAAATATATCTTAGCTGATGATATTGTCAATGGAATCCGAGCCCTTATGTTAGCAAAATCTTATCAACATGATCTATCCCTATGAATGAAGACTAGATGGAATTTGTAATGTTTTTTGCTATCTTTTATTTGCCTTTGTGATATGTCATGTCTTTAGTTGTAATTTTCGTTTGTAATTTATTTAAGTTGAAATTGTAATGTTGAGTTAGTTTATGCTATTGTTAATGCAATAATTATTCAAATTAAAAAACAAAAACATGTTGCAAATCAGTGTTTGCCTACAAATAAAATGGAATAGAGAAGGGGTTAACACAAGGTCATTACAAAAGCAACCTATGGTGCTATAGCAATTTGGACAATAATAAGGAATAACTTGAAAACAACTTCAATGCTTACTCAGTGCAAGTTGCATTTTATCTGTCAGAAACAAGAACATGAAAACAACTTCAATGCTTACCCAGTGCAATTTGCATTTTATCTGTCAGAAACAAGCGTGGTTTAGAAACTCTATCAGCAAAAGCATCCAGTGTATCTTCCAGTCGCCTACACACCATCCACACAGAAGAATGTTAAAAAACATGACAGATACTTGAAGAGATTCTCACTCACGAATTGTAGCAGCTCTTCAGGTGCAACTATCAGTAGAATCTTCTAGAACATGGATCTATTTATGCATATATATGGATTCCAAAAGAAGGAAGCCAATGAATAAAAATGCAACTAAGCATTAGTTGTTAGAGACAAGCAGCAAGGTCAGAAAATATGTAGCTATTTTAGTGAACTTGAAAAACACACAAACCAAATTCTGGAGAATGAGAAGTTACTATTCAACATTTGATTAACTAGACAGCTACTTACAATTAAGTATCTTTCATGAAACATGAGGAACTTTACAAATGTTAACCCACAAACATGTGGATCATACCAAATAAATCTTAAAATTAGTGATTTTCCTCAATATTCTATTATCCTTGTTGTTGATCACTTTCACTTCAGCTGTGTCTCTATATTTGGAAAAATTCACTAGGGAATCCATTACACAACCATCCTAATGAACCCATAGAAAATAAACCATAACTTGTAAAAACTTAAGTGAAAAGGAACATTTTTTACATGATTAGCAAGCCAAATCATTCATCCATGTGACATGACATACTATACACAAGCACATCCACTGAATTCTTATAATTATGTCATTTGTCCTTATGTGACATTAAATGTGAATGAAGCATGAATTTAAGCAGTTTAGCTACACAAGTTCAAAGAGAAAGAGAGCTATAAAATGGTTTGCACACTGCAACTTACTTGTAAACTTTCCAGAAGAGAATCCGGAGCCCTTCTTGGAAACTAACAGATGAAAGTATAAGTATTGCGTAAGGCCACCATACTGTTGATTTAAGCGGAAGAAAGGCCCTCCACACTCCGGACAACACAATCAGACTTATAAGCCATAACAGCATACTACATACAAAGATTGCAACAACCCATGAGATTACAAGAATCATAAATTATAAACGAATTCAAAACAATATACTAAAAATCACTCGTCTTCCTTTCTGACGGTTTGAAGAAGAATTCACAAGCTGACCAAAAATGCCGGTATACAGTTAAACGCAATTGATCCCATTTGAAGGTGATCACGTTCATAATGTAGCCAACCAGTAAGTGACTGAAAAGGAGCTAAGTACAAGTGGAAATGCTTATTTAGGAATTAAGAATTCCAATATACATAGATGGAAACAATAAATGGATCCCATATTAAAGTCAAACTATCTCTAGAACACAAAATTCAGAGCGATAAAATGAACAAAACCCAGTTTCCTTTTGATAACTTCCTACTCAAATATCCAATCTTTCTTACAGATTCTCGATAATAAACGAAGAACGGCATTAAAAAGTAATAACAACTAAAAAAGAGCAACTTTTAAGAAACTTTTGTGTAAGAAAAGCAGAAGAAACCTGCAGAGAACGGTGAGAATGAGGAAAGGTTTCTTGGAGATGACAGAAACGAAGATTGAGAAAGAGGGTCCTAATGCCACCAACGCATACCCAATTCCTGCTGCCACCGTCATTTTCCCAATTGAAGCTCTGAGCTCTTCTGTTGGGAAGAGAAATTCAAGAGCTAGGGAAGGAAAATACAATATTGAGAAGTATGAACTATGAAAAGTAAATAAATAAATCTACAAACTAATTAATTCCTATTGTTAACTGGTATAGAATTAGAACATCATTAGAGGAGAAACGGAGCCTCTCGGAGAAAGAAAGAAAAACAGTAGAGAACATATTACGAAAGAAATAGTTTTAATCTTTTGAATATTTTTAATTGTTTTTAATAATAAAAGAAATTTAATAAAATTTTAATAATACACCCCTAAACAAAATAACAAAGGTAAATAACTAGAGGTCTCGAGTTCGGATTCTGAGAATGAAAAAATCTGTTTGATGAATACTTTATTTCTTACGGATTGACCTGTTACAACTACGAGTGAAGATTAATCTAGTGTGAATGAATTTAAGGTACTTTCTCATAATTGGGATCCTCCTAACACACCTCATGACTAAAAAAAGGAAGAAGATAAATTCAATTTATGTGACATTTTTTGCTATTTTAATAAGTATTTAATTTTCATGATTGGTCTATCTTAATCATCTTTATTATTAAAAATTGATTTATTTATTAATTAATTGGTTAATTTTTATAAATTATGCAGTTTTTATAAATTATAATGAAGAAATTTTTCTTCTTCAATTCTCTTTTGATCAATCTTTATTGTATATCGATTTTATCACAGTCTACTATTATTTAAACATTTAAATCTCTTATTTAATCAATTTACTTTTTGATCTTATTTTTAAATTACCATAAACCATATTTAAAGTAGTTTACATGTTTATATATTTAATTATTATTTTCTACTTATAATTAATATCACAATTTAACTAATTTTTCTAAAGTACAATTACTCCAACATAAAACATTAGAAAAAAAACAATCTCTATATAATATAATATAAGATTCAATAGAAAATTAGTGTAAAAAGGCAATAAACTGAGCTCAGATATTAGTTTTTTTTTTAATGTATGTATATACTACATAGCTATTCTTCTTTTTGAGAAAAATATATGCAACTTTATAGTTTGTGTTTTAAGATGTTTTGTATTTTAATGGAAATTATAAAATACTAATCAAGTTAGATGTTTGAATGTTTTAATTAAAGATGCTAATGCTATTTCATTATATGATTTTTGTGAGTCTTGAAATTATTTTAAGTTTAGTTTCATATTGAATAACAATTTAATTTGAAGGTAGGCTTAATTTGACTCATTTTTTTATAATTGGATAATATTAAAATATGGTTTATTTTAAGTATTTGTAAAATATAAGTATAAATATAATGATTTATTTTTTGTTTAAACTTTTCGGTTTTATTTAATTTAATAAATCTTGTTATTAAAAACTGATCAATTTATTAATGAATGAATGAATTTTTTAAATTAATAAGTTCTTATAAATTAAAATTAATTAATTAATTTTTGTTTAATAACCTCTTTTTTCAATTATACCTCAAATTCTTTAATTAATAAGTCGTTTTGGGGCATGTTTTAAAATTTTATTTTTATTTAATTTCTATCTAATTTTATAATAGTCAATTTTTAAAATTTTAAATTTTTTATCTTACTAGTTTAAATTTATTTTTAAAATATTGACATTAATAATTTTAAATTACATGTGAAAGAAACTTTATATACAAATAAAATTTATAGAGAAGTAAAGATAATTTTCGACTCAGCATGGAATTATTAATTACTTGTGGGCTCAAGTCATCTTAATATTTAATATTTTAAACATTTATAGATACTTCGAGATGAATAATATTCTTTTAAGATATCGAAGTCAAATTAATTAAAAACAAATAACTTGATGACGTCATTTTTCCGTAAGGGTGAGAGAGCTATGTATAAGCCACTGAGAAGAAGAAAGCCAGTTAACAGAGTTTGCTTCTAGAGTGAAAAGCAATGGATTCCGACAAGGACGATCGAGAGACTATTTTGCCCAGCCAAAGACCCGATTTTGCCGACGTCATTCCGATTCCTCAAGACGATGGTCCGAACCCAGTTGTCCCCATCGCTTACAAACAAGATTTCGTGGAGATCATGAACTATTTTCGTGCCCTTTATCTCAAAGATGAGAGATCTCCTCGTGCCCTTCAGCTTACTAAACAAGCCATCCTCTTGAATCCCGCCAATTACACTGTAACCCCTCCACTATCTTATTCTTTGAAAAGTCCTTTTGTTTCGTTTTATTAATTTGATGATTTGAGCGTCTTTTTTTTTTAAATTCCTTGTGCGCTAGGTTTTGCTTGTGTATATAATGTGAAAGCTTTTAGCTTCTACTGAAAATTTTGCTATGTAGAGAATCTCTCGCTGATTTTTTTTTTATCGTTATTTTGGAAAGATATGTAATCTGCGTCATTGCCTGTTCAGCTGTTATGTTTGATATGTTCCAAGTTTTATACGTTGGTTAGATGAGTTTTTAAGATGCAACAGGCTATTTGGTTGCACGAATTTAATTGTTTCTCCTTTTCCTTGAAGGTTTGGCATTTCAGACGTCTAATACTGGAAGCACTAAATTTAGATCTACTGGAAGAACTGGATAATGTTGAAAAGATTGCCAAGAATAACACCAAAAACTATCAAATATGGTGAGTGATAATTTATGTATATCGTCACTTATGGTTTTTTTTCCCCTTAATTTTTGAGTTTACAAACTATCCAAGATTCTGCATGAGTTCAACTGCCGTTTAATGTTCACCATCAAGTTTTTTGGTGTGGGAACAAAGTGATACTTGAAGTCCTAATTTTATTCATGACTTTTTGGGAATGGCCTTCAATGTGATCTCTTTGAATACGTTGAAGTAAATTGAAATCCATCCGCCTATTCTTAGATTCAAAATAGTTCTTGGTTTATTGGACCAAAGTTTGTGCATGGAAAATGATCTAGTTTCTAGAGGAATTTCATTAACTATGACGAAGTCATAGTTGCTGGCCATTAAAATGCAACCTTTTGAACTATTGTATAACACTAATCAATACTCAACCTAATATCTAGTTGGTTAAGTTGTAGCTTTGTACTAGACCAAAAAAATAAAATAAAATGCTATGTTGGAGGTTTCTATGTTGTAAAGGGATGTTGTCATATACTTTTGAAAAATGTTTAGTTTAAGCTTCTTCTGTTGATCTTGCTATGGCCGTAGTTCTAAGCTAGATATTGATGTTTTATGTTAGGCATCATAGGCGGTGGGTTGCTGAGAAATTGGGAAATGATGCAACAGCAAGGGAACTTCAGTTCACAAGGAAAATACTTTCCCTTGATGCCAAAAATTATCATGCTTGGTGTCACAGGCAGGTTTGTTGTTTGCTCGTTTTTGCTCTTAAAATACATCTAACTTGCATGGAGTTTTTTAGTTCCATAGTTTAATCAGGGTAAGTTGCCAAGAAAGGTCTGAACTTCCATGGTTTTAACAACTTTACCATAGCATTTTCACCATCAACTATTGAATAGAACATTTTAATTCTACAATCTATCTGTCAATATAGCAGTTTTGTCAGTATTGTGGTCTTTTGCCCTTGAAATATACTACTGTGGTCCCTTTTCCTTTGAAATATATTATCCCGGTTAGATATGGCTTTTGCCATTGAAATGTACTATTGCGGACCTTCCACATTTGTGGCTATGCAGATTTTCCACATATTTAATAGGACTCTCTAATGTTTTTAGCAATTTGCTGATAATACTTCAACAAACTCAGTTACGATATGGTTCAGCTAGATGCATATTAAGAAGTCATGTTAAACTTGAAATAGATGAAGTTTACTATGAAATTGAGAAGAAATTCCTGAAAGTCTTGGTTGTTTTTGGCAATTGGCCCTTTTCATTAATTCATTTTTTGCTTTGGACTTAACTTTATTATGTTTAATTAACTTTTTGAGTATTCTTCCTTGGACCAGTGGGTACTGCAAGCTTTAGGAGGATGGGAAGATGAACTTGACTACTGTAAACAACTCCTAGAAGAAGATGCTTTCAACAATTCTGCTTGGAATCAGGTGAGGATGTCAGTGTTCCGTGAGAAAGATAAAAGATCATTATATATTTGGGCCAGAAAGTAAATCTCTCATATTGTTTACGGAAAGAAACTGGGGGCAAAAGGATGTTGATTTCAATTCTCATGTTAATTGACTTTCTTTGTGCATGAATTTGCAGTGATATCAACTGTAGCATGTTTATCGGTTATGCCACTAATTTAAGTTTTTTGTCTTCATTTCTGACATTTCACGTCTCTCATTTCCGTTGTTTATCAGCGATATTTTGTAATAACTAGATCTCCCTTACTTGGAGGCCTAAAAGCCATGAGAGACTCTGAAGTAAATTACACCATTGAGGCGATTTTAGCCAACCCTGAGAATGAGAGCTCGTGGAGATATCTTCGAGGACTCTACAAAGGTGATGCAGAGACATTGGTCAACGATCCTCGTGTCTCTTCTGTCTGTCTGAAGGTTTTGAGTGTCAAAGACAACCCTGTATTTGCTCTGAGCATGCTCTTGGATCTTCTCTGCCATGGGTTCCAAGCTAATCATGAGTTCAGAGATGCCGTTGCTGGCCTGAGCCCTTCTGTCCCATATGAACCTGATTCTGACTTAACAAAAACAATTTGTTCAAAGTTGGAACAATTGGATGCACTAAGAGCTAATTATTGGAGATGGCGCAAGAGCAGTCTGCCGTTGGCAATCCAAGATAACAAAAACTAAATGTTGACCTTTTCTATGGTTTTTCTCTACGGGTTTCCTTGGAACTTGGAAGGGTTGGGTACTCAGCGTTTAGGTGTTCTCACTTTATTTATCCCAACCTGTATGATCAAAGGTGTCAACATTTACATGAGTGATATCCTGAGGAACTCCATTTGAACCGTTTAATGTACAAGAAACCTGTAAAAGAAACCAGGTGGTCACTTAATTATATGGCCTTGGCTTTTGGAGGAACTGTTAAAAGGGGGTGGGGGTGATTGTTTCTATTTTTATTTTTTGTTTTTGTTTTTATTTTCAAATTTAATAAAACATCTATTTGAGAATATGGAATATTATTTTTTACATTGATTTCTTGATAAGGATCTTTTAGTTTTATTTGAATTAATTCTTGATTTGTATTTTTAATAGGATCTAATAGATTTTCACTGCATACTTGATCTAATAATTTTTCTATTTCTAATTGATAGCTAGTATTATTAATGAGATAAAACTGAAGAGAGTCTAATTTTTCAGTTATTTCATATAATTGTTATGATAAATTAGTTTTTAAAGTTAATCGATTTACCAATTGAATAATATCATTAAGTTGTATCTGAATAGTTTTTTCTACATGTTCTATACTGTCTTCATATGGTATGAGTTCAGCAGGAATTTCGCTTAAGCTGTCCATGGTTTAACTTCAATTTTTATTGGCGAATTTCTAGGCTCTGATACCAAATGCAGATCGAGGATTTATAATTGTTGTTCAATTTTACGACATAAAAGTTTTACTCATATTATTCATACTCAGCAAGTATATTTAGAACAAACCCCTCTTACGTTACATACACAGTCAGATATATGGCATAGACAACAAGTTATCTTTTT
>JAOQMS010000005.1:8010746-8021870 GCA_027563885.1 Erythroxylum longipes
TTAATATGTAATTGTTATTAATAATAAAATATTGTTATATTTATATTAACAATTTTAAAAAGAAATACAAAAAATTGAGGACTCTTAATTTTCATTTTAACATATTTTTAATTATTCTTTGTAGAAAAAAATATAACTATTATTTACTATATGAATTTAAATATTATATTATCAATAATAAAAAGAGATGATGATGGTGAAGAAGAGAGAGAGTGAGAGTGTGAGAGAAAAAATAGAGGAAGAAGAAGGTAGCAGAGTCCAGTTTGGGGAGAAGGGTTTAAAAATTTTCATTTTTTGTAGAAATGCCCCAGATTTTTTTAAAATTTTCGATACCAGCCGGTATATAGTCGATATTTCAAATATCGACAACACTGATCGGTACCATGCGAAACAGATTGGTACAGTTTAGTATTTGGATCCGGTACCAAAATATCTCATTTTGTACCATTTTCTAGCCGGTACCATATGAGATTCATTGCACTAGATGGGTGGCTATATATGTTTACCTCGTCTCATATGTCGTACATACATTGTTCTTGTGAAAAGAAAGTGGTTAGAACAAGAACAAACACTAACAATTCCTTACTTTTATGATAAATCTAACTCTATTTGAATTGTCTTATGTAAGGTAACTCTTAACAATTACAAAATGGATATGTTAGGATTGATCAAATTTTAGTTGACTGAAGGTATAAATTTATCCTTATAGTTTTAATAAAATTCATTCAATATTTTAATATTTATAAATTAATTATTAACATTAATATTTGTTTAAAAAATAATTATTATTTAAACATAAAACTTGGTAAAGATACTAGAACTAACACTATAACAAGGTAGCCCTTTGGCTACATTTTTTTGTGACAAATTTAAAATCATAGATAAAAGTAAGCTTTTGGCAATGATTTCCAAAAATCATCCCTACTGGGTTAACCTTTGGTGACATTTTTTTAAATCGTCACTAAATGGCAAGCCTTTAGCAACGATTCAGTAAGTTGGATGTTGACAAAATGAAGTCAATTAATCAAGTTTACTACAATGGATAGAGTCTTAACCTAATAAGTTACTAATAAGTTCGATGTGGAAAAAAATTAAAGATGTAAAATAGAAAAGTTAGAAAAGAAAATAAAAATGTAAAGTAGAGTAGATGACCAGTGCATTAAACAGATGTTATGACTCATTGTTAAATTATAGATGTGAAAGGTCCCTTGAAATATACATCATTAAAGATTAGAAGGTTATAAAGGCTCTTTTTATATAAGACAAGTGATTTAATGTGGACAATTTTATTTATAGCTTTATTTTTAGACAAGTTTTCTACTAAGGTAATTTGTTAATGAAACAATTTGGTATGTTATGTAATTATGTTATATAATATAAGTGAAAGACAACTATTTTTTAGTTAATGTCACACATCATATTGCATCAAATTACACATTCAGTGGTTAATCTATGTTTGCTTATTAATTCATGTGTAAATGTTTCATTCTTAGTTTGGAATTTATTAACCTTTATTTTTATAATTATGTGCATCTAAAATAAATTATGATATAAATAATATCTATCCAAAAAATGTACTATCTTATTATCATTTTAGTTTCCACAATTTATTATCATATCATCCGCATAATAAAACTAATACTTTATTTAGAAATGCTGTCAAATAGGAGGTGCTGAAGCTTATAACAACGAAAGCACGCATTGAATCTTCAATCTTATAGTTCTTACTTTTGAATTAAGAGGTATTTTTAAATCTCAATACTTATACATGTAGCTTTGAAGATGGGTTAATGCTTCCTATTCTTACCATGCTCAATTTTATTGTTTGGTAGAATTTAAACTTGGTATGTTAACTTTAATTGATTTGTCATTATGTTAGTTACAACTTAATTTGAATTTAATAATGTAATTACTTACTTTTAATTATATAGCTTCATGGACAAAAGTTGGATGTCATATCGAAAATGGTCCGCCAAATACTTAAAAGTAGTGAAGAGTTTCATAAATTTTGTAAAAGATCAAATGGGTTTAGAATGTCAAATTCATTGTACATGCATAGATTGCTTAAATGTCAACATTCAAAGTCAAGATATAGTATATAATCACTTGCTAATCCGAGGGATAAATAAATTCTATCCTCCAAGGATTTATCACGGTGAACATTCTGAAGCAAGTAATGCTAAAGGTGTTGATACAGGTGATGATGGTAGTAACAATAATGACGTTGAAGGTATTGATATTAATGATGATAGGAGTGGAGAAATGTTAGAGGATTTTGGAGAATTATATGGAAACTATGAATGATACCAGTTTGCCTAATATAATTGGTAATGCTATAAAAGATAATTTTAAGAAGTTATTGAAAGTTCCTCAATAAGAATTATATCCAGGGTGCTTGAAATTCTCACAGCTATCTTTTGTTCAAGTTGTTGCATGTGAAGGTATATTATAAATGGAGTAACAAATCTTTTGGTTGATTGACTTGTTAAATGTTGAATTACTGATTGGACACAAATTGACTAAATCTTACTATAAAGCAAAGAGACCTTGTATTAGGATATATATCAATACATGCTTTTAAGTATGATTGTGTTATATTTTGGAAGGACTATAAAGATCTTGAAGTATGTCCCATTTGTGGTAAATCAAGGTAACAAGTGGATGATGGGAAAGGGAAAAAGATACCGCTTAAAATTTTAAGATACTTCCCTATTAAACCATAACTACATAGACTTTTTATGTCAACAAAAATAGTCATAGATATGAGGTGGCATAAAGAGAAATAAATTGATGATAACATTATGCATCATCCAGCAGACTCAAAGGCATGGAAAGACTTTGATGGAAAGTTTCCATGGTTTGTAGAGGATTGTCGTAATGTTTGACTTGGTTTAGCCTTTGATGGATTTAATTCATTTAGTAGTATGAGTACTTCTTACAGCATATAGTTGGTAATTCTTGTGCCATACAATTTACCTTCATAGAAGTGTATAAATGAGTCTTTTTTCCTATTGTCTTTACTTATTCTAGGACTTACTGCTCCTGGTAAGGATATTGATATATACATGCAACCACTAACTGATGACTTAAACCATCTCTAGGAGGTTGGATTAGAAACTTATAATATTGTTGAAGGTGAAACATTTATAATGCATGTGGCTGTCTTATGGACTATAAATAATTTTCCATCTTATGGCAATATGTCTAGATGGAGTACTAAATGGTATATGGAATATCTTGTGTATAACCATCAAACTCATTCAATGAGTCTATGAAGTAAAATATGTTATATGGGATAGAGTCGTTACTTGAAACATGGGCATAGACGACGAAGAAGCAAACTGTTTAATAGCAAAGTGGAATATAGTGAAGCTTTTTGCACTTGTCTAATGATAATGTGGTTGAGCAACTATCACATTTAGGTGAGTTTACACTTGGCAAACAATCAAGTAATAGAAGGAGAAAGTGAAGTGTTGTTGATCTTAATTGGATAAAAAAAGGCATTTTTTTTCTCAATTTGCTATATTGGAAGGAATTGTTATTAAGGCATAATCTTGATATGAAGCATATTGAAAAAAAACATTTGTGAGAATATTTTAGGTACTTTAATGAGAATGATGGCAAATCGAAAGACACAATTAAGGTTTAGATTAGACTTGGAAGACATGAATATAAAAAAAGATTTGCATTTGAAAAGAATAGGTGATGGATCATATATCATTTCCCTTGTATATTACAAAATGTGAACAAAGGAGAAGCAAATTTTTTATCAATTTCTTAAATCAATCAAGTTTCCTTATGGGTATACATCTAATATAGCATGTTGTGTCAATACTAATGAGGGAAAAGTTTCGAGGTTGAAAAGTCATGATTGTCATTTACTTCTTTAAAGATTACTTCCTGTTAGAATATGTGGGTATTTGCCAAAGGATGTTTCCATAACTTTGGCACAATTGGTGAGTTTTTTAAGCAATTATGTTGTAAGACATTGAAAGTAAAAGAGCTTGGAAAAATAGAAAAAGACAAAACTTTGATTCTATGTAAGCTTGAACTAGTATCCCCCCCATCTTTTTTTGATGTTATTGTACATTTGGCAATTTACTTACCGTACGAGGCAAAACTTTGTGAACCGGTTCAATTTCGATGAATTTCCCCCATTAAAAGGTAATTTCTATTAGGTTCTACTTTTTTGCTTAAGTTATTGGTTTGTAACAATTGTTAATGTTTTATATTTTGTTTAGGTTTTTAGGCTCTCTTAAGCGCTATATGCATAATAGAGCTCGACCTGGAGGTTTTATTGCAAAGGCTTGTATATCGAATGAATGCTTAACATTTTTTCTATGTACTTAAATAATGTAGAGACAAGACTTAATAAAGAAGAACGTAATTTTGATTTTGATCAAAATGGTTGCTTATCAGTTTTCTCCCAAAAAGTAAGGTCACTTGGAACGGAAAAATATATGATGTTAACTAAAGTCGAACTCGAAATTGGCCATTGATATATTTCAAACAATTTTGAGGAAGTCAATTTATATATGGAGTATGTATATGACTTCTCATTCATTATTTCATATTTAAATATAACATTAAACCTGTCTTTTCTGAAATCTATTTACTTTTTTAAATAGAAAGCACAAAAATGAGATTAGAAGCAAAGGAATTGTTAATGTTGAAGGAAGACATAAGATTAACTTCCCATCATGGTTTAGGACTCAAGTTATTCATGGAATAGTATGAACTTATGGCAATATGTAGGTGAGATTAACTTCTAATGATATATTTTTGTACACTGTAAATTGCTAGAGGTGATGACAACATTATCTGCTTTGACACGTGAGCCTTATATGTGTGAGAAAAATATACAAGTTGCATTATTAATGGAGTTAGATTTCATATAAAAGATCGTGATAATTGACTTAGAAGCCAAAATTGTGGGTTTTTTGTTGAGGGACAACATAATGACAATTTTATTGACTTCTACGGTGTCATCTCAGAAGTAATAAGAGTTGCATTACATCAAGGATAAAAAAGTTTTTCTATTTAAGTGCAAATGGTTTAATTTTGGTAACAAAGGGATGAACATAAAAGTGAATGACAATATGACTAGCATCAATGTTAGTAACACATGGTGTGATAATGATCATTTTATGCTTACAAGTCAAATGAAGCAAGTATTCTACCTCAACGACACTATATTGGGCAATAATTAGAAAGTTGTTCAAAATTTTCAACACTAAAATCTTTTTAACTTTTGTGAAAGGAAAAATGATCCAATGGGTGAAGGTGGTGATGAATTGGAGTTGAATAATGGAGCGGTACAAATAAAAGATGCAGATATATCATCATTCCGTTGGAGATATGTTGATCCCAATATATTATAAGCAAATGAAGTACATACCACTCTTGTTATACAAAGACATGAAGACTATATTCAGGATGAATTATAAGACAATCATGATACTTTGGTCGAATATAATAGCGACGAAGAGTCAAATCATAATACAATTAATAATGATGATTTTCAAGATCTTGATCATGATGATTGAATGTAATAAAAATGTTCTTTATATTGTTTGAAATGTAATACTGGTAACATTTATATTAATGCAGATTGTTGATGATTGAATTATATTAATATGCATTGTTGATGGTTGACTTTTGTGTATGCGTATTGTTGATGGTTAACTTATGTTAATACAAATTGTTGATGATTGAGTTATATTATTGTGGATCATTAATGATTGAGTTATGTTAATACTGGTTGTTGATGATTGAGTTATGTTAATATGGATTATTGATGATTGAGTTATGTTAATGTGAAATGTTGATGATTGAGTTATGCTAATACATATTGTTGATGATTGATTTGTGTTAATGCGGAATGTTTATCATTGAGTTATGTAATGCGTGTTGTTGATGGTTGAGTTATGTTAATGTGGATTGTTAATGATTGAGTTATGTTAATGTGTATTGTTAATGGTTAACTTATGTTAAAGCAGATTTTTAATGATTGAGTTATGTTAATGTGATTAATGTTAATGCTTGAATGTATGTTTATAATGATGATTGGATGTATTGTGATGTTATTAAAATTTATGTTTGTTTTTATAGATATCCAATATAATGGAACCTAGAAAAAACAAAAGGGAAGAAAGTGACAGGTATCGAAATTGTAGAACAAAGGGGTCTGCAAATTCAATTAAATCAATTAGTTGGTGACATCAATTCAATTCCTAGCCAAAAACAACATTCGACCTTAGCCATCAATCAAATTAGTCAAGAACAACCTCTTTTTTCCTCAAACAATAATGAATCAACTAGTACAGAGGGATCTGCAGGTTTGTTAATCTTTAACACCTACAAATAAACTTATGCTTAAATATATATTTATATATTTAGTGCATATTTTTTATCATTATTGATTTGCTGTTAGGTTCCAATATTAATATTAAGAAAAGATTTAGAGGTATAATTAGAGGTTATGAATTGTAATGGATGAATGTTGCAATGAATAACAAGTTATCAATACAAATTGATACTTTGCAAGGTCGTCCTGTAGATAAGATCCAATTTGTAAAATTGTCAAGTGAGTTGGGGATTATTGCGAGAACAAAATTACCTTGCTTGAAGCATGCTAAGGACTTGAAGGAAGACAACTTACTTGAAAATGTTTTGGATAAAGTTGTGGTAATTTTTCAATTTATTTAACAATATGCAATATTATTTAACTTATTTTAAGATTAATTACACTTTTACTTATTGTTCATAGATGAAATTGAATATTGTCGATATCGAGAACCCTGATGTTTCAAATTTTATGACTTCATTATTGAAAGAAAGGATCAATGATCACCGTTATAGGTTGCATCAATTTTATAAATCTTTTTGTTTTGATGCGGAGGCACGAAGACATGTTCCAGAATGACTTTGTCAAGAAAATTGGAATAATTTGTGTCATTATTGGGCCTCTCTCAAACTTCAGGTTTGTTTTCTTTCCCTTCACATTTGCTTATATTAATCTCGTTAGATGATTTAATGACTACCTAATCTTTTTTCTTTATTCATGAAAAATGTGAAAAGCCAAAGGTCAATAAAGAAAAAATGAAAAAACCTCACAATCAAGCATCCAAATCATTTTTAGTCATTCGAAATGAATATATAAGATCCTTGTTTGTAAGTTATAATTATCAATAAACATTATATTATTTATTGTGTTTTGTATTTACCTTTCATAAAATAGAGTAAGAAGGAACTAAATGGATAAGAGTGTGATAGGATCACAATATATAAAATCACTCACTATAAGGAAGGTCAAGGGTGGATGTTAGAAAAAGCAGAAAATAATTATGTAAATAAAAAGATTTGTTTAATATTTAAGTTTATTTATTTATATAGTACTAACTAATAATATTTGCATTGAATATTAGTTTTGTTTTGTTTTTAATTTTAGAATAAGATGCAAGAGTTGTTACATAAATCAATGTTTGAGGAGAATAAGGTCGATGTAGAAGATATTTACAATACCTCACTTGGTACACGTTCCAGTATTAAAGGTCTTAGCTTTGGCCCTAAAACCAAATGTTTCAACCTTATTAAGATCCACATACGTTCAACAATTTCAAGAGGAAAACAAGATGCTTAAGGCTGAATTACAAAAAACTTGAAAAAAGTTAGCCAAGCATGATAAGTACTTAGAAAAATACTTAGCCCGAACTATAATAGCAGTGAAGATGAAAGTAAAAGGTATTAATTACATCTAGTATAATTTTTTTGTTAATTCATTTTTGTATTATAATTTAAATTTAATACCCTTTTCTCGGATTACATAATTAAAGAAGATGCAACGACTAAGTGATTACGTTGTGAATGGTAAATTTTTGTGATGTTTTATTATGCAATATTGTTTCAATAATCACAATATTTTAACTAAATTTTAACTAAGCCTTTTGGATTATTACATGTTTATCAACATGTTATATTTCTTTTTGTAATCTCAACATTTATAATTTGTACATGAGTCACTGTATTTAATATTTTTGTATATAAGAATTGTTAAAATTGTAATTAAAATATATACAAAGAAATTTAATGATATTTTATTTTTTATATACAATGCTTCAAATTATCAATTATATTTGTACAATTTTTGTATAATAAATGAACAATAAAAATTTATCGATACATTATAACAATAATATGAATTAAAAACATAACAAATAATTTATTTGAAAATGATATAACATTCGTTAAAACGTAGATAGAAAATTTAACTACATTTTACAAAACGTAGTTAAAAGTATTTGGCCATATTTATCTTAGCCAAAAGTTTTTATCTGCGAATAATAAGCAAAGCCAAAACAATTGGTGACAATTCCCCAAAACGTTGTTAATAGTTTTTTTCTACGAAAATAAAGAGTGACTAAAAACTATTAGCGACTATTAGCACAAAATGTCGCCTACAGTTTTCAGTTATGAGGATTTGACGACGTTTTGGACAATAGAACTAAATCGTCCCCAATTACTATTAGCGACAATTTTTCTATCTTTAGCTACAATTTTTTTCGTAGCTAGTGATCAACTTTGTTCTAATGTATAGGCTTTTGGCTTTTTTTTTTTTGCTACAATTTGAAAATTGTAGCTAAAAGGTTAACTTTTGGTTACCATTTCACTCTTAGGCGACAATTCACTTCTTGGCAATGATTTTCAAAATCGTAGCTAAACACTATAACAAAGTAGCCTATTAGCTACATTTATTTTAGCGACAGTTTTGAAAATTGTAGCTAAAGGTCAAACTTTTTGCTAAGATTTTGAAATTTGTAGGTAAAAGTCTCACTTTTGGCTACATTTTTTCAAAATCGTAGCTAAAAGTTATTTGTAAAAATGCTCAAAACTTATTGTGAAATTTTTAATGTAAGTATATATGATCTCAAACAAATATAATATTGAAAAGAGTAATGTCTCAAAAGGATTGTGTTTATTAATTAGAAAGATTATTTTATTAAAAAAGAATTGAATAATAAAAGAGGTAATTATCATTTTAATTCTATTAGGGATGAAAGTGAACTAAATGTTTTAAAAAGTAGACTGAAAATTAAACTAGTAAGACAAGAAGTTTAAAGTTTAAAAGGTTCAACCGATATTAGACCGTCATAAAACTAGCTCAAGATTGAATAAATTTAAATTTTTTGAAATATGATGAAAGATATTGTTCTATATATATAATGAAAGAGATCGTTCTTATCTAGCAAAGAATTTAAAGTTTAATTGAAAAAAATATTTATTAAATAAAAATTAATTGATTCATTTTAGTTTATAAGAATTTATTAATTAATAAAAATTTATCAATTAACTAATAAATTGATTGATTATCAACAATAAAAGTTATTAAATTAAATCAAACTAGAAAGTTAAAAACCAATCTAAAAAATTAAACCATTCAAAATTACGGTTAAACTAGTCAAATAGTTTTAATTTTTTAATCATGCACTTCCTCGATAGGTGGATGCATGTTCAATAAAGGCTACTACTGAAACGCTATCCTGGCATAGCGGTCAATAATGTTAGATGTGCCTGAAACACTGTTTACCACAACTTTATAAGTCAATTTTGGGTTATTTTGTTTTACGTAGAATCAAATTTTAGTGGGAGAAACAAAAGTAATGGTCAAACTAATGCTATGCCTCATAAGATAAGCACAAAATGCTGTCGGATCAAGTTCACTATAAAGAAACCAAAACCAAAAATCATAAAGAAATTAACTCAAATCAAATCGATTTAGCATTGACTTTTGTGGAAGTGTGGGATATTAATTTCAACACTGGATCCATTGTTTCTGCAATTTCACACAAGTGGCGTCAAAATAAATTCACCTGTATGTCTTGTGTGATGAACTAGTACATTTAATTTCATATCTGTTAGTTCTGATCTCTCTATATATACGGGACATGTTTGCAGGTTGAAGTAAGATTTATTTTTGGTTGCCTTATGGGTTCAAATTCAATCCTACTGATGAAGAGCTCATCCAAATCCTCGAACGAAAAGTTGCAGGGCAAGAAAAGGCACTGCATTTCATTGTTGAAGCCAATGTTTATGATCATGAGCCGCAAGATCTTGATGGTACGGTGCTAATAGTTTTCTTTATAGAAGCTGTCTTTCCTCATTTAGCATGAGAGTGCAAGCATATGTTGGCTTGTGCATGTTTTATGTACCAGTTAGCCTCATGTAGATATTGAGTCTGTGTCACAATTTTAATGCAGTGTTTGGTGTGTACAATCCATATATAGGGAACCGTGGCATGGCTTCAAGCAACAATTAGAGCTACTACTACTGCAAGAAGGAGAACGACTCTCGACAAGTGTTTGGTCGAGGGTGGTGGAAAGCCACAAGCCATGTTAAGAAAGTTCAACCAAATGAACGTCTCTTTGGAAACAAGAGGCCATTAACATTCTACAGGTTTAAGGAAACGAGCAGAAACCGCAACAATGCAACTAAGACCAACTGGATCATGCATGAGTATAGCCTTGAGTCCAGGACAGCGGTTTGTCAACTTTCACACCATAGAGTATAATTTATATGGCTCTGCAAGCTTCTGCATTAAAGTTGGCATGAGTATTTACTATATTAGCTGAATATTATCTCTGTCTCAGGAATGGAGGCTCTGCAAGATTAAGTATAAGGGAAATAGTCAATTTTCAAGGCAGGAAGAGATGCAAACCTCTTCGTTTGCACAGAGTCCGTATATTGACACCAAAAGTTCGACAATGATTTATAATGAGGTGGGCTGCGCAGGGGATCCTTTAACCGTAGCAAATTGTACAGTGTCAACAGGTGAATCTGAATATTCGGAGTACTGGAACATGGAGCAGCAACCACTAGATTCTTGTGGTGGTCCTTCTCTGCAAATACCAGAGCTGTTCTCTGGCAACAATACTACAAGCAGCTGTCTCCTGGAACAGCAAGGACACGACTTGGTGTTCCCGGAACCACACTTTCGTAGTCTTTGGTCTTGGCAGGATTAGTCCTCTTTTGCATCATTTCGCTAGCTATAATAATTTACTCAATTCAATCGGATAATAGTGGAATCATGCAAAGACTACGTCCATAAAAGTAAACGAAGTCAAAGTT
>JAOQMS010000005.1:8065990-8092447 GCA_027563885.1 Erythroxylum longipes
TCAGTGGACTAATTTATTAAGATTCCAAACCCTAGAAAAAGGTTTCAAATCTAACACATACGTAATGTAATCTCTTCCATATCATGCAAGTCCTATCCCATTAAGTAGTGACAATATACTGTATGATAATAACTTCCATATGATAATGGATCGTTCTGTTACTAACAGCATACTTCTGTCTTGCGATTCAAAAACTGACAGCTTTACTATGAATATAATGAATCTCTGACTACGATTTTTCTTTTCTCAGCATTTTAAAACGTCAAATTCAAGTTAGTGGTTTACCACATTTGGTAGGGAAAATGTTATCAGAACTCGTAAAACAGAGGACCAGCATCAAAATCGGCAGTTCTTTCACCAGCTACAAAAGCATGAACTTGATCACCAATCTGAACCCAACTGCAACCAGGATTTTTCTTTGCACCCCTCAACTTCATTAGTTCTCTAACACGATTCGACTCACCCCATTCCCCTGCTTCCGCATACATGTTTGAAAGAACTGCAT
Source organism: Erythroxylum longipes (assembly GCA_027563885.1). Classification (NCBI taxonomy): domain Eukaryota; kingdom Viridiplantae; phylum Streptophyta; class Magnoliopsida; order Malpighiales; family Erythroxylaceae; genus Erythroxylum; species Erythroxylum longipes. The sequence goes on from JAOQMS010000005.1 coordinate 8,066,496, forward strand.
AGTAACCACAATGTTGAGGCTTCAACTCAAATAGATGTTCAGCTGCCCAAATTGCCAACTCAAAATTCCCATGGATTCTGCACGCCCCAAGCAGAGCACCCCATACATTAGCATCTGGTTTTACAGGCAAGCTCTTGACAAGACTTACTGCTTCTTCCATAAGTCCAGCCCGACCAAGAAGGTCAACCATACAAGCATAGTGCAAATGAGTAGGCTTTACATTCTGTGCCTGCATCAACTGAAAATATTTCTTCCCCTTCTCAACAAGCCCCCCATGACTACAAGCTGACAATACTGCAAGGTATGAGACTGAATCATATTTCACACTGTCTTCCTTCATCGCTTCAAAGAGATTGATGGCAACCTTCAACTCACCCAACATTCCATAACCTAAAATCATAGTATTCCAAGAGGCTGCATCCTTGTATGGAATTCGGTCAAAGACCTTAATAGCAAGATCCATCCTTCCACACTTGGTATACAAGTCCAGAAATGAATTGGCAATAAAGAGATGAGTGTACAAATTGTTTCTTAATAACAGTCCATGGATTTCCTTCCCTTGCTTCAATGCTGTTAGATTTGCACAAGCTGAAATAACGCCCATGTAGGAAATTATATCAGGTTCAAGGCCCATAAGACTCATATCCAAGAATAGGCTAACAGACTTTGAGCAATCACTTGTTTGAGAATAGCCTACAATAAGAATGTTGTAAGATATCTCATCTTTAATGGATATCTTAAAGATGTTTTCAGCAATACTTAGGCAGCCACATTTGGCATACATATCTGTCAAAGCATTGGAGACAAACAGTTCGGTGTAGCATCCCATGCGAACTGTCCTTGCATGGATTTCTTTTCCAGGTCGAAGACATCCTATTCTCGCACAAGCTGGAAGAACATTTGTAAAAGTAACAGCATTTGGAATATTACCTAGAAATTGCATTTGTCTCACTAACTCAATAGCTCGTAATTCAGCTTTATTTTGAGCAAAATTAGCAACCATCGCATTCCAGGAAACAACATTCTTCTCATGTATCTGGTAAAACACAATGGATGCTTTAACTGAATCGCCTAATTTTGCATAAATATCAATCAATGAATTCCCAATGAATAAATCTGACTCAATCCCAAATCTTAAAGTACGGCCATGAATCTCCTTTCCCAAGTTGAGAAGTTCTAAGTCAGCCAATATAGGTAACACGGTAGAGATGGTCACCGAATTTGGTTGAACCGTTTCATTGATCATCAATCTAAACATACAGATCACATCTTCATTATATCCATGATAAGCCAGGCTACTAATAACAGCATTCCAAGAGACCTCACTCCTCTCCGTCATTTCATCAAAAACTCGCCTCGAAGCCTTCATATTTTTACATTTCCCGTACATATCAACTAAAGCATTGCCAATGGTGACCTGAGAATCCAACCCAACAGTCACTACATAGCCATGAATTTGCCTCCCCGCCTCCTCATCTTGAAGTCCAGCACATACAGGCAAAGCGCTTACAACAGTGGCAATATTCGGCTTGAATTCAGACCTCAATTTCATTTCACAGAAAAATTCAAGCGCGTTTTTATAACACCCATTAACAGAAAACATCCCGATAACTGTATTCCACGACACAACGTCTCTTTCAGTCATTCCATCGAACACATTACCTGCATCCTTCAAATTACCACAGTTGCCGTAAAACAACATCAGAGTATTACCCACGAAAACATCCAAATCAAAACCAAGTTTCACCACAACCCCATGAACCTCCATACCCTTTCGAATATTGAAACTGTCGGCGCACGCCTTGAGAACAAAAGGGAAGGTGTGATCATCGGGTCTAACAACATCATTTCGGACCAATCCATTATAAATTTCGAATACCCCACAAACTCTAGCAATCGAAAATGCCCGAATGAGAGTGTTCCACAAGAAGGCGGATTTAGAATACTGAACAGTTTCATCAAACAAACGATGACAGGCTGTTGGTTCACGATAAGCTGCGTAACGGAGAATGAGAGAAGCGCAGAGAGAGACGGTTTGTGGGAGGAAGCCATTAACAAGAGCAAAAGCGTGGGACTGCTTAACCTGGAGGAGTGACTGGGCTTTGGAAGTGAAGAAGAGAAGATCGGTATGAGTGGCTGGTGAGAAAGACAAGCAGCGAGAGAAAGTAGGGAACTTTAGGGATGAGAATTGTGAAAGAGTTTTATATGTACAGTGAGAGAGAGGTAACATAGAAGCTGAAATTGGTGAAGCAGCTTAGCCGCATGGAACTTGTGAACATGAACAGAAGAGGGAGAGCGTGCATGTTCCAATTTCCAAGGTCTTCTAAATTAAAAGACAGTGGAGTGGCTTCCCCACGTCCATGGGCTAGAACAGAAAATGAAATCATATGCCAGATTGAATCCTTTTACTTTTCTACGTAAATGACGAATTCTTGATACACCCGACTTGTTTCTTATGGACTTCTTCACTACTATCACCATTTCTTAACCAAAGAGAAGGGCAGAGAAAGATTGCTTCCACTCAATAATTTTGCATTGAAAACAAAATCCCGACTTTACATCAACTAACTAACTGCAAGAATTTTTCTTTTTGATGGATTTTTTTCTATTTTCTTCCTATTCATTTCAAGAAAAAAGGGGTTATCCAGTTCAGAAATTTGCCTTGTCCTCGGCAAATTTCACTAAAAACTTCAAAATTGAATGCTTGGGATCATCTTCTAGTCCTTTTTCCTTGGTTACAAAAACACCCTTCATTATGCGGGTGTAGAGCCTTTCAAGCTGTGGGATGCCGTGATTTTTACTTTTCTCTACCAAAAGTCCTTTGATGTAATCCACCTTGTTCGAAATTTCTGCATCCACAATTGTAGCATCACCAGAAGTTTCTCCAGGAGTTTCGACAGAGTTTCCCTCAGCAGACGGGGATTCAGGCCTTTCGGCATTCTCTTCATCTAACCCAAGTTCTTCTGTTAGCTTTACCTGAGCCGAATCTTGAGGCTGTGACTTGTCTTCTGCAGTTGAAGTCAAGTAAGAATAACACGTTCTTAATCTTGCGAATGTCAAGAACATTAACGAAAGCATTGGCCGAACATCAGGCAAAATTATGCAGAATGAACCACGGGAGGTTTTCTAAATAAGTCATTAAACAAGTCAATTTAGGATGGCCTAGCAAACCGAAAATGTAGAAAACAACATACCAACAACCGCCCAAAGACAAATTACAAACTGCAAGTTACACCAAGAACCTCTCTTCGTCAACAGACTTGAGCACACTTGTGAAGTTGTAGTTAAAAGTTTCCTCGTGTTTGCAAAATTAGTAGTTAACCGTAACACACTACAACAATTTCCTATACCACACATACACCTTCAAAAGGTTCCTAACAACTTAAAGTTTATAAAAAAGAAATGAATCAAATTGCATTTGCGCAGAACCAAAGCCTACCTGCATGTGAAGCATCGACAGTTTTCCTTGGCCTTTTCAACGCCTCATAGCTTTGACCCAGATTCACCTCAGGCTGGACATTACGCAATCGAGCACTAGCTCTGGTACCGGTTACAAGCTGGACAACAGGGTTTGGGAAAATAGACCCACTTAAATCATCTGGCACTTGCATTGGACCACCTTGAGCAGCAATCTTGTCACAATATGCAACAAGAGCAGGGTCCATCTGTGACAACATTCCATGCACCTGATACAAAGAACGAAAATTTCAATATAGAGCCTTTAGAGGTTGGGGGGAGGAGGAGTTCCTGAAAACAATTAAAAAAAAAAAAGAACTTACAGAATCTCTAAGCTCATAAGCTCTGCTAACAATTCTAGCTCCATTGTAATCATCTCCATTATAAACCTGGATTTTTAAAAAAAGAATATAACAGCTGGAACAAGGGAAGTTGTTGGAAAGATGTTCAACCAACACAAAATTGTTTCGTTCATGTCACAATCTTGCACAGCAGATTGGTAACTGGGGACTGTAGTCACAGTTAAAAGTAATGTTCTATGCTCTAACAGCAAAATTAATGTTAATCATGGAAAATTGTAGTCTCAGTGCTCAAGCTTACACTATAATGACCAGAGTGGTATGATAGAAAAATTGCAGACATGAGAAGGAACTCACCTTTGCATTAGTCACGATGAGATCTATGTCTTGCAAGAATGCTGAACATGTTATATACTGACCAGAGTCAACACGCTGCAGCAGTGTTGCCATGTCCATAGGGTTCTGAATTATAGTGCGATAATTCGGGGCATCCTCATCTGAGACAGGATAATGGAAGGCACTAAATCTTTTATCATACAATATCCTGCAATAAAAGAAAGAAAACATAATGGAGCATGGACAGAGAACCCAATAAAGCTAAGGCTCAATAATCATAGCAAGCCAAATGAAGCTTAAACTGATAGATCTCCACAGCGTTTCTTCTTTTAGAGATATTGCGTCAATATCCATTCTAAGTAATTTTACGATCCAACGAATGTGAAATTGGGTCTCAAGATATATTACCGATTGCAAACATCTCTTAGGCACATCCGCATTCTGCGAAGTGCATGCTGTTCGGCCTCTACCTTAGCTTTTAACTCAGAGGCCTTTGGGCCACTTTCGACTTTTGGTGCCTTGGGAAGTTCAGGTTGGGATACTGATTCCTGGGGCTTTCTGTTCATTGCCTCCAATGTAATTGATAAAGCAGCCTCAATTAAACGATCAAAAAACAAAGATCTGTCTTCAGTTGATGGTCCACCCACCTGAAAACTGCAGCAGAAAAAAATATATTATAAAGATTCAAGGAATAAGAAATTGCTACAATCAAGTAATGATAGCAACTTCAGCAGAACACAACACAAACTTGTTCCCCCTATCATTAATACACACGTCAAAAGAAATAATTTAAAAAGGAGAATAAACTCCATCATCAATCCACAGAAAATTGATAGACTCAGTTGACCATCCAGCGCAAATTAAGAGAACAACAAAAGTTCTACATATTTATTCTTCTTCTTAAATGAGTGTGGTACCACAAAAATGGCCCAAAGTTTTAGCCTCTTGCCTTATGCCCTCTACAGAAGATCTAGAAATCAATACGTAAACGATCTTGCAAAACAAACCGTCAACCTTAATATAACTGCAGAACTCATAGTCTACTTCGACTAAACAGAATAATGTAAAAGAAAATAGGACTAGGACTCTTAGTCTTAATAACTGATAATAAATATATAGGGAATAAAAAACCACCTCATCTACAACTTCGTGAGACTGCCATTTGGATATAACAAGATCAGAAAATGAAGTTTTGCATACTAGATGAGAGTTGCTCAAAAAGAGTAAAGGCACATACACTGAACGCTGAGGAAACACAGAAGAAGGCTCTCCATCAATTTCAGTAAGTGGAACTGAAGAAGTACCAAGCAACAAAATGGGCAGGTTAGATGGTAGCTCTTCTAACAAAGTCAGCAGGACAGCCCTAAGTTGTTCATGAGCCTGCAACTCAGGACCATCAGATCCAGTTGATAGATCAAGCAAACATTTAACTCATGACCTACAACAAAAGAAAGTGAACAAGGACTTCTTACATTGTCCCACCATAGATCAAAGTGAGGTATATAAAGGATTGAAGGTGTAGTTCTCCTTGCTTCACCAAATATGTGCACCAATGCTTCTTCTGGTGTTTTTGCACTGGGATCAGAGAGAAGAGAAGGAAGTCCAAGAGAATGAATGGGAAACTTCTCCAGTTCGTGCAAAATTGCAGGCCCAAGGTGGTCCTGTAAAACTTATATCAGTCAGTAATTCAAGTCAGTATTGCTATCAACAAACTTTCTAACAAGTTTGAACATAGTTACCAGCCCAGAACCTTCACCACCACATAGAAAAAGTCGAGGCCTGTATACAAGTGGGATTGCTGATCCATATGCAAGCATAGAAAGCTTAGTAAACTCTGAAGAAAGTGCAAGGGGAGGAAATATGTTGGATATACAATCCATGGCTCTCCGGAGATGCCTTTGCAGGCATGGAGCAACAACCAAAGACAATGGCCTAGAGTGCACAACAGCACCCCTGTGAGCAGCAGGGGTGATTGTTGACATGGCTTCTACAAAATGAGACTTTTCAACCTTTACTGAATCAACATCAATTAGAAACTTATCATCACTTGTGTAAACTTGAGGATATTTTTCACGGAAAGCACGAATTGCAGCTTCAGTGCACAATGCCTTTAAATCAGCACCACAATACCCAACACAACTAGCTGCAAGTTCCAATTTTAATTCCTTTGATGGAGGATGCTTCCACTTGCGAGTGTGAATGTCTAATATTTCACCCCGTGCTTCATAACCAGGCAATGGGAAGTTAAATTCACGATCAAACCGGCCTGGGCGTCGCAAGGCTCCATCAATGGCGTCAACTCTGTTGGTTGCTCCAATCAAAACAACTTGCCCACGAGAATCCAGACCATCCATCAAGGCAAGCAAAGTAGAGACAATCGAATTGTGAATTTGCTCTTGTTTGCTAGACCTCACAGGAGCAAGTCCATCTATTTCATCAAAGAAGATTATGGAAGGTTGATTCCTTTGTGCCTCTTCAAAAAGAAGTTTCAGTTGTCTTTCAGCCTCACCAACCCATTTGCTCAGCACATCAGCACCTTTGCGCATGTAGAAACTAACCTTCTGCCCAGCTTTTGAAGCAGCACATGCTAGTGCTCTCGCAATCAATGTTTTTCCTGTGCCAGGAGGACCACATAATAGAACTCCCCTTGGTGGGGTAATATGATAACTGGCAAAAAAATCAGGATATAAAAGGGGAAAAAACACCATTTCCTTCAGTGCATCAATATATTCTGAAAGCCCACCTATATCATCAAAACTCACATTCTCATCAACCTGTAAAGGTTGGATATCTGCACCACCCTTAGAGCTTGGCCCAGCAGTTTGGATCCCTGAATTCAAGGTTGCAAGAGCATCACCTTGATGAACCCAACCAGATGCAGCCACATTTAATCCCCAGGCCGTACTCCCGTGCATATCTAGTCCCCCAAAAAGCCAAGGAGGTCCAGATCTATTTCCACCTCGAGCCCAAGGAATAGAAGGACCTTGGTCTAGCTCATCAACCAAAAGAGAATCATCAGAATCTTCAGCTCTTGTAAGACGATGACGCTTGTGAACCCGAGATCCACTTTTCCTAACATCCCTGTTGACCTTGGAGCCTATTCCTTGATGCAATACCCTTCTTGGTGAGCGTGGTCTCTGCTTACCATCTCCCACAGAGAGTCTACGCACATCTGCACGATTTCTCAGATCATATCTCTTCCTCCCATCCTGTTCTTCTTCACCTTCTTCATCATCACCATCTTCCTCTCCTTCATCCTCATCCTCACCCTCACCATCACCATCATCCTCTGCATCACCATCATTATGATCATCATCTCCATTGTCATCAGCCTCATTCCCATTTTCAACCTCATCTTGGCCAACCTTCTCCTCAGAAGTTTCATCCTCATCATCTGATTCGAGTTTAATGTTCTTTTTAGCAATAGTCCTTTCACGACGAGGTCGCAACCCTTCTCGCCGGGGCGTTGATTTAGTTTCAACAATCCTTTTACGTTTGGGAGATAACAATTCATCTTGACTAACATTATTTTCAACCCGATTCCTCAAGTGCCGATATGTAGGTCTCTGAGAAAAGAATCAGCTGGAGTTTTAGATAAAGATAAAGGTAGAAAATAAATCACTTCAACATACTTCTACAGTTTCTGATCTTGGAAGAATGAAAACAAAGAAACACTAGGAACAATATCATACAAATATATATGTGTTGGACGATAAAAATCCTCACCATCAAATCTTCATCTCCTGAACCGGAACTGTCTGTGTAATCTTCAAGATTCACAGACATCCTTCTCTTTCTAGTAGAACGTCGAAGGTTAATAGCAATTGGCTGTGACAGAACATAGGTAACATATGTTAGAAGGCCTAGGATCATAAGGAACAGAATCATTGGTACCCAAATAGCGTTAGGTTAAAAGAGTATATAGCACAAATGTAGATACACCAAGATATCTATGTAGTCATAATTAAATAAATAAATTCATAGGATTTTAGGCAGCCTTGTCATGCTTTATGCTTCACCATGCTCCAGTTCAACGGGTATATCTCTAGCTTTCCTGTCAATGTTTGAAATCTCTAGTGAATCTTCAAACACTAAACCCTTTCCTTACATCTGAGCCACAAAGCCCTAATATTTCAGTATTAGTGCAGTGTACAAAGTTAAGACTACCTTTTAGACTTATTCTCTTTTCCAATTTTAATTAGCAGCAAAGCCTATTATGTTTCAAGTGCACTAAATGAACCAATATATTGAATGACTTTACATGACTTCTCAAATTCAAAGTGGTAAAAAAATTCAACGCTGCTGCTGAAGCAGTCTGTATGATAGGATATATGAATACCCTGATAGCCAAATATCATAACTATGGCCTATAATATTTGCAAAACTCATTTAGAAAGCAAAAAGAATTCGTGTTCATCAAACTTTCAAAATTGAACAGTGCAAATGCCATAACAGAAAACTTGGGCACTTACATTAGAATTTGTCCGCACTGGTCGATTCCCTGGACATAACATCTTCGCAATCCGAGAAGCTGCAGTTCTTGTCTTAGTCTTACTTTTCCTAGAACGGCGGATGGTTGGAGTATAATAAACATATGTTCTACCATATAATTTTGGCCTTCTTCTGAGTCTATCACTTGTGCGTACTGGCCCGGGAACAGGCCCATCTCCTTGACCAGCACGTCTTGTATACATATACAGAAGCTAGCTCCAACAGACAGGTTGTTCCATAAACTTCAAAAAGCCTAACCCCACATTTCCAAAATAAGCGAACTACTGTTAAGCCTGAGAAAAGGTCCAACAAAGCAAGAACCTCAGAACTGCTAAAAATTTAAACCACTTACCCAAGTCCCCCCCTCCAAAAGAAATATTGAAAATGATCTCTCTCTCTCTCTCTCCCTCTGTGTCTATGTGTGTGTGTGCTTCTGGTTTCAGATAAATAACGAACTTGTTGTGTTTCCAAACAAGAACAAATTCAACTTCATACACATATTCATGCACACACTTTTAACATTATCCAGCCGCTAATGTTCCACTGAAACAAATAACAAGGAACTACAAATTGAATGTTTGCAACAACTATGCGATTTATGCTCTATCCCAATCCCTGGTAAGCAAAGAACCTTCCACCTTCCTCGAAGCAAATAACCAGCTTTTACAAAACAATTAGCAGTTGGGCTAACAGAACCAACTGCATCACTCATTTCCCACAATTACCCCTACTTTCCTCTCAACGACATCCTTATCAATCCCTTCATATTCCAAAAACTGCATGCAGTAAACTCTCCCAAACCCTAAAATTTAAAATGGCCCCGACAAGCTGCCATTCAGCCCCACTTTGACTAACTCAAGGATTCATAAATTAACACCGCAGAAATTGGCGCATGCAGAGGAAGAACACAAACACGGAGAAACGAACGCACGAATTGAATATACAACAATGCAAAGAAACATAACCTATCAAACAAACTTTAGGATTCTTGATATCTTGATAACATTAAAATTATACACAGAGTAGCATTACACAAGCAAATGAACTAAAGGAGATGGTAAAAAGAAAATTAAAAAATAATTGAATGGACGGATGAGATTTACCTGATCAGAGATCTATCTAAAGACAGAGAGAAGCTTTGAAAATATAAATAGGTAAGAGAAAGAGTGAGAGTGAGAAGGATAGAGAGAGAAAGACCTAAAACCCCAGGGACTTAGTTTTTTCAGAAGAGAGAGTTCAAATTTATACAGAAGCCAAACCTAGTTGTTTACAAAGGAGAACGAGTTCTTCCTGATTCTCCTCACTCACCGAGTCCGGACTGCCCGAGTCGTCCTTTGGAATTGGGGCCCCACCTCCTCGTAGATCCTGTCCACATTTGCCGCGTGTACCGTAAACTTTCCCTATGAATCTGAATGTTAATGTCAACTCTCCAATAGGTGAGTGCCACGTCTGTGATCGCAGTTCTATTTGGTCATATGTGAACGAGTAAAGGTGTATTTTCGTGACGTGCTTAGATGTTATTAGGTGATGCAGCGCCTAATCCATAGGCGCCTTCGTGCCTGATTCTAACTTTGTCTTATCCTTTTACGGTTTTACACCATATTTGGAAGATGGTATTCGTATTCGAGAGTTAACAGAATTAGAATAGAGAAAAAGATAATAGCACAATCACGGTAATGTTTTTCCAAAAACAATTACAATTTGTAAATATTTCTAAAATGTGACGAATCATATAAATTCATATTAATTAACTTTTATTTATAGCACAACAACTAACACTTAATATAAATTTAATTGAAACGCGAGATATAGAATAACTTTTATTTATAATAATATAAGTAAATAAATTTATCGTCGTTATAAAAGAAAATTATAAAAGAAAGTGTTAGTCACTTAGTACAACAACAATAATATTCGGTATAAATCTTTCTAAATTATTAATCACTCCAAATTACTTTAATGATTAATTCTTTGTAAAAGATTTCACAGCAATTATTAAACAAGTTCTTATTAAAATTATATAAAAAGAGTTGTACAAATTTATGAGAAATTTGTTGGACAAAGGGAGGTTTTAGTGACATAATGTAAATGAGCTTATATAATATTTTTACCAAAATTTTGCAAGTATTAAAAAAAATACCTTTTTTAAGACTTGTTTGTTTTTATTTTTAATTTTAATTTTCTGTCTTTTAATTTAGCAAAATATGTTTATTTGATTTTTTTTTTCGATTTTCAATTTTAGTTTCTACCGGTTTTTTAAAATTATGAAGACCATAAAATGAAATTTTTGTTTCCTACTTCTAACTAAATATATATTATTCAATTATCCAATATATTAATTACTAATTAAAATTATGAATAATTTAATTAATTATTAATAATAATTTTATTTAATTAATTTTAGTTAATTACTTTATTTAATATTTTTAATTAAATTTAATAATTATTAATAAATTAAATTAAATTCAAAATATCTTTAGCATATTAAACTATAAATAAATTTTGATTTAATAATTAAAATAAATATTAATATATATATATATGAAGTTAATTTTAAATTATTTATTTTAATAAAACAAAATAATTTAATAATAAAACTATATAAAAGATTAAAAATTTTATTTAATTAAAAATATTTTATCTTATATATAATTATTATCAATAAATAATTATATTAAATGTTTTTATTTAAAAGAAAAATAGAAACTAAAAATTGAAATCACAACAGAACAATTTAGTATAACAAAACAGTCATTGTTAGATGTTATTGCAACATAATTACAATTCCACAGGTCAATGTGTTGATCGGAATCATAATTATTTCTTGAGCAATCCAATAAGATCTTTTTAATGATGATAAACTGGGTTATCCACTACAGTATTAACTTGGATAAATATGGTTCACACTCTGATGCTAGTTTATGAATGATACCAGAAAAAGAAAAAATGTCATACAAGGAAAGCAGAGCAGACGGCATTATCAAGTACAAACTGGAAGAGGTAAAAAACGACAGCCACCTTAAGTGGAATTGATACATAACAGGAACAAAGCTTCTCAAGTCTCAGTCTCACTGAACAAAAATGTTCTCCAGACAAGAAGAAAGGCAACCACACCATAACAAATTATGCTCATAAAATATATATCCAAATTTAAACACATTCCAATCTGTATTTACAAACACTATTTCAGTGATTGCATTTTCGTATGAACAACTATCAACATATCAACAGATACCTTCTAAACTTGTTGGAAAACAACACCGATAAATTTCTGCCATATGCCTCTCTCTCGGTCGCTCGCTCTCTCGCATTCTTTAGATTGAAGAGTTCAATCTTCTATATCCACTCATTTTCAAATTAGAAGTAATGCTATATATCATACGTTTTATAATAAAGAATGATTAAAAATACGCCAATTGCCAGAGGAAAATGTGAGAAAAACTAAGGCCGATCAGGATGTAATCGCATCTGTATACAGCTTAGTTGAATCTTTAGCATCCAGCTGCTTTCAGGAATTTATCGTAGGGACTTGAAGGTGGTAATCTGAAAGAGTTTTGGCCGTAATCTAGCGAGCATAAGGCAAGCTGATTGGGAGTTGTAATCTTACCGCCGTATATAGACTCTGGAAGACCTTCTGAAGGCTCCAATTTCTGAAATATAGATAAGGGAAAAAAAAAAAGTTTGCTGCACTAATTAAAAACGTAGCAGTGGATCACAATTATGAATGTATCAAAGAACATGTATATACAATTTTCTATGCAAGATCTACAGTTTACTCAAAAATTTAAATGCAAAAGTAAGAACGAAGCTCAAAAGTGTTCATCATTCTCAAGCTTCCAACTTATTAAATGATGATGCTGTAGCATTCGAAAGGAGGCTCCTTGAGCCCAAACAGAACCTAATGAAGCCATTTTTTCATTATGTATGTCGCTTTTTCGCTTGCTTTATTTTCCTGAACTTATACTCCAGTATATTTCAACAAAGTCAAAGTCATCATGCCCTAGTATGAATTGAAAAACCTCTCAATACAATGATAAAATCTAGTGTATAACAAAGAGCAACGACTCCAGAAAAACCAATCCTAGATATGTTGCACATCAAGTGTCTTCACTAGGTAAAGTCTTTTACTATGTTATAACAGTCACATCTGTTACTTTGGAGGACAAAAAGAATATAGTTCAATTTTCAACTTTCTTTTTAACATAAATTTGATCAGAGGATTCTGTTAGTTTGGGTGGATGCACTTTTCATTTTAGAAAAAGAGGCAAGTCATACGAAGTTTGTCAATTTTGTAGCTGTTGCAAGAGGCTCCAGGTTACATGCTTTTACTGTTATTAACATTTATGTCCACAGAGTAGTAAGAACACGGATGCCACAATCAAATTACGGATTCATTTGGTCAGAATCTTAAGTTCGAAATTCAAGTACAGTGAGAAATTGTTAATTAAGCTTTTCATTATCACTATAGCCAACAAAAATGTAATCTAGTTGCTGACCAAACAGTAGGATGACATCCGCTAGTGCCCATTAAGAAAATTGAAAATAGAAGAATCATCTTAACAGCTATTGCCATTTTAAGGCCATCATACTTCTCAAAAATTAAAAAAGTCTCACCTCATCAAATTCGGAGGTGCCTTTGTTTTCACTTTCACTGGGAAATACTCTGGTCTCGTGTTGATGCTTGAAGCTGTGAAGCATTGACATCTTCTGTTGTTTACCTGTCATGAGAGCTTCACATTGACTTTTCATTTGGTCATAAGGTACAAGTGTGGAGGAAACTTGGGAACTTGCAACTTGCCGTGCAGTTTCCGAAACCTGTAGGTAAAATGCCAATTAAAGTTAATAGGCATGTTACCAGGCCACATAGTCATTATATCAAAACCTGATTTAGCACATCCTCAAAGATCCATTGTCACAGCGAGAAAATTTACAAGTGATGGAGAGAAAGAGTGAAATAGAAAGTGATACTCACTGATTCCAATAGTTCATTGACACTTAAAACATCAAGTGTATTGACAGTTAGTGATGTTTTGCGATCAGACTGACTCCCATTTGGTTCAGAAAAGTTATCATCATCTGTCAAGGGATCTTCGGGCATAATCTGCTAAAAAACCAACATAATAGAAAACCATGTCACATGTAAATGGCAATAGTTATCTGCAAAGTGACAGCAGACTATTTTAACCTCTTCAAAAGCAAGGAACTCCATTTTCATAAGAGGAGAACATGGCCTTGGTGTATTCATAAATGAGGGAGCACCAAGTGGATATGATTCATCAGGCGAAAAGTCCTGTTGGAGTTGCGTCTTCATTGCTGATAACTCATCCTGAAGAAGGAATGAACCATAAGATTCAATATGAATCTTTTTTTCAATGGTGTAAAGAATATGTTAACTGCTTCCCTTCCACAGCTAAATTGTGATTTTATCATAAATTAACTGCCCTTCCTCCATAAACTCCAGGTAGGCAAGATTATCCAAGACGTGAATCATAGACAATCAGGGCTAAAGATGTATGAATGATGGAAATGTTTATTTATCTAAATTACAACGAACAAATTCCTATAGGAGTCAAATTGCCAAGATGAGAATATCTTAGTTTCATAACAGTCGAAAACACCTCTCTCCAGTTTTGCACCCATATATCTTCATGCAAATGTGTGGCCCCAGTAATGTTCCACATATCATAATTGTTAGCACTTAGCACAGTAATCACTATACAACTGTCCCTCTAGGTACTAAATGATTTGGTCACACTTCAAATGTCTTTGACAAGGAACGTGGCGCCAACATGAGTATAAAATGGAATATCACCTGTGACAATTTCGCAAACTTTTTCATCAACTGATCAACAACAATTTCATTCAAATGATCATCTGATTCTACTGCTGCAAGTGATTCCAGTGCAGCAGCAGCATCCTCATCTGATCCATACACCATCTTGCTGCAATCTGGTCCTGCATAAACAGCCTGCAGCCTGATATCTTCAATTAATTCCAAATAAGGATCAACCTGCCAAAAGGATCAGTGCTCAGTTCTGGTCCTTTTGCCTCTCCTTGGTCCAATTAATTGTTGAGGTTCTGGTACATCAACATATATTATAAATAGGCCAGGAGAAAAACTAACAGTTTTTTGGGTCAAACATGATTTGACATAGGGAATTAGCTCCAGGAGATTCCCTGCCCTAGCAGAGAAAATAAGCATGGACGATGCCAGGGTGAAGAGAGACCTTCTGCGAGATGGTTGCAAACCTCCTTCAGTAAACACATACAAAATTTTCATTAGAATTGGCAATTACCAATGAAGCTATCTTACATTATTTTAGCAACTAACTTATCCTAGTTCTTGTCATGGCCAAGCCAAATTCAAGCAGAAAAAAAGAAAATTTTTATAAGCAAAACAGTCAAACAGAAGTGCCCAGGCAATTACTGCAACAATTAACCATATTCAAACAAACAGTGACATTCACTCAAAATTTGCAAGATTAAGATGAATATTAACCACAGCAATCAAAAGCAAAATAAATTATAACAGATTCAACATTAGCAAAACTTGCGCAGCCTGCGTAACCAAGTAGGTTTGATGCAAATTTTAGTTCGGGTTAGTATAAAAAACGCCACGGGAAATAAGTGCAAACTAAATTTCAGGCCAAAAGTTGGTTTTTCCAAAAAAATTTCGCACCAGCCCACTAATAAAGTTAACTAGTGAATTACAATCCATTACTTAAAAAGACCTAGTATTTTGATTGATATTCGATTTCTAATCTCAGACTGTTATTTGAAAATCTTAATAGTAGACTATTTATGCAAAATATTATACTAATATTAATATTTTCTAATTGAAAATTCCAATATTTAATTCATATCAATTGAATGAATTTAACAAACAATTTTGTTAAATAATTTTATGTAGAACTTCACTAATTAGATGTTGAAAATAATAAGTATGAAAAGAAATGACATGAGCTAACAGGTTAGCTTCAGGTTTCCAAATTTTCAAATGGGACGGGTCTGGAATTAAGACTTGGTTAAGTCTTCAGAGTGGACCCTTTTAAAAAGTAATGGGATTGAGTTTGTCCAAACCCAGTCCAGTTTTAGCTTGTGCTCATTTCTGCAACAGACAATAAGTGTGCGAAGGTGTGACAACTTGCACTACAATCCTCACAAACATTACAACGTCCGGAAGAAATCTCTATTACACACAGCTATATTTCATGGATCAATTATGAATAGTTCACTAGATTAGAGCCAAAAGTCACAAAATTCACTCACAGGTCCAGCCGCTTACCTCCGTGATCTAGAGAGATGCTTCTAAGAGAGAATGCTAGCTGAAAACAACGAACTAGAGACATCTGACTGGAAGTCTGTTCAAAAACATTAGCCATTGTTGAAATATACATTGCATAGCAAGCACAAATTTTCATCATCTTAAGCATGCATACAAACTTCAGACAAATAACAAGATTTTGATCTTGTGGGTGGGAATATTCAGTTTTTCCTGTGCTAGTGAATTGATAAATTAAGTTCAAACCAATTTTGCTTCTTTTACAGATTGTACATCAAATCACACCCGACATAACCAGCTCCAATTCTAAAGCACACCATCACCTTGTTCAAACATGTCCATCTGATTCAATATCTGATCCTCAATTAATCCAAGTGCCAAAAATGCCAAGGATTCACCAGATATACATGTTATTCACAACAACACAAAATATCAACGAGAATACTTTATGAATACAGCCAACACTTGCTCCTTGCGTGGATGTCTTACCTTAGATTGAATAAACAGCAATGCAATGTTATAAGCATGGGCCATAGCCTCAAAATTGGCAGGCATATTATCTGGGAAAGCTGCATGAACCCATATCGAAGAAAGTAGAAGATTGACTTGATGACTACTTAGTCGAAGGGAAGTTAACTGCAAAAGAATAACTACATTAAACGACAAGCTAGGATCCAAGACAAACAACCATATACATCTGATAAACTCTAAGAGTCCGGAGGGCATCATACTGTTTTTTCAACCGTGATGGCACAGTCGAAGCTACCTGAACGACCATGTAAATCATGTTTCCTATATTGTTCCATTCCAATATCTGATGTTTGATTACCCACTTTCTGCAATCCTTCTTCTTTGAAAGATTCTGTTTTATCCATATTTCTTTCCTGAAAAGAGGAATATCCATTACGTGTCTTCTCCAACACATCAGGCAATCCAGAAACAGCATCAAATGTTTCCTTATTCCGGTTTGACCAAGGGGCAAGTAGGGATGGCATAAGCACCACAAAAAAGACCCTGTGTGCTTCAACTCTCGTTTCATAATCTGGATGGACCATAGCTATAAGCAATTGATGGAAGAGAGCATCAGGAAAAGCCTGAAACACAAAATGAAGTCAGTTACAATGTTGGATTTACAAGATATGATCAGGAAGCAATTTAAGTTGAATTTGTAGGTTTACTTGCCTTCTTGTGATATAATATATTCGGAACGGAAGAAATGATTTGAGCTGTTCGATGAACAGCAGAAATAGTTGTTCTAGCCACAGAAGCAGCAGTCGAAATATTTTCTAAGAACACAGCCATTGTATCAAGAATTGGTCCCTTATCACCAACCTGTTAATGATCAACAATTTATTGAAAAACAGAATCGAAGACAAAATTGCAACAATGTTAAGTTAATGAAAATATAAGTCATAGTTCTAAGCAATCCCTATCTCAGTATTCATTTTAATGGAGCGTAACCAACTAGGAAGAGAGTGTCACTTGATCTGGCTTATAAGGTCATAAAAGATGAACAGAACTGCCACCAATGGAGTACGGACGACCATAATAAGGAATGGCTAAATAAAGCAAGATCTAAAATAAACATGGAAAGGACTATAGGGGACCATAAGTTAAACTACATGAGAAACAAAGAAATAGACCACTACAACATCATAAGATTTTGAAAGCGATTGTCAAAACAAATGATTCAGCCAAATGTTCCAAATTAGCTCAGGTTGTTTACAATAAAGTTTGCTTGATGATATGTACCAAAAAAAGATATTTCTTCAGAATTTCACAAACATTTTAGCAAGCCCTAACAAGCTTATATGTCATTTAACAGTATGGGCATCCTCTTTTATGTCAATTGATGCAAAGACCAAGGTGAATGCGATGAAACAGGTTTAGACGGAAGGAAAAACAAGTTAGATGCAAAAAATAAAAAAGCTGTCACTTCCCAAAAATCCTTTGTCCTGGACCCCTGATACATGTAAAATGTGCTTCTAAGCATGTGCTTTTGTGGATTTTAATTTAACATTCAGCGAAAAGAAAAGAAAACTGCTAAGCATCCCTTTCAAAGAGTGCAGGGCAAGCTAAACATGTCGTATAGTTAGAAAATTTCATGAAATTTAGACACTATAACTTGCAGAAAAATGGACTAATATGTAAGCCTAGTTAAGATTCAGAAATGATCCTTATCGGCTGTCATTAAAGCACACATAAAATGCTTTCATAATCAAAAATATCAAATCCCAAAAAGTAGGTAGATTCAACAGAACTAAAAGGTAAAGTAATTACAACAACCTTGTTTGACAGGTGTACGATGCATTTCTCTAAACTATGCTGAAGATCTGTGTTGCAGTTATCAGTACTATCATTGGAGGAGGATAATTCAACAGATCGCTGCATGCATTTTCTCAAATGTTTCATCAAGTCTGATACGGCACCAACAATTGCAGCTGTCACTTGCTGCTTTGCATTTTGCACAAGTTGTGAGGCAACATTAACAATATCTATCTGCATCTGAGGTTGTTTGGTAACATTCCTATGATCCAGGTGCTTTATCAGGATCGACAATAGCAAATGTGAATTTTCTCCTGAAGTGAAAGTAAAATGTCATCAAAAGGGACATTAACTTAACAATTCATGAAGAAAAATGGGAACAATTTCCTGGAGTAACCTGCTTCCTCCAAAAGTAACTGCAAATAAGTTAGAACAGGGTAGGCAACTCCTTTGGGAGGGGACCATTGATTGTTAATATCAAAGTTATGAAACAAAGGCTCAAGTATGCGCCGTATGGTAGTAGCTTCCTTTGCCAGTCTAGCCATGTTACGCAAACAAACCCTGGACCAGTAGTATGGATTCTTGGACGTATCCCTGTTCTTAGTAGCAAAAGGATATAAGAGATCATGGTTCAACAGAAGTTATTCTCAAGTATTAAGCAAAATCCTAAATTGAAATTGCCAACTAAGTTCTTACACTAAGGCGTCCAAAAGAAGTTCCTTATGAACATCTTTCCCATTAACTGCTCCTTGAACCCACTGGTCCTCTTTCGAGTTCTCTAAGTTCACTTGGAAATCATTGTAGTTCTCCAAGGTTACTGATATAATCTATTTCATGACAGATACATCTATTATCAATTACAAAACAAATCAACTACAAGCTTTCCAAAATATCTTGTACATCTAACAGTCTTTCCACTGTTTGAGATGTGTAAAGATATTAACAGAACTAGATGCAAGAGGATGCAGACTTACCTTGTCAAAGTCCATTGAGATGTGGGATTGCTCACCCATGAAGCACACCTTAACAAAAAAAGGAAAACTTATAATTTAAATTAAGTATTAACAGGAATTAAACATTCATAGTTAAAAAGTAATGCAACTTGCGTGATAAAGCATGTGGATTGGGGCATATAATTATTCTCACAACCATTAGAGAAGTAAATATTATGTGACAAAGAACCACACCATGGAAGCCAGAGCCTGCAGTCCAGCTGATCGCAATCGTAGAATGTTTTCACTATCACCTGCTTCTTCAGCCAATTGACAGAGCTTAGGAATAAGGCCCTCTAAGTTGAACATGTACGTACCATCCACCTATTCATTCATAAAAAGGATATTAGAGTGATGGTTATCGAATAAAAATAAGTTACAGAATACTATCTGCAAACGAAAATCATTTGGAACTAAATATTTAAAAGTTAAGTGTAATAGTAGTCCAAAAGCAAAAAAGAAAAAGAAAAAAGAAAAACTCAAAGGAACATGTACGTACATCCACCAACTCATTCAAAAAAAGGATATCGGTGTGATGGTTATAGAATAAAAGTAAGTTACAGAATACTATCTGCAAACGAAAATCATTTGTAACTAAATATTTCAGAGTTAAGTATAACAGTAGTCTGAAAGCAAAAAAAAAAAAAAAATCAAAGGCTCTCAGTAACCATCTGAGCTTGGACGGACCCACCACCAATCAATTTTCCCTTTTCTGTCTGCCTTTTGAACTCTTTTTGTACATTATATTAGGCAGGTAGGGTATCTCCAGCAAAAACCATAAAACTTATTTGCAGGGAAAGTTGTTTGAAGACCAGTTACACAATTAATTACATAAAGGTATCCTCTACCTTCTTGTAAGAATTGAGGCTCACATCTCAAAGCTTTATCAGTCACAAACCTGGCTAGATATAAAGTCAACAAGGGTGGTGCAAGCCAGAATCCGCATTTCATCTTGCTGAGTTTCTTCCAGAAGAGTTCGAATGACCTCTAACAAACTACTAGCAAAAAGTGGCCTGCAAGTTCTAGGTATGTTATCCCAAACAATCATGATTTTAATTCACAAAGCCAACAGTATCATTTTACCATTCAGAATTTATAACCATATGTGGAACTATGTAGCTATAGACAATGTTTAGTTTTGATAGCTTATGCATCTACTCTCATTTTCTTTTCCCCAATATCTCCATTTTATCATTTGCTCTCTCAAATTCAAGCCTACATCCACTTTTTCTTCAGTTATAAAAGACAACAATCACAAGGGGCAAAGTAAAAGGGAAAAGAGACAGGCTATGAACACATAACTGAAAGCAAGAAAAAGTAATATCTTGATTTTCTCAAATTGAACAGCAAGATTGCAAGGATATAGCCTTGGCTCCACATGAAGGCATCTAGAATCCACAAATTTGATCACAAGACTAAAATCAATAAACTTACATCTGCTCCTTACATGACGATAGCAGCTTCTTATATATACACACCACAACTTTTACATATCCAAAGTTCTCATGCCTCAACTCCTTGTAAAATTTTTGCTCCAGGGTTTCGGCAATCTGTCCATATTAAATATCTCAAAAATGTAAAAAAAGAAGGTAATTAAACTAAAGTTCAGAAATTGGATGTCACACAAAAACTTGAAAATATCCTGGAAATTTTTGAACTTCTCTTAAGCCTCATCAATGCTTCACCCTTTCCCAAGTTGCCACTAGTATGAATGGAGTAATCACAAGGTGCAAGTTTTTAAACTTTTGTCAAAATAACATAGATATCAAAAAGGTATTTACATGAAAAAATAAGCATAAGCATCTGAATGAGATAATACACCTGGCTTAGATAGAAAATCAAATGGATCTGTAACAATGCAAATACAGTTTAGTTTAAGTGTATTTTAAAATCAATTACTAAACCAAGGATGTAAAGGTATGAAGCTAACACATCTAGCTTTTGCAGATGATCTATTATTGTTTTGCAAGGCCGAGAAGAACTCAATTGATATAACGTTGCAAGTAATGAAGGATTTCCAAGAGATTTCAGGTTTGCACCCTCTGAAGAGCTGTTTCTATTTATCATGCAACTCAAGTAGAGCGGTAGTATCTACAGCCATTGAGATGGGATTAACACAAGGGCCACTACCCTTCAAATACCTAGCGGTAGCAATTTCTCAAAGAAGAACCAATGTTGTGGATTGTAAACCTCTATTGGACTCAATTCATGGCAAAATCAACCTATGGAGCAATCGATTCCTTAGCTATGGAGGCAGTATACAGTTAATTCAGACAATATTGAGCAATCTTACCACTTATTGGATCAACAATTTATCCATTCCCAAAAGTATCCTTAAGGAAATCGACAGGAGGCTTAGGGAATTCTTTTGGAACGGATCAAACCAAGGCAGAAGCATAGCGAAGATTAGTTGGGAGAAAATTTGTAGACCTAAGCAACAAGGGAGATTGGGCATCCATTATGCAAGGATGAATCATAGGGTGAGTAGGGGGCGGAATTTGTAGTGGTTGTGCTACAAAAAGGAGGATTTATGAGTGAAATGGATACACAATGTATTCAGCAAGCACAAGAGTATCTGGATCCTACAGTCAAGACAGGATATGTCAGGAACTTTGAAAGAAATTCTAGAGACCAGACAATGGATGCAGAGTCAGTTGTTTCACAGGATTGGGAATAGAGAAAGCACGTCTTTTTGGTATGATAATTGGCACTGTAAAGGCCCTCTATATAAAATGAAGAAGGTACAGGGCTCGAAATTAGTGGTGAATCCAACTACTAAAGTAAGTTTGCTTATTCGTAATAATCAGTGGATATGGCCCTTCCACAACAGTAGAAGTGTCAGTCTCATCATGAAAGAGTTGCCACGATGT
Source organism: Erythroxylum longipes (assembly GCA_027563885.1). NCBI lineage: Eukaryota > Viridiplantae > Streptophyta > Magnoliopsida > Malpighiales > Erythroxylaceae > Erythroxylum > Erythroxylum longipes. The sequence goes on from JAOQMS010000005.1 coordinate 8,088,487, forward strand.
CAGGAAGGAGAGCAAGATGAAATTCAGTGGCTAGCAGATAACTCTAAGAAGTTCAACACAAAAGCCTGTAAAACACTGTCACAGGCTACATAGAGCAGAAGGCAAGAATGGGCAGCCATAGTATGGGACAGTGATCTTAACCCAGCTCATTCATTCATCTTATGAATGGGAATCAATGGAGGGTTGCTTACAAGGGATAAGATTAGGTTCTCCATTAGCAATTTGAACTGTGAATTATGTAATGCGGAACTGGAAAGTTTTGAACACCTCATGATTAGATGCAGGTATACCAGACAAGTCTGGAATCGGTTGCAGAATATACTCAAAGTGACCCAACCAACGGATTCTTGGAGTGAAACTATTGCTTAGCTGGGGAAAATTAGAGTGCATAATGCGGCTTATCTAAAAACTATCAGGTTAAGTTGAAACTATCAGGTTAAGTTGGGCAGCTTTAGTGTACTACATATGGAAAGAGCGGAATTGCAGAGTATTCAAAAAAGAGAGTAGAAGCAGTAAGAAGGTTTTGCCATCTTCTTACATTGTAGAATGGCCATGTTAGCCAAAGAAATAGTTGCAAATCTGACAAGTAGCATGAAGAGCAAATGGGGATTGGTGTAATACTGGACTAAGTGGTCTCGCAAGTTCCCTCAATCTCAAGATGTAGATGATTACTAGGAACCTTAATTCTCTGTAATCTAGATTCTATGGATTAGACTTGTTTTGTTCTTTAGATTGTATATATTTTCTTATAATGAAATCTATTAATTTTTTAAAAAAAAGAAAGTAATATCAGGAGTGGACAGCAGATCTTCTCCTTTTCTTAATCAAACACTAGAAAGTGGATGTGATAAATGTCAAAGCGTAATAACTGCATAAATCTAAGAAGCATGATCTCTTAGTGCGTAAGAAAACAAACCTTGGGAATCCTCAATGGATTCTTTGAAGCATAATCACAAAGCTTTCCTATTTTCCTATCATTTGCCTCGGCCTCCTGCAGAATGTTGAAGCAACAAAGGGAATGAAAAGTGATAAGCAATTCCTGAGAGCCTATCTTTAACAGATATTATTATTTATTCAATTCTTTGAGGGGCAAGTGGAAGCAAGAATGTAACAGCCAGAAGCCAGCCAGATGAAGAAAGAGAAAAAAGCTTTTGATTTGAAGAGCCATGTTATTGCCAATTAACCTCTACTAATAACTAGACCAGCATTGGATTTTAAAAGCCATGTCATTGCCAATTAACTTCTACTAATGACTACACCATCATTTGGCTTTGAAATCAATGCCATTGCCAATTAACCTCTACTTTCCAATTCAGTTAACTTCCAATACCAATATGGATTAGTCTGATAAAGAGTTTTTGACAATGAAATCAGAAAATGCAGCTCCATCAAAGCACACAATGATATGTATGCTATGCAGAGGCAGAAAAAATATGAACTTGTATGTTTTTATCATCCAATTTTACCAATTCATATCATAAAATCCAAAATATTGAGTAGTTTGCAATAACAGAGATCTGTTGGGTTAATTGATTACATTCCATCATATGTACATGAAAAAAGAAATTAACTACAGCAACTACAACAAATCTTCAAGCGAGACAATATGGCAGACAAGCTGCAAATTTACCTGGTTACGAGGGAAGATGTCCGCAAGTAATTTCTTGTATCGTTTAACAGGCTGTCGTGATCGTGCTCGCAGAGAAGGACAGAAGAAACAGAGGTTGCCACAGGCGGGCACAACCCGTCTTGACATAACCCCCATCTTCACTGAGAATCCAAACCCCCTCCTCTCTAAAATCCAAATCAGAATTCAGAGTTTAGCTCAACAATGGTTCAAAACAAGCACAGCAGTATGCTTAAAGGCTAGAGTCTAGATACAGTCTTCTGTCCCTGTGTTCGTGTCGAGTGATGGACGGAGATACATCGTTTAATCACCATAAGTTCGTTGACCACAACGTCAAAACAACTAAAATTGAGCAAACAATACAAAAGTTACATTCTTTCAGTAAAAACCACCAGCTAGTACACAAGTGCCAATAAACCCAGATTGGTTTTTCCTAGAGAATTCCATTCAACCATATCCCAAAAACCCAGAAACGATTTAGCAGAGCTATCTCTGGAAATGAAAGAATTGGCAGCTAAAATTTTCAAGAAAGAAAAAATACACACCAAATTAAACAACGGCAATAACAGTCATTTGAGAACAGCAAGCCCATTTATCATGATCTGGAAAAGCTCTAGAAACCAAAAGTGGAAATACACAAGAATGAATAAAAAGAAAGGAGAGGGCGATGGGGTGTTCAGGGACCTAAAACCGCAATTATCTACGAGTTGAAGACTAATTACCTGAGAAACAATCAATACGAAGTTGCAAGTGAATAAAGACAAATGAGGAAAATACCTTTAAAACTAAATTGTGCCCAATGGGAGAAGAGGAGGCTTGATATCTCCCCCCTAATCAACAATCTCTATCTCTCTTGTTCTCTTTCTATAGTTAAAACACCATAAGCCAACTGTTTTATTTTCAATATAAACGTTAAATCTAAAAAGTAACAAAAATACTAAAATAACAAGTCGGTAAGATTGCAATCGGCAAGAGCGCCTTCATAATGGGTCCCGCTCAGCATCGAACGTTACGTGTTGGCGAGTAAGTTGGGCTGTGACGAAGGGGTTGGGAGCAGGGCTGTGAATTTAGTGTAGCATGACCAGAAAACACGACAGATAATGAAAGTGCCAAGCTGGGGCTCGGTGATTAGAAAATGCGTTAATGACAAATATCCTAACGGTCCCGGGATTCATGGCATCATTTGCAGGACAATTATGACCAAATTGTCCTTTTCTTTAAAAAAAATACAAAGATGTTTAGGAAATGTCTTACGTAGCTTTTTTTTTTACTTACGAGTTGTTCCAGGAAGATCTCAATTAGAAGAAGGTACCTTTAAGTCATTCACTCTTATACTAATTTTCGTTCACACCTGTCAGTTTGTAAGAATTAAAATACTGGCCAAACAAATTTTCCCATTATCAAAACTCAAACTCAAAACTTCTAGTTAAAGGATAAGAATACTGAACCATTCACACTAATTATGTGTGGTTGTAGTTATTAGTGTATAAGGCTTTCGTTTTCCGGAGTTTCAAAGAGAATTATAATGTGCGTATACTTTTACAGAAAAAACTGTTTCTGTAATAATATCAAATCAATTGGTTGACAACGGAAACTCTAATGAAAACGAACTCAATTGCATGCATTGCATCATATGCTTTGTATGATGGTGTCCGTTAAGGGTAAATTAGGAAAAGTGCAGGCTTCCATGGAGTTAAGTTGGGCGCAGTCGTTCGTCCCCACGAACAGCTCACCTCTTCATGCAAATGTGCTCCATAACTTACTTAGAACGATGTTGATGAGTTTTCACGTTCTGCTTACCATTCAATGTTACTGTTTCAACTTAAGCTACAATTACAATGCCATGTGTTGATCAAATGCCCTAAAATCTTTTATTTTAAATACAAGATTTAAATGTTAAAAAATAATCCATTGTCGTTTGTTTCTATAAGAAAACGATTTTAATCAAAGCGGCCATTTTAACTTCTACATCGTTGCAGTGTAGCCACGTGGAAACTAGAAAGGGTCTAAATTAAACATTGGTCTTGTCTCCACAAAACAATGATGCGAATACCGGATTCGAGTTGGGACCGGATTGAGTTTTAATATAGTACTATACCAGTACTAATTAATACCGGATACCGTTTTAGGTAATTTTTTAAATTTATGAAATAGTCTTTAAATATTTTTAAAAAATTACAAAATAGTTCATTGTCATGTTGTACAGTTGTACTGTATATTTTTAATCATGTCTCCAAAAATCAAAATAATAAATAATACAATTAATATAAAATAACAATAATTTTCAGATATTTCACATATAAATAATAATCACAATTTATATGAAAAAAGACA
>JAOQMS010000005.1:8101446-8112771 GCA_027563885.1 Erythroxylum longipes
TTTTCATTTTTCTTCTAATTCTCACCTTAATTCTTCCTCATTTCGAAATCTCTTATTCACTAAAACCACCAAAACACAAATATGAGCTTCTCCACATTTCTAATTTATTTGTTCTAATCTTCTAAGAAAAGTTTGGGGTCCAACATAGGAGGACCCATAGGTGGCATTTTCAAAGTGGTACTTCTTGATGAGTTCCTTTTTGTATTTTTCTTGGCTAATGAATATCTCCTTTTCTGTTTGTCTGATTTGTAATCCGAGAAAGAAAGATAGTTCTCTCATCATGCTTATTTCAAACTCCCCTTGCATTAATGCCGAGAATTCTTCACAGAAACATTGATTAGCAGTACCAAATATTATGTCATCAACATATATTTGCACTATGAGTAAATCATTCTCCTTTTTTTAAAATAAATAAGGTTTTATCTACCTTTCCTCTTTAGAAGTTATTCTCAAGCAGAAAATTACTTAGCCTCTCATACCATGCTCGGGGAGCCTGTTTTAGACCATATAGGTCTTTAGTCAACTTTATCACGTAGTCAGGATGGTTTGCACCTTCAAAGCCTGGAGGTTGCTTAACAAACACTTCTTCATTAATATATCCATTTAAGAAGGCACTTTTGACATCCATTTGGAACAATTTGAAGTTTCTATAACATGCGAAGGCAAGTAAAATTCTAATTGATTCCAATCTAGCAACAGGTACATAAGTTTCATTAAAATCAATACCTTCATGTTAATTATAACCTTGAGCTACAAGTCTATCTTTTTTTCTTACCACCTTACAATTTTTATCAAGTTTGTTTTAAAAAACCCAACAAGTTCCAATGATTGACTTATTTTACGGATAAGGTACTAGTTTCTAAACTTTGTTTTTGTCAAACTGATTCTTTCAAGGTTGAAACCCAATTTTCATCAGTAAGAGCCTCTTTAACGGTCTTTAGTTCTAATTGTGATATGAGCACAACAAAGTTGTTCTTGAAGGATAATCTAGTCTGTAGAATTTCAGAGGGGTCTCATAGAATGTACTGATGTGTGTCAAGACCTCTCCATTCTATTTGTGTGTTGTATAGGCCCCTGTTGAGAGGAAGGAGCCTACTCTATCCTGGCTTCAGAAGGACCTTCTTGACTTTACGATGTATTTTTAGGAGCCAAGGGATGCTCTTTATGATCTGAATCAACTGTTGTTGTCAAGGATAGTGCTTCATAAAATACTACGTGTGTTGATTCTCCTATCTTCTTTGTTCTTTTGTTGTAAATTCTAAATCCTTTACTAGTAGTACTGTAGCCCAGAAAGATGGCTTCATGTGATCTCGCATCTAACTTTCCAAGATTGTCTTTTCCATTATTTAGAATGAAGCACTTGCAACCAAATGCTCGAAAGTAAGCGACATTCAGTTTTCTTCCTTTCCACAACTCATAAGTGGTCTTTTTTAGAATAGGTCTTATAAGGCACTTGCTAAGTATGTAACAGGCAGTTGACACAGCTTCTGCCTAGTAACTAGAAGGTAGACAACTTTCGCATAGTATTATTCTGGACATATCAACGAGAGTCTTGTTCTTTCTCTCAACAACTCCATTTTGCTGAGGAGTCTTTGGGTATGAAAAATTGTAAGATGTACCATTTTCATTACAGAAATCTTTGAATTTTCTGTTATCAAATTCTCCTCCATAATCACTTCGGATAGATGTAATGCTGTATTCTTTTTCAATTTGATTTTTTTGTAAAACTTCTCAAAGACTTGAAAAGTATCATCCTTATTTAATATAAAATAAACCCATGTAAATCTAGAATAATCATCTATTATAACAAAGTCATATTGTTTCACACTAAAACTTTGAGTCCTAGTAGGACCAAGTAAGTTCATGTATACAAGTTCAAGCGATTGGTTGTTAAAGTAGTGATCTAAAGGCAATCGATTATTAGAGTAGTGCTCTAAAGGTAACTGCCTTTAGCACTTTTGTATAAACTTTATTTTGATTAATAAAGCAAAAGGTAATTTTCTTTAATTTGATGTTCATTTATTTATAAATTGATGTCAATCTTAAATTGAATTAATAAAGTCCATAATGCAAAACAAAGCATGAAGGAAATCATGATAAGATCATGATAATGAGATTCCAGTCATGTGCTATTATATTAGTATCTAAATTATCCCTAGTCATAGGATTAATGGGATAGGACATTGTTAATCTAGATAGACTAGCACATGTTATACTCCTTGATTTAATCAAGTAGCTCTCATAAACTGTAAGCATAAGATGTTTAGAGTTAACATGTGGATGCTTACTAAGAGTAGTAAGTACATCAAATGACCCTCTATGAGATTATCATATGGATGATCTGTCAAATATCAGTGATTAATCTCATTATAGCAATGGTACAAATATCCCTAGACTTGAGGTACTCAAGGATATCTTGGATACTGATCACATGCTTTGATACCATTCCTTGTTGCCTCAAAACAAGGTTGCTCATAGGGTGGTGATAGGGTACAACTATTGGTATTCGAAAGTAATTAAGTAGCCAATAAAGGATTCACGACTCCTAATAGAAGGAGATGATACCCAGTGCCTCTTGTCGGGGTTATTACTCGAGACTCTTTAGCTAGAGCAATTACATGTTATGAAGAGAGTCTTCATGACACATAGAGTAATGAGATCCCCAGGACTAGAACTAATATCACTTAGGCTAAATGTGAGGTAGCCAGTTGAAATGGAGTTGACACATAGCCCATACTCTAAGAGTATGGGATGGTGAAGGGGTGAATTGTACGATAATTTTCTATAGAAAGGTTTGTAAGACAGATAATTAACTATCAAAGAGTTTGTATATTAATCCACTTACATTATGATAAATTAGCATCATGAAACCGTTCTTGATTTGCTTGGATTAAGAGTTAATTCAAGTGGCATGAAACCATTCATGATTTGCTCATATTAAGAGTTAATTCAAGTGCCAAAATAATCGACAACTGAAGGGTCACACACATAAAAATATCGGATGAAAAATATAGTGTGTATGGCTGTCATTTTAAGCAAGTCACTATTGTGACTTATAGGTCAGGATCGTGAACCACTTTATGATAGGTGGTACATAAGTGAGTTCTTCACTTATGCACACACAACAAAATTCAGCCAAAAACACACTCCATTAAGAGGCTAAGGGTCCAAAAGAGTTATGGAGGTTGAGAGGAGTGATCTTGAGGTTTGTTCATGCAATTTTATGCAATTGTTGCATGAGTTTAATTACATGTAACTTGATTATGATCTAACTCTCCATTGAGCATCTACTTGAATTCATCTTGTTCGGTGCTCTAACGACCCTTACACACTATTATTCTCTATCTTTTCATGTTGTCGAGAGGCTAAGGAAGGTATTGGTGTTTGTAACAACCCAAACAAGGAGAAGAAGTAAGAAAGGAGGAAATATCCTTAAGGCGCACCATTTTAATTACATGTTCTTTCAATTATGTCTATTACATATATATGATTCTGGGTTTTTTGGGGATGCCGTGGGGTTAGAATTTTAATTCCAATGCTTTTGATGCATATCCATGCATGAGATACATGGACCCATGGCTCCCTTACAGTGGTATCAGAGCTACTTATGTATGTATTAGATGATATATTGAATATGTGCAAACTATTTGCTGAGTTGTGATTAACATGCATGTTGGTTTGGAAAATTTCTTATAAATTGTAGCAAAATGTTTTTTTCCTGATTTTCTTTCACATAAATGTTTATAAGATGTTATATTATGTTTTTGTCAAAAGAAATTGCAACTAAAAGTAATTTTCTATTTTATTGTGAAATAATTTCTTGCCTGTTCATATGTTGGTTATTGGGAATTTCTAAAAAACAGAATGTATTTGTTGATTTTAAATTTTTTGTAATACTTATAGAAATTTTTTCTAATTTTCTTTCAAAAAATGTTTATAACGTGTTATATTATGTTTTTGTCAAAATAAATTGCAATTGAATAACATTTGCTATTTTATTACGATTTTAATTACAGCCTGATGCATGTATGAAGTTTTGGGAAATTACGAAAATCTGATGAACATGCATGCATGTAAATTCAAGAATAATTTTATAAAAAATTGCTTTTATTAATTTCCTTCATACATATGTCCTTCATACATATGCACACATGATGTTCCCACATGTATGAGGTGCATGACACCTGTTTTTGAAGTGATTAATTATTTATTCTCAATTTTACATGCACGCTGGTGGTGTATAACAGGTGTTAGTGGACATATGATTTGCTGGCTAATCCCATTTACTTCATAAAGAATTCCTAGGAATTAGATTCTATAATTTTTTATTAGGCATATTTAGAATGTATATAAGACTCTGGAATTTTTCCAAAGTTAATTGAACTTGATTCAATTAATAGATCAAGTCAAAGTCAACATTGTTTAGCTTTTGGAAAGCTGATGGGGCCTGACCTGTTTGATGACTTATATGTCTATGTTTCGATTATAAGACCTTGAAACATTTTTATGAGATAAGAAATGTATTATTTTAATACTAGTAGCATGCAAAGTTCATGTGCTTCTGGAAAATTTTCGAACATCGAATCGATCTCTTTAGTGTCTAATAGGTTTAACTAATTTATCTTGATAATTTTAGCGGTCAAGATATTTTTGGCTTGTGTCGAAATTGTCTTGATAAATTTCAGATCACTTAGGGAGATGATTAATTGATGTTTCGGAATGTTGGAAACCCTAGGGATTAATTTAGAATTAGTCCAAGTAGAGCATTGTATTTCTAGTGTGACTAGAAAACGCATGTATACTAGAACTAAAGTGTTAAATTTGGACATCAAAATAATTTAATTTTAAGGTTCTTAACTGAATCATATTCATAATTCAAATTAGCCAAGACTAAAACTAACACCTGATTTAGTTTCATAGTTGAATCGAATCACAAACTTTTGATGCATAGTCAAGTCAAAATCTAAATTAAACCTTCTTTGTGTGTTACATGCATTAGATGCATTTTAAAGGTTGGTTAAAAAGGCATGATAGGGTGGTTATGGATATAGGCTCAATTTAATTGAGGTGTCCATAATCATGCCATATAGTTATAGTAATTACCTAAATATATATGTGAGATATATATAAGTTCATCCAAATATTGATGAGACCTAAGAACAAATCCCTCAACCAAAATATTAGGAAATATGCCTTCCATTGATATGGCAAGAATCAAAGTTCTTTTAGAATTGGTTTATTGGGCAAACCCAAGCCCACTCTACATTAAAATGTTTAAAGCATAGAAATTAGATTTTCGGATTAATGGGTTGGTCCTAACTGGAAGAGTTGATATGTTGGGCAAACCCATGGTCAACGTGGATAGAGGCGAAACTAGGTAGTATACATAGGATGTATATGTATTAATAGTTGATAACCCAATGAGTGTGCTAAATCAACAATTGACGGCACAAGTCAATACTTGCATAACTGAATGCAATTGGTATGAATGATACCTAGCGATTGACCTAAAGTGGTTTGTTGGGCACCCAAGGTCATTCTTAGTGATTTTGGATGTCAACCTAATAGGAAAACTATAAGTTTTCTCATATTCGTAGTGAGGGCTATGGATTCGAATAAAATAGTGGGACCTATAATGCATATGATTAAAGTCTTTATCGATATGCATTTATGTACATTATAACATTCTCTCTCATTCTTCTTGGTTATTAAATTGCCTCGATGTCTTCATCCAATGTGAACTTACGCTCTCTACTAGAATCCAAGAAACTTATAGGACCAAACTTCTTAGATTGACTACAAAATTTGAGAATTGTTCTCAAATTTGAGAAACTAGGATATGTCTTAGATGAGTCACTTCCTGATCCCCCTGCTGCCAATGCCTCTGATGAGGATCAGAAAGCTTACAAGAAGCTACTAGATGATAGTGAGCTGGCTAGCTGTATTATGCTGGCCTCTATGTCACTAGAACTGCAAAAGCAGCATATGGCTATGGATGCTCATACCATAACCTACCATTTAAGGGAGATGTTTGATGAGCAAGCTCGGTCCAAAAGGGTCGAGATTGTTGTGCCCAAAAAATTCTAAAAGGACCTACGTTATCCTACTCATAAGTATACGAGGTAGTTGTAGTTAATAACTCAAGGTCATCTCCCATGGAGATGAAATTGGTCAACTTAAATTAAGTTTGAATTAAAAATAAAAATAAAAACAATGTAGTCCTAAACATTCTATCCCGATTATTGAGTGAAAACTTTTAAGGAAAATTGCAAAATTAAATTAGAAAGTAAACGGAATCATTTGGAAGCAAAGACAAATGGATTACTCAAAGTGGAAAAACTCTCGAGAATCAGTTTCACTAATTTAATTTCTTATACATGATTAAGGGAAAATGATTGGATTGTTGTCTTACTAAAACTAACAGTTGGGTTCTAAATCAATCCAAATAATGAACTAGTCTAACTTTCGTATTCAACAAGTTATTATCTGAATTATTTACGAAAACCTAACTACTAATTACTACTTAAGTTAATATATTTCTAGTTCTTAACCTAAGTGTCCATAGTTTCTCGATTTGTATTAAACTTCATCTCTCGAATCTTCATTTAATACTAATAGGATGCAAAGTTTGTCCTTTCTATTACATCCATTCAGTTTAAAAACCATAGCAATAAGTAAGACAACAAATTCATAACCCAATTATGTATATTCAACTAAATAGATACATTAATTCTCAAGAAAAGAGATCAGCCCATCATAGATATCACAACATTCATCATTATTCAACATTTTAATCACATGTTATTGTCAACAAAAGTATTAAAGCAATAATAAAATAGTGAATACAAAATGGACTATCAAAAGGAAACAAATAATAGTCAGCTAAACTAATAAGAGTATAAGTTAGTTAATAACAGACAGTAAAATGAAAGAAATAAAGAAACAAATGAGGAATAAAATAGGCAAACAAATCATCGGATGAAGAGTTGTGGAGATCTTCAGTCTCTCTCAAGCTTCTAAATTTGATTCTCACCTTCTGCTTTAGCTTCTTATCCAGATGAATGTTCACTCAAGTTGAATGGGATTCAGCTCCAGCTCTGGCTTTCGGCCTCTCCCAAGTTTCCACCTCTCTATTGTTTTGATCTTCTTCTCGAATCACTATGTTTCCTTTCTTTGTTTCTCTCTTCTCTCTCTGTCTTTTTGTTACTCTTGAATGAGTTTCCATCCCTCGGTGGTGTGTGAGTGAATGGAACAATGTCTAGATGGTGAAAAGATCGCCACCACCCCTCTTTAACATTCCTTTTATAAACTGTTTTTAGGTCTAGGGTTTTGTGCTTAAATGTCTAAAGCTACCATGTATTAAACCTGCAAATAAAACTTAAAACATTTCATGGGCATGACTTATATGTCACAGTTGTGCATGTTAAATACCATGCACGATCGTGATTTAAATGTCACAACCGTGACATGTTAAATACCATGCACAGTTGTGACTTAAATGTCACCTTGACATGTTCAAGACAATTGCTAAGTGAAATGCAGAGCATGCATGGTGAATTGATGAATGTAAAGAAAACTGTTGGATTGATGAAAAATTGTGGAACATGGCTAGTGAAACATGGCTAGATGAGAAAAACGTTAAGCATGCATGGTGATGAAGAGAATTGTGGAGTAAGCAGCTAGAAATATAACAGAATGACAGCTAGTGTTTCATGCATTTAACGTGAAAGATTAAACATATATATTAATGCATGTTTCTTGAAGTATGACCGTGATTGCATGGTTGTGAGAATGGAATTAACGAGAACCATGCATGGTGAGATAAGAACGTTGCAGCGTGAAAAATGAACATGTGTTTATATATGGAATGAACTTATGTGTGTGCATTTAAACTGTGTGTTCGTTTGTATGGAATTAACGTGTGTGTCTTCATGGAATTAACTTGAATTAATATGTGTGACATGCAATTAACATGTCACACCTATTTTCATGCAAAATTCTTCTAATTTCCATGCAACATTCACGAGACAATTCAATTAACATTCATGCAATATTCACACCATTTTCACTCAATTCATCTCATAATAGGATCAAAACAAAAAGATTTTATAACCAAAATCAACATATGAAGGTAATTAAGAGTAATAGAAACTAGACACAATAGAGACCTATAGGTTGCTCTTCCGCTCTAAGATGGCTGAAGGATCATCTCCAGTGTAGTATGCGCTGAAGATGAATTGTGAGGTGTAGCTATTTTAGGTTTCATAATGGATCATGAATTAAGTATAAACTTAATTATGACTAGTTTGACTGATAGTTATTTATAGTTTGTACTTAACTATTGGATGAACCAAATATCCACCTCGATACCTAAACTGATTAATCTACTCAAAACAGCTAAGCAAACTGTCAAAAAGGACAATAAGGCTATGATGCTGGTGGACTCTGCTTTTAGTTCTCGCAAGAGGAACCAAAAGAAGAACAGGAAATCCAAGAAGTCAGTGGGAGGTGTAGCCAAGAAGAAAGTAAAGGAGAATACACCAAAGGGAATATGCTTCCATTGTAATAAGGAAGGGCTTTGGAAGAGGAACTGTAAAGCCTATTTAGAGTCACTAAAGTAGAGGAAGGCATTAGATGCTCCATCTTCTATATCAGTTATGTTATTTGTCATTGAGATTAATACTATTTCTAATCATAATATTTAGGTATTAGATACTAGATGTGGCTCACGCATATGTGTTGATATGCAGGGCCTCAGGGACAGTAGACTGCTCAAGAAGGGAAAGATGGATTTACATGTGGGAAATGGAGCAGGAGTTGCTACATTAGCCATAGGAACCTATGTTTTGTATCTTCCTAGTAGGCTAGAGTTAATTTTGAATAATTGTTATTATGTACCCGTTGTGACAAAGAACATTGTATTTGTTTCATGTCTTAATAAAATAGGATTTTATTTATCTTTTTCAAGCAATGGTTGTTCAATTATGTTGAACGGAATGTTGTACGGTACTAATACATTGTGCAATGATATTTACATATTAGATATGTGTAATCCAATTTTAAATATCAATGAAAATAAAAACAAAAATAGGATAACTTAAAATCATCTTAGTTATAGCATAGTCGACTTGGCCATATAAGTGAGAGATGCATGCCTAAACTACACAGGAGTGGTAGCCTAGGATCATTTGATTATGAATCATATGACACATTTGAATCTTGCTTATTAGGTAAGATGACCAAATTACCTTTTAAAGGAAATGGTGAACGAGTGAATGGATTATTAAACCAAATACATTTTAATGTATGTGGTTCGATTTCCATTCATGCCAAAGGTGGTTTTAGGTATTTCATTACCTTTATCGATGTTTATTTAGGATACAGCAAAAGGTGTTTGTCTCAAATCATGTTGTCGTTTTAGAGAAGAGTTTCTTCTAAAAGAAGATAGTGGGAGCAAAGTTGAACTTGATGAAGTTCATGATGCTCAAACAGACGCAGATCAACTGCTTAAACCTGAGATTGTTGTTCACTGACACACAAAATATTCATAGGTCAAGTAGGATACATAATGTTCTAGAGAGATATGGATTTCTCATAAGTGAACATAATAACATATTGCTCATAGAGGACGATGAGCCTACAAACTATGAAGAAGTTCTGAAGAGTTCAGAATCTAACAAATGACTTCAAGCTATGAAGTAAAAAATGGATTCCATGTTTGAAAATCAAGTATGGACTTTGGTTGACCCACCCAAAAGGCTAAAACCCATAGGGTACAAGTGGATTTTCAAGAAGAAATTGACATGGATGGTGATGTGATTACTTATAAAATGAGGCTAGTTGCTAAAGGTTATCGTCAAAGACAAGGAGTTAACTATGATGAGACATTTAGCCCCGTAGCCATGCTTAAATCCATTATAATACTCCTAGCCATTGCTACTCATCATGATTATAGGATATGGCAAATAGTTATGATACAACCTAAAGGCTTCATATCCAAAGATGGCGAAAAGGTATGTAAGCTTTATAAATCCATTTATGGATTAAAGCAAGCATCTAGGAGTTAGAACATTTGATTTGATGCAACAATCAAAGATTTTGATTTCTCACAAAATCTGGATGAACCTTGTGTGTACAAGAAGGTTAGTAGGAGTTATATCATATTCCTCATGTTATATGTGGATGACATATTACTAATAGGAAATGATGTCTCAAGTTTGCAATCTGTCAAAATTTGGTTGTCCCAGAATTTCTTCATAAAAGACCTTGGAGAAGCAGCTTACATATTGGGAATAAAGATCTATAAAGATAGATCAAGGAGGTTGCTAGGTCTTTCATACTCTACATATATAGATAAAGTGTTAAACAGGTTTAGCGTGGAGCAGTCCAAGAGAGGGTTTCTTCTCATAACTTATGGGATAAAACTCTTGAAATCTATGTGTCCCAAGATGTAAGATGAGAGGACTCGCATAAGTTTGATCCCATATGCTTCGGCAATAGGATCAATCATGTATGCTATTTTATGTACAAGACCCGATATATCATATGCCTATGTGTTACAAGCAGATAGCAATCGGATTCTGGTGAGTTTCACTGGGTGGTTGCCAAGAATTTCCTAAAGTACTTGAGAAGGAATATGGATGTATTCCTGGTATATGGAGATGGAGATCTCATAGTGACCAAACATATAGATGCCAATTTTCAATTTGAGCAGGATGACTCCAAATCCTAGTCAGGTTATGTTTTTACACTGAATGGTGGGGCAATCAGTTAGAACATTTCCAAACAAGAGGTGACTGTAGATTCAGGGATCGAGTTAGAGTACATTACAGTTATGGAAGCAACAAAAGAAGCTGTCTGGATTAAGAAGTTTGTTACGGAACGTGGAGTGGTTCCGAGCATTATAGAACCGATACTGTTGTGTTGTCAAAAAATGGGGCTATTGCCTAAGCCAAGGAACCAAAGTCTTATTAGAGGTCTAAGCACGCACTCAGGAGCTATCACCTGATCAGGGAGATCATTGATAAAGGTGGTGTGAAGATAAAGAGAGTACCCACAGATCAGAACATCATTGATCCTTTGACCAAACCACTTTCTCAAATGAGATTTGATTCTAATGTACTCACCTATAGCATTAGATACAAAGGGAATTGAATTTAGTGTAAGTGGGAGATTGTTAGAGGAGTTCTCTAAAGGCAATCTATTGCTAGAGTAGTGCTCTAAAGGAAATCACCTTTAACACTTTTGTATAAACTTTATTTTGATTAATAAAGTGAAAGGCAATTTTCATTAATTTGATGTTCATTTATTTATGAATTGATGTCA
>JAOQMS010000005.1:8112871-8133538 GCA_027563885.1 Erythroxylum longipes
TGTTAAGTGATGTGGCACGCCACCCTCGCGGGGCACGGATTCGGATATCACCATCGATATCGGGTTCGGGTCCAGCGAGAGTGGGGTGTTACATCATCACTCCTAATAGAAGGAGATGATACCCACGACCTCTTGTTGGGGTCATTACTCGGGAGTCTCTGGGCAGAGAAATTATGTGTCATGAAGAGAGTCTTCAATGATACATAGAGTAATGAGATCCCTAGGACAAGAACTAACATCACTTGGACTAGATATGACATAGTTAGTCTAGTGGGAGTTGACACATAACTTATATTTCGAACCAAGTGAGATATAGAATGGTGAAAAGATGAATTGCACGGTAATTGACTATAGAAAGCTTCGTAAGTCGGATAATTAACTATCAAAGAGTTTGAGTGTTAATCCACTTACATTTCAATAAATTGGCATCATGAAATCCTTTATGATTTACTCGGATTAAGAGTTAATTCAAGTGGTCAAGATTACTGGGAACCTAAAGGTCACATGCATTAAAGATTGGATGAAAAACAAAGTATGCATAACTGTCATTTAACCAAGTCACGATCGTGACCGACTTAATGATAGGTGGTACATGTACACACGAATTTTTAGAAATAAAACACATTCAATAGAGAGACTCAGAAGAGTTCTGGAAGTTAAGATGAGTGATCTTGAGATTTACTCATGCAATCTTAAGCAATTGTTGCATGAGATTAATTGTAACCCCCCTTACCGTAAGGTACGCACCGGGACGCCCGCAGATCATTTCGGTACATATTTCATTCACACAAAACATATTTTTCATAATACACATTTATTCACAATTATACCGGGAAATGTCATGAATGCATGTACAGTCATTTACATGTGCAAAATTCACTATTCATGTGCATATATGAATGCATGAACATAGCAATACACTTTTAAACACTCCTAACCCGTTCCAAATTACTAATTTGCCCTTCCCATTGGTGAGGGGATGTTACATTAATTGTATGAAACTTGGTCTTGATCTAACTCTCACTAGAGCATCTACTTGTACTCATCTTGTTTGGTACTCTAACCACCCTTACACACTGATTGTTTTCATCTTTGCGTGCTCTCTAGAGACCAAGGAAGGTGTTTGGTGTTTCCTACAACCCAAACAAGGAGAAGATTTAAGAAAGAAGGAGTATTTGCAAGGTACATATGCTGTAATTTCACATTCTCATAATCTATTTATGCATGCATATAGATTTTGGATTTTCTAGGAACGTCGTGGGGTTGGAATTTTGATTTCGATGCTTCCACTGCCTTGCTATTTATGTGATGCATGGATCTATAACTCCCTTGCAGTGGTATCAGAGCTGGTTATGTATGTATAAGATGATCTATTGAACACGTGCAAACTGTTTGCTGGGTTGTGACCGACATGCATGTTGATTTCAAAACATTCTTATAAATTGTAGAAATTTTTTCTGATTTTTTTCACAGAAATGTTTATAAGATGTTATGTTATGTTTTTGTAAAAGGAAATTTCAATTGAATGTCATTTGTTATTTTATTTCACATTAATCTCCAGTCTGTTCATATGTTAGTTTCTGGGAATTTTTGAAAAATATAATGTATATGCTAATTTTGAAATTTTCTTAATAATTCTAGAAAAAAAATTTCTAATTTTCTTTCACAAAAACGTTTATAAGGTACTATGTTATGTTTCTGCTAAAGGAAAATGCAATTGAATGCCATTTGTTATTTTATTACAATTTTAGTTTCAACTTGATGCACATATGAAGTTCTGGGAAATTCTGAAAATCTGATGAACATGCATGCTTGTAAATTCCAGAATAATTTTATAAAAAGTTTTTAATGAATTTCCTTTATGACCATGCACATATGATTTTTCCAGGTGTATGAGATGCATGACACCTGTTTTTGAAGTGATTGATTATTTATTCTCAATTTTACATCCATGCTAATGGTGTATGACAAGTGTTAGTGGACATATGATGTGCTGACTAATTCCATTTAGTTTATAAATAATTCCTAAGAATTAGATTTTGGATTTTTTTATTAGACACATTTAGAATGTATAAGACTCTGGAATTTTTCAAGAATTTATTAAACTTGATTCAATTAATAGATCAAGTCAAAGCAACATTGGTCAACTTTTTGAAAGCTGATGGGGCTAACTTATTTGATGACTTATGTGTATGTATTTTGGTTATAAGACCTTGAAATTTTTTTATGAGATAAGAAATGTATTATTTTGATGCTAGTAACATGTTAAGTGCATGTGCTTGAAATTAGGGTTTTGAAAAATTTCCGGACATCAAATTGGTCTCTTTAGTGTCTAGTAGGTTAACTCATTCTCTTGATAATTTTAGCCGTCAATATAATTTTGGTTTGTGCAGAAATTGTCTTGATAAATTTGAAATGACCTAGGAATGTTTTAAATGATTAATTGATGTTCGGAAATTGTGGAAACCCTAGGGATTAATTTAGAATTAATCCAAGTAGAGCATAACATTTCTAGTGTGACTAGAAAAAGACATATGTACTAGAATTAAAGGGTTTAATTTGGACATCAAAAACTTTAGGGTTCCTAATCTAATTACATTCATAATTCGAATTAGCCGAGACTAACACTATTACCCAATTTGGTTCAAGAGTTGAATCAAATCACGAACTTTAGATGCATAGTCAAGTCACAACCTAAATTTAACCTCCTTTATGTGTTACATATGTGTTACATGCATTAGATGCATTTTAAGGGTGATTATGGACATAGGCCCAATTTAATTGAGTCGTCCATAATCTGAATATATATATGTTATATATATATATATAATATCATCCAAGTATTGATGAGACCTAAGAATAAATCCCTTAACTAAAATATTAGGACTTACGTCTTCCATTGATATGGCAAGAACCAAAATTCTTTTAGTGTTGGATTGTTGGACAAACCCAAGCCTGCAGCACTACACGAATATGTTCAAACCATAGAAATTAGATTTCTGGATTAATGGGTTGGTCCTAACTGGAAGCGTTGATGGGCAAACCCAAGGTTAACGTAGATAGAGGCAAAGTTGGGTAGTACACATGGGATGTATAAGCATCAAGAGTTGATAACCCAATGAGTGTGCCAAATCAACAGTTGATGGCACAAGTTGATAATTGCATAGCTGAATGCAATTGGTATGAATGATACCTACCAATTAACCTAAGGTGGCTTGTTCGGCAAACCCAATGTTATTCTTAGTGATATTGGATATCGACCTATTAGGAAAATTATAATTTTTCTCGGATTCGTAATGAAGGCTGTGGATTTGGATAAAATAATGGGACCCATAATGCATGTGATTAAAGTCTTTATCGATATACATTTATGTACATTCTAATGCTTTCTCTCATTCTTCTAGGTTATTGAATCCTCGCAATGTCTTCGTCCAGTGTGAACTTATGTTCTCCACTCCAACAAACTCACGGGACCAAACTTCTTAGATTTGCTACGAAATTTGAGAATTGTTCTCAAATATGAGAAACTAGGATATGTCCTAGATGAGCCACTTCTTGATCCCCCTACTGTCGATGCTTCTAACGAGGATCAGAAAGCTTACAAGAAGCTACTAGATGATAGTGAGCTAGCTAGCTGTATTATACTAGCCTCTATGTTACCAGAACTGCAAAAGCAGCATAAGGTTATGGATGCTCATACCATAACTTCCCATATACAGGAACTGTTTGATGAGCAAGCTGTCTGAAAGGTTTGAGACCTTGAGGTTGCTTTTTCACTCTAAGATGGCTGAGGGATAGTCTCCAGTACAGTATGCGTTGAAGATGAATGGATAAATTGAGAGGTTAGCCAGTTTGAGTTTCATAATGAATCATGAATTAAGTACAGACTTAATTCTGACTGGTTTGACCGATAGTTATTCACAGTTTGTGCTTAACTATCGGATGAACCAAATATCCACTTCGATACCTGAACTGATTAATCTACTTAAAACAGCTGAGCAAACTGTCAAGAAAGACAATAAGGATATAATGCTGGTGGACTCTGCTTCTGGTTCTCGTAAGAGGAACCAAAAGAAGAAGAAGAAGTTTAAAAAGCCAGTGGGAGGTGTAGCCAAGAAGAAGACAAAGGACAATACACCAAAGGGAATATACTTTCATTGCAATAAGGAAGGGCATTGGAAGAGGAACCGTAAAGCCTATCTGGAATCACTAAAGTAGATGAAGGCATTAGATGCTCCACCATCTACTTCAGTTATGCTATTTGTCATTGAGGTTAATCCTATTTCTGATCATAACATTGGGTATTAGATATCAGATGTAGGTCACACATATGTGTTAATATGCAGGGTCTAAGGGATAGTAGACCGCTCAAGAAGAGAGAGATGGACCTACATGTGGAAAATGGGGCAAGAGTTGTTGCATTAGCTACAGGAACTTGTGTTTTGTATCTTCCTAGTGGGCTAGAGTTAATTTTGGATAATTGCTATTATGTACCCGCTATGATAAAGAACATTGTATCTGTTTCATGTCTTAATAAAATGATATTTCATTTAACTTTTTTAAGCAATGGTTGTTTAATTGATTTGAATGAAATATTATATGGTACTGCTACATTGTACAATAGTATTTACATATTAGATATGTGCAATCCAATTTTAAATATTAATGACAATAAAAGACAAAAAGGGATAACTTAAAATCATCTTACTTATGACATTTTCGACTTGGCCATATAAGTGAGAAACGCATGGCTAAGCTACAAAAGAGTGGGAGCTTATGGTCATTTGATTATAAATCATATGACACATGTGAATCTTATTTGTTAGGCAAGATGATTAAATTACTTTTTAAAGGAAAGGGTGAACGTGCAAATGAGTTATTAGACCTAATACATTCTGATGTATGTGGTCTGATGTCCATTCATACCAGAGGTGGTTTTATGTACTTCATTACCTTTATCGATGATTATTCACGATATGGGTATGTGTATCTAAGGAGATACAAGTCTGAAGCATTTGAAATGTTCAAACAATTTAGACATGAAGTATAGAAACAGATTGGTAAAAGTGTCAAGACATTTCGATCATATTGGGGTGGTGAATACTTGAACGAGGAGTTTCTAAGTTATCTCAAAGATAACGAGATTATATCCTAATGGACTCCACCTTACACACTGAAATATAATGGTGTGACTGAAAGGAGAAATCGAACCTTGTTGGACATAATAAGGTCAATGATGGGCTTAGAAGATCTACCAAAATCCTTTTAGGGTCATACACTCGAGACTACTATTTATGTGATAAACAATCCTTTCAAAAGCAGTTGATGCTACTCCATATGATATGTAGATAAATAAAAAACCTTATTTTTCTCATATGAAAGTTTGAGGTTGTCTAGCTTACGTAAAGTGAATTCAATCAGACAAGATTAAAGCGATATCTAATAAATGTCTGTTTGTAGGATATCCTAAGGAAACAATTGGATATCAATTCTACAATGCTTTAGAGAAAAAGGTGTTTGTCTCAAAGCATATTGTCTTTTTAGAGAAAGAGTTTCTTCTAAGAGAAGACAGTGGGAGCAAATTTAAACTTGATGAAGCTCATGATGCTTAAACAGATGTAGATCAACTGCCTGAACCCAAGATTGTTATTCATGGAGATGAGACCATAGTTGAACCTTCTGACACACAAAATGTTCGTAGGTCAAGTAGGATACATAATATTCTACAGAGATATGGATTTCTCATAAGTGAGCATAATGACGTATTGCTTATAAAGGACGATGAGCCTACAACCTATGAAGAGGCTCTGAAGAATTCAGAGTTTGAAAAATGGCTTCAAGCCATGAAGTCCGAAGTGGATTCCATGTTTGAAAACCAAATATGTACTTTGGTTGACTCACCTGAAAGGCTAAAACCTATAGGGTGCAAGTAGATTTTCAAGAAGAAAATCGACATGGATGGTAATGAGATTACCTATAAAGCGAGGCTAGTCGCTAAAGGTTATCGTCAAAGACAAGGAGTTGACTATGACGAGACATTTAGCCCCGTAGTCATGCTTAAACCCATCAGAATACTCCTAGCCATTGCTACTCATTCTGATTATAAGATATGACAAATGGATGTCAAGACAAATTTTTTGAATGAAAACCTAGCTGAGGATGTGTATATGATACAACCTGAGGAATTCATATCCAAAGATGGAAAAAAGGTATACAAGCTTTAAAAATCCATTAATGGATTGAAGCAAGCATCTAGGAGTTGGAACATCCTATTTGATGCGACAATCAAAGAGTTTGGTTTCTCACAAAATCCAGATGAACCTTATGTGTACAAGAAGGTTAATGGGAGTGCTATCATGTTCCTTGTATTATATGTGGATGACATATTATTAATAGGAAATGATGTCTCAAGTTTACATTCTGTTAAAATTTGGCTGTACCGGAATTTATCCATGAAAGAACTTAAGCAACCTACATATTTAGTATAAAAATCTATAGAGATAGATTAAGGAAGTTGCTACGTATTTCATAGTCTACATATATAGATAAAGTGCTAAAGAGGTTTAGCTTGGAGCAGTCCAAGAGAGGGTTTCTTCCAATGACTCATGGGATAAAACTCTCAAAATCTATATGACCCAAGACGCAAGATGAGAGGACTTATATGAGTTTGATCCCGTATGCTTCGATTATAGCATCAATCATATATGCTATGTTATATATAAGACCCGATATATCATATGCTCTAAGTGTTACAAGCAGATTTCAATCAGATCCTGGTGAGTGTCACTGGGTGGCTGTCATGAATATCCTACAATACTTGAGAAGGACGAAGGATGTATTCTTGGTATATGGAGGTGGAGATCTCGTAGTGAGCGGGCATATAGATGCCAGTTTTCAATCTAACCAGGATGACTCTAAATTCCAGTCAAGTTATTTTTTCATATTGAATGATGGAGCAATCAGTTAGAAGAGTTTCAAATAAGAGACGATTGTAGATTCAACGACTGAGTCAGAGTACATTGTAACTACGGAAGCTACAAAATAAGCTGTTTGAATCAAGAAGTTCGTTATGGAATTTAGAGTGGTTTCTAGCATTTTAAACCCGATACTGTTGTATTGTGGCAACAATGGGGCTATTGCTTAAGTGAAAAAACTAAGGTCTCATCAGAGGTCCAAGCACGTACTTAGGAGATATCACATAATCAAAGAAATCATTGATAGAGGCGAACTGAAGACAGAGAGAGTGCCCACATATCAGAACATCGTTGATCCTTTAATTAAGCCACTTCCTTAAATAAGATTTGACTCTAGCGTACTCGCCAATGATATTAAATACAAAGGCGATTGACTTTAGTGCAAGTAAGAGATTGTTAAAGTAGTGCTCTAAAGGCAATCACCTTTAGCACTTTATACAAACTTTATTTTGATTAATGAAGTGAAAGGCAATTTTTATTAATCTGATGTTTATTTATTTATGAATTGATGTCTGTCTTAAATCGAACTAATGAAGTCTATGTTTCAAAACATAACATAAAGGAAATTATGATGAGATCATGATAACGAGATTCCTATCATGTGCAATTATGTTAGTGTCTAAATTATTCCTAGTAATAGGATTAATGAGACAGGGCATTGTTAATCTAGATAGACTAGCACATGTTATACTCCTTAATTTGATCAGGCAGTAGATCTCATAAACTGTAACCATGAGATGTTTAGAGTTAATATGTGGATGCTTATTAAGAGTAGCAAGTATATCGGATGACCCGCTATGAGATTATCATATGGATGATCTATCAAATGTCAATGATTAATCTCATCATAGCAATGGTGCAAATATCGGTACTTAAAGATATCTCAAATATTGATAATGTATTTTGAAATCATTCCTTGTTGCCTCAAGATGCTGTCGCTTATAGGATAGTGATTGAGTACAGTTATTAGTATTCAAAGGTAATTAGGTAGCCAATAGAGGATTCACCACTCCTAATAGAAGGAGATGATACCTACAGCCTCTTGTTGGGGTCATTACTAGGGAGTCTCTGGCTAGAGCAATTATGTGTCATAAAGAGAGTCTTCAATGACAAATAAAGTAATGAGATCCCAAGGACAAGAACTAACATCACTTAGACTAGATCTGACGTAGTCAGTCTAGTGGGAGTTGACAAATAGCTTATACTGCGAACCAAGTGGGGTATAGAATAGTGAAGGGATGAATTGCACGGTAATTGATTATAGAAAGGTTTGTAAGTTGGATAATTAACTATCGAAGAGTTTGAGTGTTAATCCACTTACATTTTGGTAAATTGCCATTATGAAACCCTTCATGATTTGTTTGGATTAAGAGTTAATTCAAGTGACCAGAATTACTGGGAACCTAAAGGTCATATGCATAAAAGATTGGATGAAAAATAAAGTGTACATGGCTGTCATTTAAACAAGCCATGATCGTGACCGACTTAATGATAGGTGGTACATAAGTGAGTTCTTCACTTATGTATACACAGATTTTTAGCAATAAAACACACTCAACAGAGAGGCTAAGTGTTCAAAAGGGTTCTAGAAGTTAAGAGGAGTGATCTTGAGATTTATTCATGCAATCTTAAACAATTGTTTCATAAGATTAATTGTATGAAACTTGGTCTTGATCTAACTCTCACTAGAACATCTACTTGAACTCATCTTATTTGATGCTCTAAACAACCTTACACACTAATTTTTCTTCATCTTTGCGTGCTCTCTAGAGGCCAAGGAAGGTATTTGGTGTTTGCTATGACCCAAAAAAAGAGAAGATTCAAGAAAGGAGGAGTATTTGCAAGGTACATATGTTGTAATTTCATGTTCTTATAATCTATTTATAAATGCACATAGATTCTGGATTTTCTGGGAATGTCGTGGGGTTGGAATTTTGATTCTGACACTTCCGTTGCCTTGCCATGTATGTGATGCATGGATCCATGGTTCCCTTACAGGAAGGGTCGTAATGTAATATAGTGAAATGTTATTTGGATAAATGGTTTATAATATAATATAGTGTAAAGTTGTTTATCATTTTACATTACATCTTAAACCTCCTAAATCGGAGGTTTTTTATTTTTACTGTCTATAATGGAATGAGATGTAATATGAAATGAGATGTAATATGAAATTCTTCTCTTCCATCTTATTCTATTCCATTTCATTATAAACCCTCCTCCTAAATAATGGAATAATATTACATTCCATTTTATTCTATTAATAAACCCCCAACCAAATATAACACAGATTCATATTTCTCAATGATATCCCACGATCAAGATAATTGGCTAAATCTTGTGAAACCATTTCATAGAAGTTCATTAATATTTTCTTTTTATAAAGCAAATCAAATTCGATTCTTGATTTTGGTATTGCTCCTTTTTTAGTAATATTTTTTTTGAATCAGGATATGAAATGAATAAAAAAAGTCTAGTTCAAATTTGAACTTAATAAAACAAACACTAGACTAAGCATTACGTGCGCAATTTGTGACTTGTTGAAGAAATTTTTTAAGTATGCTTAGTATCTCTGCGTGGAAAGGATTATTCATTCGGATTGACATGAGAGTCTAACTACATTGCATTGCCAGAATTCATGTTGTATATTTGAAAGAGGTTGACCTCCTTACTTTTCTCACGATACAATCCTCTTCTGAGTCCCTTTCTCGTCAATCTGTCCCCCTATTAGAGGTGTTACAGAAATGTCTGCAATCAAATAAATAGTTTTAGGAACGAATGGATCGAATAGTAAGGAGGAGAAAGCAATTTTAATTGTTGAAACCAAAAAAAAAAAGTAGTGGATTTAGTAAGGCAGGCGACAATAAGATCTCGTTGTCATTATGCTAATAAAAAATGGTTAGCGGAATCTTAACGAATTGGTCCATTACAAAAACGAGCCAAGGGGAGTGGTGAAGCTATACGCAAAAAAGAAGAAACTCATAAAATGACAGAGGCAAATAGAACTTTTGCACATTTTCGTTAATCCATAAACAAGATCTATATTAATATATAGAGTCATGGAGCCATACATCTCGATCGGAACTCTTTTTTTGTTATTCTTATCAAGATCAAGTAATAGTTTTATGATAAGTCTCTATTCTTTTTCTATGTATATAAATTCTCTCAATTTTGAAAGTTTGTTTCATTTTCTTTAGGTTATGTTTGGTTGAGAATTTATTAATGGAATGAAATATAATGTAATATTATTGGGAGGTAATGGTATGAAATGGAATAAAAAAGGAGGGTTTCATATTACATCTCATTCTATTCTAAACAGTAAAATTGAGAAACCTTCGATTTAGGAGATTCAGGATTAAATGTAAAATGATAAACAACTTTACACTATATTACATTATAAACCCTTCATCCAAACAACATTTCACTATATTACATTATGAACCCTTGCATCCCTCCCAAATAACAATTTTCTAATATTACATCCATTTACATTTCATTCCATTCTATTAGAAACCTTACATCCAACCCTTAAGAAAGGAAAAATGAAATGAAAGGAATACAGGGAGAAAAGAAGAAGTGTGTTAAATTATATGAATGTTTTGGAATATGGATCCAAAATAGGATACAGAATCAGAGAGTCCATAGTTGGTTCCTTTATTTAAAAAGTATGATTAGTATAAATTTAATTACTTTTACATTTATAAATAATTTGACCCAAATGTTTTAAAATTTCTTATTAGGTTATTAACATTTATTAAATTAAATGAGATTATCTAAACTTTATTGACTCAGTGTATACATAAAAGTAAAATCAATATTTTCAAAACTATATTGAAAGTTAAATTGATAAGATAAGATATTTAAGATTTAAAAGGTTCAACAGGTATTAAAACTGTCATAAAACTAATTAAAGATTAAATAAAATTAAAGAATTTAAAATATGATTGAAAGATAATGCTCTTATCTATCGAAAAATTTAAAGTTTAATTGATAAAAAAGATTGTCAAATAAAAATTAATTGATTTATTTTAATTTATAAGAATTTATTAAATTGATCGATTTTTAACAACAAAAGATATTAAAGTAAATCAAACTAGAAAGTTAAAAACTAAACCTAAAAATTGAACAATTCAAGATTTTTATGATTAGACCGGTCGAATTAGTTGTGTTTTTTAATCATCGACCTCAATAATGATAAAGTAAGAGAATTATTTCTTAAAATAATTATTACATAGGCCCTTTTGAGCACGAAAGAACAGTGCTCTTTAGAAAATGAGCTGGACATATGGTATTGGCTTGTCCCGTTTATAGCAGTTCATTATGCATTTCATATGAAATAGTAACGGATCCCAGGTCCCCACAACTATGCCAGTGGAGGTTATGAAGCAGTTGGCATGTTAGGCATACTGCAATAGCAGAGGTGTTGCTTGGCAAATTGTTAGTATATGAGGATAAATATGAAGAAGACTCGTATGCAGGTAAATTCCAAGCCGTTGGTCCGGCAGAGTTTATGCCGTCTCTTGCGTAGGTTATTTTGGCATTGGAGACAGAGAAGGTGATTTTCCAGACAAAAATGGGGAAACTGTAGATTTCAGGGACAATTTGAAGGCTGCCACAACCTTGCCATTTAGAGTTGAATAGCCAAATCTTGAGGAAAGCAAGGATGGTGCTGTGACTTGCGTGTCGGTAAAGGATTACAAGCTGTGTTGTGGAAATGATGAACAAAGTAAGAATTTTAACACATCCAAGTTCAAACTTTTCCAAGAAAGTGAAGTGCCGGGTAGAACAAACAGATTATGATTTTGCTTTGTGTAAACAGACTATCCTAAACAGACAAAACTGAAATTCACCTGTGAATTTAGAACTCTCACTATTCATACTCTTCCCATGAAACACCACCAAAACTAGTTGTTCTTTTTGCTTAAGAGTCAGGGTCCCGGTCGCAAAGAACACTATAATCAAAGTCCTTATTTGGTAAGACTTGGATACCGATTGATGCTTCCTTGTCAACAAGAGGAAGGAGAAGAGGCTAAAACCTCTGCAAAATTTTCTTCTAATTAAACAGACATCTGTTACAGTAGTCATTCGATTCAAAGAATCACCGTTCCAAAACCGTGTGAGGTTAATCATCTCATAAGGCGCCTCCTCCTTTATGTGCATAATAAGACCAACCAAAATTACCTTCGGTCATTATGTACTGAACAGAAGCAAAAGCCTCACTATATTACGAAAGAATCAGCTTATGTTTCACATAAGAGGAAGTAAATGAGAATGGAACGAAATTATGACAAGACTAAAGGTAAAGAAATGAAAATGTCAACTAAGACTCTGAAATAACAAACTTTCGCCTTACTGTTGAATTTTACATCCTAATTAGCACTTGCTGCTGGAGTACTATCTAGTGAAACAAAACTAAACCCATTAGCCAATCACTTTATATACGATATGTTTCCATGTGCGTATAGCTTTTACAGTAAACGAGACTCTTGATGTTTACCAACGCCAAAGAAAGTGGAACTGTCGCTTGGCTACTACATCTGTATATCTTAATAATCACTGTCCGATTTCATAACTAAATCTTAATTCCAAGCTCAAGTTTTTTATTGATTTACCCTACCATGAGGTTTGTTCATATATGGATTCCTGCCTCAATCCATAAAGAGGTCAAGAGCACCCTTGGCACCTGCTAAGTAAGTTCAGTGAGGGTTGTATACCAATCAATACATACATAAGACAGAATGAATTCCAGATCCACTCAATTTCTTGTTTAATGGGAAAATGATTCTCTCCCTGTCCATAATCCCAACAAGTTCAGCCAAAAGAAGAACTCTAGTGATTCTAACTCTTGAACATGAAAAGAACAATCAACTTCATTTCGGTGCAATTACAACATAGCCATGTATAACATTGAACAAGGTGCAATTACGGTTATGATTAAACAAATCAGAGTTTTATTAGAAAACAAAATCTTTGCTATACCTTTTCTCAGTATCTAACTCACATCTCCGATTAAAGCCTAACCGTTGACTGGACCAATCTCTCCCAACTTCTCCGCACCATCAACGGCAACACCAACGCGTTTCACCGAATCAAAAAGCGGCAACACTCTCTTTCTGTAATGGATAGGGCGGGAAAGCTCTTCGTCGAGATCGATGTTGATGCTCGTGACGCCGATATCCATGAGCCGGAAACCTAATTTCTCTCCTACGCGTGAGGCGGTTTTCGCGTCCCAGAGCTGTTGAGAACGCGGGAATCGGGTGGCTCTGGTTCGGTATTGCGCCAGAAACTCCTGCTCGGTAGAGGACGCCATGGCGATGATGGACGAAGTCGTAGGATTTGTCACCTGAGCGGTGATTTTCCGGCAAGAGAGGACTAGCCGGAGTAGGTGTTGGTTGTTGGAGGAGGATATCATTTTCTTCTAGAGAGAAACTGCTAACTCGCGGCGGAGCTAGCCTATCAGTGAAAGAAATACTGAAAAGGTCCTTCCATTTGAAATATTTGCATTTGAGGACATAATCATTTATTAAAACAACCGAATAAAGATTGAGTCCAAAACTTGGGCTTTGGGCCCAAAACTGCCAGTTTCCAGAGTAGCGAGGAAGGAGGAGATCAAAACCTGAAAAGAGCAAACATTTCTTCCGGTAGGTTTTTAGGGATTGTTTGATAACCAGGATAAGGATGTCCAAATTCAGGTTAAGTTTATCCTGGTTGGTTTTTCAACTTCTTGCGTTTCAGGTTCCCTCTAGAATTTTAGCTATTAGGTGAGGTTTTGTTTGAGTACTGGCTTTGCATTTCTTTTTATAAAATGATGATTCAATTGTGCTGAGTTGAATATGTAGAAATGCAATCTGCTACGTTTTCGTTTAGATGCTGTGAACTTTTGATCTGATTGATGAGGCTTATTCTGTTGTTGTGTGTTTTCATGCTTTTTGGAATCTCAGGAAGGATGTGGGTTTTCTGCAACTGCAAAATGGTGTCAATATTGGTGCTTGCAGAAATACTGTTCAAGGAAGATATCTGCTTTCTGATGATACTGGTGAGTGCTTGGTTTTAAATGACGTTATCTTTGTTGTTAAATCCTAGGATACTGTGATGACCTTTTAAAAGACTTCATTTTGTTGAGGTTAAACTCTATTTTTGGATGATCTTATAGAAACTATTTATGTGAGGAAAAGTATAATATCCTATTAATTGTTGCTCTTTTCAATCATGTTTTGGCAGTAGCATATTAATAGTCTTTATTTGCAATTACTGTCCCTTCATTTTGTTTGATAATAATCAGTGCCCGGTTATTTTAGGCCATGTATGCTCTGCGTTATCGGTGGACCCTCAGTCACGCTGCTGTCCTCAGAAAGGAGAGAGATTCTCTTGTCGGTGAGTTTAACATAAGAACGTTTTGTATGAATCCACCTTGTCCAGACAGCAAAAACTGATTTATGTTTGGGTATGCATTTCCAGGGGCTGCAACGTCCTTTCGCAGTGTTGTAACTCCTATGAATATTGTGTCTCATGTTGCTTGAATCCTGCAAGAGTATTTTCTTCACCATTTAATTCATTGCTTTGTTTTGATCTTGATTTATGTAATCTGCAAATATAATTTATTGCTTGATTTTATTCTTCAGACACAAAATGAAGGAATCATAAAGGTGAAAATAGCAAAACCACTTACTGCAGGTAAAACTAACTTTATGGTACCCATAATCTAAAGGTGACTACCCATGGCTTGATGATTGATCATATCAAGGATCTTTCTGAATTTGAGTTTTTTAATAAGTTCAGATGGATGTACTTGATGGAAGCTAAATATTGAAATGCTCTTATATAAGTGAAATTTACTCTAAGAAATAAGCTTTGAAGATGATACATTGCTGATTTCGGTGAAAAATCTGGCCAGTCAGTCCCAGTTCCCCTTTATCCTGCATTTATTGAAGGGACATGGAATAAAGTGAAGTTTTGAAAGATGATAACCTTTATTATACAAGCTTTTCATTTTCTTTTGGCAGGCACGTATAGTAGTGTTTTCGATTACTGTTCTGGGAGGTGCCGTCATAATTCTGAGAGTGTGGTATGTACTGCTTACATGATTTTCTTTTTCTTTTGGACCTTGGAAACCCATGCGTGGAATGATGATGAGCATAGATGTTCGGTTATCATGTCTATTTGAGTTGTAATAGACAAATGATTTGAAGCAAGAAAAATGTAGTGGTTGATGAAGTAGACCAAAAAAAACTTGTTCAATGGACTATTCTTTAGTAACTTGGATGCATTGGACCATCTGTCTTTCATGGCTTAAAACTCTTGGTGTGAATGTGCAAAGAAATATATGATAAAGTCTTACAATAATGATGTAAATAAAAGATTTCAAGATTATCAGCGAGACTGTAAGCACTTTTGGGTGGGGGAAAGGAAGAGGTCCTTGTATTGGATGAATTTCTATATACATGATCCATATTTTTTGTTGAGGATCATCTGATTTCCAGGTTATGGAGACATCAAAGAGGTGGTACTGCAAATTAACGTGGGATTTCTTTATCCAGTTTCCTTTTGATGGTCCTAACCACTGAATTAACTTCTTTGCTTATTGATTTACATTTTTTGACAATGATACTGTTAATAATCCTTGCAATTCCGATACGAATTTCATGAGATGCACTTATGAAATCACTTAATAGCTATGATATTTGCATCTGAAACAAGGTTGAAATTTTACAGGTTCATGAAAACGCCTATCTTAGTGATTTCCATCATTGCTTTTCTCTGCCATCAAATACTTCTGGTATGTCTATGGCTATAACTCATCAACTAAAACAATGTACGGGACTATGAATTTTTTATTACTTTTTGTCACCTCTCACTAGCTTTAAACTAAGTTTACCTCCTTAGCAACTTGAATTCCTAGTTGAAAAGAATTGAGGTGGTTGATGGGGAACATTCTTATATAATTTTGCATGCCATTCTATTTTACGTATAATCCATGTTCATAGGATGGGGCAAAGAAAATACTCCTCTTATCTGTAAGGTTTGTCTTTATATTTTTCTTTCCTGCTATTTAGATGGGGCTTTTTAATTTCCCCAAACTTCCAAAACCTTTTTTCAGTCAACGTATACTGCAGCAGCTGAGTAGCTCTAGTCTGAGCTTAGTCACTGATTTAACATCTTTTGTTCCTTTTGTTTCTAGCCTTCATCAACCTGTGTACCAAATTGGGTCCTTAGGTTGGGCCTCAATTGTATTATAACTTTTTGCAAATTTAATGCATTCTAGATAACTCTATAGCACCAAGGGTGGTTTAGAGAGGGAAAATCCTTCTTCTTCCCTCTACCTTCCCCTACCATTCCTTTGGCTCTTCTACATCGAAGTTATTTTCCTGGTTGTGTTCTTCTCCCTGGTTGTTTTTCTCCTAAGTGATTTACATTGACCATTTTGCTAATCTTTTTCTACAGCTTGCAAAAACATTTGTTTTTCCAGGATGATAAGCAAAAATAACTTTTCTGTGCTGTACTTTTGCACTTGAACAGGGGCCAGTTATACACAACTAGAAGCAAGACTAGTTGGTATCAACATTGTCATTGGGAAGTGAGTTGCTGGTGGTTTAGTTCGTTTCCCTTTGGGCATAACCAAATATTTGACTAACAGTTATTTCTTTATGATTTATTACCCTTGAGAATAGGGAAGGCGAGTCCTGTGATTCAGTTTGCAAGTCAAAAGGACAATCATGTGTTCTAAATAAGCTTCTGGTGCTTAATCAGTGTGACATGTAAGTAATACTTTCTTTGGGTTTTCTATTTTGTATTTTCATTTATAATTCACTTAATGTTTTCCTATGAAGGTAAAGAAACTGCTCTTTAGTTGCATTGTGTGTGTTCAATACAGCTGTTGTGATTTATGATATGCATTTATGGATTGGTTTGTCAATTTTTATGCCTATTTATGTAGTCAGATGTTGCAGGGTACGACTTATTATATGGTCGTCCTATGTATGTTTTTTGGCCAAATTTATAGATCCATATTTCCCTTATTCTTTGTTCACCTATTTTAATGGGGAAGTATAATATGGTGATTGTTTATTTTCTTTTTGACTTTGCTTTTGGACGAGAGAAGAATGGAGTATATTTATTATGATGATCATAGCATACACACCATGTCTGATGTCAAAAGGTAAATTGTATTGCATGTGGCCATGAAAATGATCCGGTGCTTCTAGGAAGAAATTTGTCTGTTCACTTGATTTTGCTCCTTTTCCTCCTAAATTCTTCCTTGAGTTTGCTCATCTTTCCTCGTAATTTTTCTCTCTCTATCTTAAGCATCTTATGACATGTCTACGAGATTGTTAAATACTTAGAAGAGGTAAATCTGATTTTATTAAATACTAGAGGAGAGATGTAATTACAATGCATAGATTTAACCTCCTTTTGGATTGGTATAACCTACGCCCAAATGCCAGAGAGTTTAAGTTGGAATTTAGTGCAGCACGACTCTAATTGAGATTATTGCTTTATCATTCTTGTTAATGTTAGTTCTCTTTTTTAATAGTATGCAGAAATACATGAGTTGCAAGGGGGCTTGTTTAGCCAGCACTGGAGCAGATCAACCTGCTGAAGTTGTTGATGATGCTCCAAAGCACTTGGTATATTTACTCTTCTCGCTCATAATGTTATATAATTTAGCAGTGTAAACATCCTGGGAGATTAGTTTAGACAATTAGGAAATATGTTTATCCATCCATATAGTTACAGAATTATTTGGACTCATAACGAACCAAAGAGGGTTTTACATTGCATTCTCCTCTTTTTTTTCAATTTTTATGACTTAGCGTCTCAAATCTTAATGCAATAAAAACCAATTCTTCAAATTACATTCTTGTGAACGCCTTTTTCTTTAAAAAGGCTTCAAATTCCTATCTTTTGTAACAAGATGAATAAGAATGCTAAACTATTACTTTAAGTTCTGCTGTTCTCAGATCAGTCTGTTCTAGGTTGTCTTTTCTTGTAGGTTAGTATTTCTATCCTGTCTTTTGGTACAGACTAAACTTCTAAATCATGGTTCTAATTCTTAGACTGCATTTCATGATAAATGCTGTGAATATCAATACTTTAGTTAGAAAGAGTCAAGTTTCGTCATTTTGAACTGATGCAAAATATGCTTTTTGCTATATTTTCGCCAAAGACACCACCGATGCCGAATTTTCAAAACCTTAAGTTTCAGGGAACTGGAATTTTGTGTTTCCTATCCTGAAGTGCATTTGACATGCCCTTTTGATACATTTATTCATTTGTCTTAAGTGATGCAATTTGGAACATACAAATTCTCAACCCAAAAAGCATGCAGTTTATTTATGAATTTACTGTAATTTGTTGAAACAAATGTTGTAAGGATAGTAAAAAAGGAGGAAGGATGAAATGAACACAAACTTTTCTTTTTTGTACTTTTATTCATAGGATCTGGAACAGCTTTTAGTGTTCTTGTATTTATTTAATATTTGGAGAAAGAGGAACACATATATTACTGAACTCCTCTTTTCCCGTTATCTTTCATCAGAATCCTGGAGCTTGCTTGTATACTCGAACTCAATCAATGCTGTCCTGTGATGGTTCACATCGACACACCCGGAGACTTTGCCCTTGTGCATAGTGTTTGCTTCAGTAAGACTTGGTTCCTCTTTCTGTATTTTTTGCATTAGTATTGGTTTGTTGTGAAATGTTGCAATAGCACGAGATTTTCATCTTTGTGCATGGGTTAGTGGTTTTAAAAGCATATATATTAATGGAGGTATTAGCACCAATGCATCCATAACTTTCTTTCGATAATATGTTTGTGAGTGGGATTAGTTGCTGCAGTAAAATGTCTTTCCCTCCCCTTCCAACTTCCATCAAACCATGGCTTGTTTACTCTTTGCATTTTGGCCAAATTCAAATGCAAGTTTTCTCGTTTTGGTTGTTTTTTCGTTCATTGTGGTAAATTGTGATTGTTTGTCTTTGTTGGCTGAAAATATTGTTTTAAAGTGGCAATCAAATTTTGTGATTTTAAACTATTAGATACTTTGCATTGAGGAAAATCTTATAGCATAAAACAGTACTCAAATTTCTACAACTCACGATCCATTTGCAGGACAATTTTGTTAATATTTGATGCTTGATGTCCCAAATCAACTTCCTCTAGTTCAGGATGCAACTGTAAGGTGCTTCTACTTTCAGAGCAAACCTTTGGTTTTGACCCCGGCAAACTTTCGGCGTAGGTCCCATACTCTCAATCAGTACTGTGAAAATTAACTTAGAAGTAGAAGGTAATGGCCATGCTAAGAATTGGGGGGATTGGGACATCATTTACAGGATTATTATGTAACTCATAGTCCAATCAACACATTTGGTGCAGTGTGATTTTGGCGGATACAAATCGTGTACATGAAACAGGTACAGAGGTGCATATTCTCAGGCTGTCAGATTTAGGTTTATGAGACCAAAAAAATTGTCATGGCTTTCATAATGTAACAAATGTTGCAGAAGATGCCATGTTTCTTCTGAGTTAGCTTTGGGAGGTCCCTTAATATTGACGTGGGAGTCTAATGAGAACTACCGAGGAGAGAAACACGCAAAGTTCAAGGAAAACAACATAACTGGGAGCTCTTATATTGGTTTTAACTTTCGCAGTTTCGTAAATGAGATTTGAAGACTCTAGTAGTTCCAACTATAATAATAGCACAAAAGTGATTTGCTATCGTTGGCTTCTTTAAGGACATTATGGAGAGATAATAATACAAAAAAAAGAATTTATGGAATGTCCTAATTTCTCACTTGACAATTGCAAGTTTTTCCAATAGTACACAAGTAATTTCTTAATAGAACTGTCTATGTTATTTAGAAGTTAAGGAAAGAACTTGAGGAGGTTGAATCAAGGAGAATTTTAGAAGAAATGAAGGTACTTGATGAGCAAATAAAAATTATGAAGCAAGACATTGAAATACTGATGAAAGAGAAGAAAGTGTTGAGGTCGATGTTGATGTTATTAAACATAATTATAGGCTTTATTTTAGTTTAGGTTTTGTTGTTAATCTTTTTTTTATATGCTTGCAAAATGGATTTAGTTCAATCTTCATATATATGAATGTAAACATATCAATTTTTAAATTTGATCCCATTAAACTTTTTCTTTTTCTTTTTCATTGTCGTATTTGTCAAAATGTCGGATTAGTGGAGATTTATTATGTTAATTCCTTTATACAAGAACAAGGGGACATCTAAAGTTGTAACAAGTATGAAAACATTAAATTTATACAAGAACGAAGAGGACATCTAAAGTTGTAACAACTATAAAAACATTAAATTACTTAGGAGCGGTTAGTTTGCATGGAGGAATGAGAATAAGAATGAGAATAAATATAATGAAAAATAAGAATAAATATTATCATTATAATTATGATTGTTGGATAAGAGGAAGAAATGATTACTATTATCATTGATAGTGGTTGGTTTGTAAAAAAATATTAAGAAATAAAATTTTATTTTTAATTAATTATAATGTAATGTAAGTAATTAATAATAAATTTTTAATTAATTACATTGTAATTAATTATATTTAATTAGTGAATTAATTACAATATTTAATTAATGAATAAATTATATTTTAATTAATTAATTATTAATTATATTGTAATTAATTAATTAATTACAATATTTTAATTAATGAATGAATTATATT
>JAOQMS010000005.1:8135841-8171039 GCA_027563885.1 Erythroxylum longipes
TTATTATTATTATTATTATTATTATTATTATTATTATTATTAGTACTACTACTACTACTACTACTACTACTACTACTTTCTTTCTCCATATTAATCAAGTTGAAGTTCAATTTTCTAATATATTAACTTATTAATCAAGGTGAAGTTTAGGATACTAGTGTTTGGTGAAGGAAAAGCAATAATAAAAATGGGAGCTTGAGTAATCTGTAATAATTTTTAGGCACAATTGTCTTTTCGTCCTTTAATTTCTCAGCCGCTGAAACAAAACGCTCTTTATAGGAGCATTTTTAAAAACAACAGGTTAAGTTCAATCCGTCGACCCAATAAGCTAATTATCAAATATAATTATCAGCAGTTTGACACGGTAAAATAACCAAATACCTCTCAATCGGACAAAAAATAACTGATCAGCTATTTACTAAATAAAGCCAATATCTCTTTAAATTGTCAAATACGGTGGTCTTGAACATATAGAATAAAAGGATCCATTCTTAACGAGGATTCCAATAAGATACTATAAGAGCAGATCTTCTCTTCCACTTGTTTCCGAATTATTCCCTCTGTTCAATTTTTGTAGGTTCTATTTATTGAATGAATGAATTTTCATAGAACAAATTAGGCACAGAATAATGAGAACAGGTGATCTTTCGAGATGTTATACACTTCACTATTTATATGTAAGAGAATTTTCTCTTTGTTTTCTTTCATTTTCGGTAAGGATGGCAATTTTTGGCCCATGGGCCTAAATTTAGTTGTTTTCAGTGGGCTGGCCCATGGGCCAAGCCCAGGCTCAAACAAAATCGAGATTCAATTATTCTAAATAAAATAACATCATTTTATTTAGAAGAATTAGATCTCGGGTAAGTTTGGGTCTGGGCAACCCAAACCCTAATCTAATTTAAAAAATAAATTATTTTATATTTTTAATTTTTAAAAAATTATTTTAAAAAACTTGGTTGGGAGCTGGCTCATGGGCCAGCCCATTGCCATCCCTAATTTTCGGTATTAGAACTCCTGTTTAGTCAGAATATAAAAACAAAAAGGAAAAGCAACCAAAATTTGGAACAGTGTTATTTAATTGCAAAAGGTAAGATCTGCCAGGCGTAGTTTCCTGCAATCCAAAACATGGAGGGACTTTTCTGCAAATTTTAGTTTTGCTAACTGTTTTAGGACTTCTGTTGTCACTTGCTTGGTCACCAGAGTCCAAGACAAAGCCACCCACTTTTCACCGCCACCGCCACCCAACTTTCCGTCTTTCTCGGACGAGACATGACATCGGCTTCCAAGAACCACTACAACCACCATCAACGGCAGCAACCGTCTTCATCCAGGCCTCCCAAAATTCCCACCTCACAAACCAACCACCACCACCAAAGCGCAGCCGCAGGAGCCACCTCTTCGCCGATCACCATTTCCGAGCAAGAAAAGGCTCTTTCCGGCTCCACCCACTTGAGCAGACAAGAACTCCTCAAGCGCCGGTCGCACAAACTGAAACAACTGGCCAAGTGTTATAGAGATCATTATTGGGCTTTAATGGAGGACCTCAAGGTTCAGTACCGAGAATACTATTGGAAGTACGGTGTTAGCCCATTCAAAGAAGATCAACCTCAGCACCGAAGGTTGGAACAATGTGGCAGTGGTGGTTGGTCTGTAGACCGAGAAATTGGAGATAAAGGTGGCAACTTTAATGTTGAAGTTATTGGGGAAAATAATAGTGGTTACGTGAATAACGTGAGCTGTAATTTTAAGGGTGACTTGGAATTGAAGAACAACCGTAGGTGTTCGTTTGTTGGGTGTAAGTTAAAGGCCATGGCTTTAACAAGCTTTTGTCATCTACACATCCTTTCTGACGCCAAGCAGAAGCTTTACAAGCCTTGTGGTTATGTCATCAAAAGGTTCTATGTTGCTCTATCTCTCTCTCTCCCTCTGTGTGTGTGTGTGTGTTCTTTGAATTTGTTTTTTCTTTTCCATGGAATGACTAATATGAATCTGTGCTGCGCAATTAGATTAGAATGCATTGTAAACAACTTGCATCCTAAGCCACTTTGCGGTTGAAACCACCACACTGTCCGACAATTCTTAGTCTGTATTAGCCAACTAGTATCTAATCATGCTATATGCTCAAGTTGCTTTGGACCTTTTCTGTCTTCGAACTCCCAACTAGATGATAAGATACTAGATTACTGACTGTAGCTGAAGCTAGGATGAGACAGTTCAAAAGTTGATCCTTTTTTAGTACTCAAGTTACATGAAAGTTAGTTTGGTACTTCCAAACTTGTGCAGTCAATTTGGTTGAGGATGCGAAAAAATTGTTGGTTGGATCTAACTTGCTAAAGCATAATGGATTCTAATGTTGGACTTATTATGTAGGATAGTATGAATTTATCGCGGGTATACGTATGCCTTCTCCCAAATTCCAGTGTCTCAGATCCGTCAACTTCCTACTTTTATTGTAACCCGACTGCCTTATGAATGATTATTTGCAAGCTTATATACTTTTGAATGAATTGTACCTCTAGCGCACAGGCAGGACCTATAACATGCGGAAAGCCAATTTTGAGATCAACCACTCCCTCCCTCTGTACGGTTCACTTCCAAAGGGCCCAAACACATATATCTAGGGCTTTGAAGAAAGCAGGTCTTAATGTTTCCACCTCAAGCAAGCTTGCTCCAAAGTTCCATCTCATAGTAGCAGAATATGTTCGTCAAATCCAAGTCAAGAGAAGAGCTGCAAAAAATGAAAACAGAAGCAATGGTGTGAAAAAGGAAGCAATTACTGGCTGAACCTTTTTTCATCTATGCATTGACTGATAAAGCTGGGGCAACTGTGAATAATGATGCAAAAGCCAAGGTGAGAGATATAGAAGAGCTGTTAGTAATTATATCATATAAAATGTTCTCATGGAATTTTTAGTTTTGTCATAGCTTTCTAGAATGGCTTGTCCTTTCTTTTATTTTTATATTCTCTTGTACTCATCCAAAAATGTGTTAATTGCATCATATGACTGAAATCCCCGACCTGATTTCATGCGCAAGAAATAAGTTATAGTTTTATGTAGGTGAGCCTGAAAGAAGTAATCTTTTTAAAGGAGAATTGGGTTTTGAACCTCAAAACACCTTAAAGGTGCTATTGTTTCAGACATTGGGTCCCTTTTCTCATTGATAATCGAACTCTTGAAACTTATGCATTTGTTTCTATCTGTAGTTGCGGAACATGTCTTGGGAATAAATTAAAAATCCTGATTATATTTAGGATTCTACACCATATTTACCGCAGATTGATAGGTAGTTCAGGTGATTGGGATGCCAGTTCTGTTAGTAACTATCTTTTCGGTTTACTTTGTGGTATCCATTTCCTATGTATCTTCTTGGCATTGGACATGAACGTTTTTGTTTCGCCTGAGCAATAAGTTCCAGCAATATGTCTAAAGCCAAGACTGATGCCCGGTACTTTCCTTTTCATGATTATTCACATGCTCAAAGTGGAGTAATGCTGGTGGCACTGATCTGATAATCTGTGTAGTATGACTCTGCACAGTATTAATTAGAAAAGTGTGTACAGTTCCCTAAGTAGTGGTTTTTCTATCGGAGGTATGGAGCTTTAAGATTGATAAATCTCTTGTAGTGTAGAATTTCTTGAAGTTCCAACTTAAATGAGGTTGAAACAGTAAACATTTAGGTGCTAATATGTTGCTGAAGAATGAAAACTGATGTAAAAATTGCATTGTCGCCTAATAGTTTATCCATTCAAAGGTTACTGAAAAGACATTCCGGCTTCCTATTTTCATGTTAAACATCTGCTCTGTTAAGACGTTGACATATAACTTATCTACATATCGTTTCTGTTTCATCTTCTACTGTATTCTGATCCAATTTTATTTCTATTTCCCCGGCAGGATACGGTTCCAGTTCTTCGTCTAGCCTTTGAAAATACAACATTCGAGGATTACCGTTGGACACTGCACTACGCATATCTACGTATAAATTGTTAGTTGAGAGCAAGACTTCCTCATTTCAATCAACGAGTAGTGTTCTTGGTCGGGTTTGCCCTCTTAATGGCTCAACAATAAACCTGTTGTCTATTTCATGGCATGCCAATCAGCTTTGCCAGTTAATAGAAAAAGTGTCTTACTTTGTAGAAGACTGAGAAATTTCTGAACCTTTGTCATGTTTAAAGCTTATATTTATATAGACATTAAACTTGAATTATCACGTGAAGTCTAACAGAATATAAGCATCAACTTGAAAAATGATGGGAGAGGAAGCATTCCAATGCGAAATTGGCCATTCCCACTCGATCAGGTAAGGGACAGGAAGAAAGTCACCAAAATGATATTCCTATACTTTTCATAAATAATGTTAGATGTCTAAATAGAGCTACATTTTCTTCAATCGAGCTCTGTTGCAATTTCTACTTGCATGTAATATTAGCTTAAATGGCCTTTTAAGAATGCTCATTCTTCCATCATCTGCGTGGTTTCAACTCCTGTTAGTAGACAGTCCTAGGAATAACTGTCTGTCTAACCGAAGATATAAACTAGCATATCACTTCCCCAATGGGCATCTACTAGTAATACAAAAGAATTGCCTTAGCATATAAACTGCATATAATCAGTAATCTGAAGAATATTCCCGACTTTCAGACCTCCTCCTATGTTGACCAGAGCTGTTACGATCTCTGTGGTGCTTCCGAGAGCCTTCTTCCTGGTTCCTAGATTTCCTTTTGTGAGAGGAATGTTCAACATTTCTAGATCTTCTGTCTACTGGACTCCTGTTATCATAAAGCTTTTCCTTGTCCAACGAGCCCCCTCTGTTGTACTGATCTTCATTCTTCATCCTTCTGTGAGAGTGCTCAGACCTATACATGGATCTGCTTTTCTGGTGGTTATCTTCCCATTCCAAAGAGTGCCTTTTGATAGGAGATCCTTTCCTGTCTGTAGAGCTCCTTTTGCTGTAGTATTCTTTCGAAGATCCACTTTTGCTGCTCCTTTCCTCCTTGTGCATAAAGCTTTCCTTGTAAGAGCTATCTTCCCTGTCTATGGAACTCGAATTTCTTCTTGGAGGTGGTGGGACCTAAAACAAACACCAAGATGGAGTTTAAAACATCTAGCTCAGGACATTCTCTTCCAAAAAATTCAAGAAATCTCCAGAGGCAATTCACCACTGCGGAAGTGATAGAGCCTTAACAATTACATCATTTATAACATGGTTATAGTTACAAGATAGTTTTTAACTGCTTATGTTAGCAAGTATGTGGTCAAAACCAATCCGAAAAACAATGACAGCAAGTTAAACTGACTAAAGCAAGTACAGCTTTCTTTAACAATTAACCACATGCCATAAGACTCTCTGTCTCTCTCTCTCTCTCTCTCTTCTTTGTTCCTTTGCCTCATCCTTTTAATTATTATACCAAACAACATTCTTGAAAGCCCATGCTTGCAGCCATGTAATTCTCAAAGGATTGTTACTAATGTTCACCATACCAATTGAATTTCTATAAAAGCTTCAGGACCGTTGGCATTAGTGAGCAAGAGATTTTTCTCGATGGCCCATATAGTTTGACAAGGCTCATAAGGCAGGATTATGAGGACCGTTATATTCATTGTTTTGTGAAAAGAGCACAATTATTTTCAGAGAAGAGCCTCTCTTCAAATTTCCTTTCACCATTCAGCAGCTTAACTTATAGTTCTTATAGTTTCTACACAGATCTAGCATCTGAAACAAAGCAATCTTCAACTCTTACAATGGAAGCAAAAACGCTATGGTGCACTGAAATCAAAGTATGTTATTGAGCAAGATTGACAAGGTGTGTTAATGAAATGCTTACAGCCCCACCAGTCTCATCCAAGTTGACATCAACCATCAACCTGCTGAAGGAAAGCCAAAGCCAAAAGTAGCAATACCTGAAACCGTGACATGTATTTCCCTTCTGGGGGAGGAGGAATGCCAAGTCTCTTCAGATCATCATAGGGGATTGGCCTTCTGTGATAAAATATTAGTCTATATTGAGTTAGGGAAGAGTTATTGACTGCAATATCACTGATACATTAGAAAGAAAGAGTTGGGATGAAAAAGAAAATCTTTTTGGTACATACAGCGGTGCTCGAAATGGTCTTTCTCGTCCACCAAATCGAAGCTGACCAGACTCCTTCTTGCCACCAAGGCCTCCACCTGTGTACTAAAAACAATATTACATTCTAGATCTATATAAGCAACAATCTTTTGACGAGAGAAATACTGGACTGTACCTAACCTTCTTGGAATCCATCCTGGCATCAACTGCTGCCTACTATAGTCAACAATGACTTCAGAGTCATCAATGAAAGAATGATGAGCATCCTATGTATCAAAGAAATGCAAGAGACCAGCAGCGTTAGTTTTTGATCCAGATAACTTAAAATAAGGGATTCAAAGATAACTCTAATTGTACCTAACTGCAAATAGATTGAGTGTGTGAGTGCTGTCATATATCCAGTTTGATTCTAAGAAAACTAAAAATAAGAGAGAGATTCTTTTTATCTAAAAGACTTGGACAGAGGATACCCCTTCTCTTTCTATTTGTTGTTTGCTTTTTTCAAGTGGACAATAGTGTGAGACAGTATAGCATTCTTTCACCATTTGAAGTTCACCTCAGATTCACGTCAGCACATATCAACCACCAAAGTGTGCATCTAAATGTGCTTTATCTCCAAAGTTTCACATAAGTCAAATTTAATGCATCTTTTTTATTCTGCATGTTCCTAAAATCACATTTTTGTTGTATAGATCTGCGTGCATCGTTGAACTCTTTCCAAACACAGTGAAGTTATTTCCGCCATCAAACATATGTAAGAGTATCAAGCATGGACGTGAATCCAGTATAAGAGTTTTAACTTCAATCAAAATTACAAAATCCAATGCTTATGATGCAAATAAGAAATATGCAAGAAACAAAGTTCAGGCCCAAACAACCAATTGAACTGAAAATGTGAAAAAGGCAGACTATGAGGTTCTTTTTCTTCTCTCTGCTCAGGATGGGGGATGGTGTTTTGGTCTCAAATCAAGTACGAAAAGACATAAATTTGTTACAGATTATATTCCAAGCTTTAAACCTTGTAGGCACGAAGCATCTCCTTTTCTGATTGATATTCAACAAATGCATATCCACGTGAGGCACCTGTTACTGTAAAAAAGGAAGCACCCAAGAGTACTCTTCTCAGACAAAGAATCAAGCATAGCCAGCAAAGTACAGCCACTATAACATCCAAAGAGGAAAAGCTATAATTTGTAGAATTCAAGAAAATGGAAATCCTTTGGCTCAAAATAGAGTTATTTTGCAACTTATCCATCTTATAACATCATGTTTCTCCACATCCCACACCCCATCAAAAGAAAAAGATGAAGATAAACTCTCTTCCGTAGTGGTTAGGCAGACATCCATATATCACCAAATTTCATTGGATTAGTACTTATATCCACAATGGCCGGATTGAAATGGAGATCAATAGTAACGAATTTCAAATACCGATATCCCTGACCAACCGCAAGTTCTTCACGCGACCATACTTGCTCATTGCCTATAAAGAACAATAAAACTGTCAACAACATCACCAAATAACACATGTAATGTCCCCTTTCCCTTTAATTTGTGCACTGAAAAGGTTAGTCCTCATCAGTTACCTTGTGGAGAGTTTCTTCAGTGGTGAGATGGGAAAGACGAGCAACGAAGACCGTACAATAAGGGTCACCGATGAGCTTAGGATCGCCGGAGGGATCATCTGGCACCAAAAAAAGAAAAAAGAAAATATTAAAAACCAGAAAACCCAAATCTTGAAAAATGAAGAAAAAGAAAAAGTGGGTATTGAAGAAGAGAAAGGGAGAAGTACAGAGGCCAGCAGAGGAACAAAGAAAAGCTCGATAAACCGCGTTGTCGTGAGGGACAATATCGGTGCCGTCTATGCTTCCAGCTTGTATCGGATGGTAAGAGTCAGCATAAAACAC
This sequence comes from Erythroxylum longipes, assembly GCA_027563885.1. Lineage (NCBI taxonomy): Eukaryota > Viridiplantae > Streptophyta > Magnoliopsida > Malpighiales > Erythroxylaceae > Erythroxylum > Erythroxylum longipes. Next base: position 8,143,822 of record JAOQMS010000005.1, read on the forward strand.
CGAGTTTATGTTGTTAGCACCCATTTAATTTCACTACACGAGCACTTTCAGACTCACCCTCGTGTCCAATATCTTAGCTAGTGTTTGTGGCCTTGGGGTTATGTACAGAGAGCTTCAATGGCGGCTTTTGGCTGGGATGAAGTAAATGGTCTAAAGGTAATTTGCAATTAGTCGCTCCAATAATAAAATAATATCTTTCTGTTTTTTCTTATATTTCTAGATTTAGACATACGCTTGTATGATTCGGCAATAATATCAGCTCATTTTTTGCTTGGATTGGCCGGGCTACTGGGTGATTATGGTCAGCACGTACGAGTCACGAGTTGGTCTGGCCAATCTTTGGCGACATTATTTTAGTTTTTTCTTTAAAAATTCATGGACAGATCGGCTTAACCTGGCCCATCCGTGGACCAACGGGCCATAAGGTGGGTCACGGGTAGGTCAACTTATCTGTGGCTCGGCCCACGGTCACCGCTCAAGCTTAGGCTCAGTCCGGCTCATTAACATACCTACTTAAACTTTTTAAAAATTAGTTGATTGAGTTTAATTAACCAACTCAATCAGCTGATTATGAAATATAATAATTTACTGTTTAATATGGACAATCAATTAATTTTTTCCTGATAAGTCAAAGGCAATTATTTTCAAAAGCATGTTAGAAGTTAAATCGAACAAGAGTTTTATGTTTAGACTGTTATAAAATAAGTTAAAGCTTGAATAAAATTAAAAAAATTTAAAAAACGAATGAATAAAAATTTTCTTATCCATAAAAAATTAAAAAAAGATTATTAAATAAAAAATAATCAGTTTATTTTAATTTATAAAATTGATTAATTTACAAAAATTGATCAATTATTTTAATTTATAAAAACTGATTAATTTACAAAAATTGATTAATTAATTGATAGATTGACAAAATATTAAATTAAATTGAATCAAAAAATTGAAAATTAACAATTTAAAATTTTTACCATTAAATCGGCTAAACCAATTAGTTTTTAATATCTACCAAAACTTTTTTAAATTTATAAAAACATTATCAATTATGTAAAAATTGAAGGGATAGATAGATGATTTTTCTTTATTTTGAGGAGTTTTAATTAATAGTGTTTTAAATAAAAAATGATGTTGAAATTTGGATGACATTCTTTGGTTTTTTTTTTGCAATTTCTATTTTTCTCTTAAATTTAGTTAAAAAATTAATTGAATTTGAATTTTTAAATTTTCATAATTTATAGAAATTATATATTTTTAATTTTAATATTAAATTTACTTTACTTTTATAATAAATAAAAACTAAAACTGTTTCAAGCTTTTAAATTTGATAACTACTTAATAATTGTATTTTAAACTTAAAATTTCTTTATATATATATATATATCATTTTAATTCATTTAAATAAATATTTACAATTTTACTTAAATAAATATTTACAAATTTTATTTATTTATTTATTTGTTGTAATAAAAGCAATAAAATTATTATTAATTAATAAATATTTTACAAAGAAAATAAAATTAATTCATTTATAAATTAACTATCTAAATATTCAATTATTATTTATAATAATAGTATAAATTAAAAGAGAATATTGTAGAGAGTAGGGTACTTTTGGAGATACAACAGGAACACTGGCTTCAATAGAGTTGGGGGTTAGGTGGGTTAGTTAGTTGCCATTCTTCAAAAGACATCACTGGTTGTCGTTCTTCTCAACCTCAAAGCATTCTTTTCCTTTTCTGGTTCGCCTAGTTTTTAACGAAAAACGAAATCAGCCCACCACCACTCTGAAAGCAGACGAGATAATGATGTGGGTTAGATCAACTTTTAGACCATTCCAACAACTCAGACCTTCTGTTTCACTTTTCCGTTCATTTTCTAGTTCAGCTGCTGCAGTTCAGGCAGAGAGAACAATCAAAGATGGCCCCAGAAACGACTGGAGTCGTCAAGAGATAAAGGACATTTATGATTCCCCGTTACTCGATCTCCTCTTTCATGGGGTCTTTTACAGCCTCTCTCTTCTGTTTGGTTTTCTTAATGTGAATGGTGGCTCTGGGTTAACTTCTTTCTTCTTTTCTTTTCTCATTACAGGCTCAAGTCCATAGGTATGCTCATAACTTCAGAGAAGTTCAGCAATGCACTCTACTTTCTATAAAGACTGGTGGGTGTAGTGAGGATTGTTCATATTGTCCTCAATCTTCCCGATACAACACTGGAGTTAAGGCCCAAAGGCTTATGACCAAGGAAGCTGTCATGGAGGCCGCCAAGAAGGTTCTTTTCCTTTTATATCACTTCTGCATTGCAGTTATGCCGCTTGACTTGAGTCCAATTTGTGGTGTTTAAAGAACTTTATTCTCAAATTTGATCTTAAAATATGTGCTTTAACATCAACTTTGGCGATTATATCTGTAGCTCTTTCTTTCTCAACCATTTTATTTGGTGCATACGTCTTCAATGACTTTTAACTTTAATTCCATGATTTCTGTTGGGCTTTGCCAATCAATCTTAAAGGAGATTTTCATCCACTTCTCTATCGGGCTTGAGCATTTTGCCCTGCTGCGGTGGACTGAAGTTATCGGAAAGCCCTTGTTGATAATATGGCTAGAAACAAAGTGGCTAAAAGTCAAAAAATGAAGTTTCTGTAATCTTATTAGCATTGCTGTTTTGTGATCGATTGAATGCTATGGCTAATGATCAGTTGACAGCTTAGTCTAGCTGTCCAATCTTATAGTACCTCTACAGGCTTTGATTCTAGTTGACATGGAGTTATGTCAGGTCTGTTTTATGTGGCAAGCGATGGATAATTCACATTTACACCGTGTTTCAAGATAATATTTGTGCTTTTGCAGGCAAAAGAGGCTGGTAGCACTCGTTTCTGCATGGGTGCTGCCTGGAGAGACACAGTAGGGAGAAAGACAAACTTCAACCAAATACTGGAGTATGTCAAAGAAATTAGGTAAGACAAATCTATTGAAAAACGTATTTATGAGTAAGCAGCGGCTGATAAAATTTTTCTCTGTATTTGTATTCTCAGTTGGTACATAATAAACAGCTTTACTTTGTACAAGACACCGTCAATGGCTACGAATTCACTCTTCTCAAAATAATACGTACAAAGTTTCTTCTTTCTCATAGTACTTGAAAGTTTCTTATTAAAGGACTCTGATAGTAGTGTGAGTTGGTTGAGTATGAGAGGATTTTCAGATCTTGTGTGGTCTTTTGGTCTATAGACAAACAATCTTGACTTAGAGGTGTTACTGGTCCTAATTTGGTGATTAATTGTCATGCTATTTTGATTAATTGTCACTCATTGGAGTAAGCTTTGAGTCGAGTGTTTATGATTTCTAAGAGCTGCCAGTTCAGACAAATGCTCCCCAATTAAGATTATCCTGTTTTGTGAGTTTGATGCCCTGTAACAGCATTATCTGCTGTATGTCAGGGACATGGGAATGGAGGTTTGCTGTACTTTGGGCATGCTAGAGAAACAGCAAGCTGTAGAACTCAAGAAGGTCGGCCTTACAGCTTATAACCATAATCTTGACACATCAAGAGAATATTACCCCAACATTATCACTACGAGATCCTATGATGAAAGGCTGGAAACTCTTGAACATGTCCGCGAAGCAGGAATTAATGTTTGCTCAGGTGATTTTATCAACCTTCATTATTAATATTATTGGAACCTCAGCTTTGACAAGAATTTGTAACTTAACCTAGGATTGTATTAATCTGTACGCAGTTGGTTCATTACATAATGTTGTAATACTATTTTGAATAGTTGCCTTACGACCTATGCTTTCTTCAATCTTTTGTCAGATATGAAAATTTCCTTTTTGACAAGAACAATGATTATTATGAGGGTATTAATCAATTTCTGCTTAACAGGGGGCATCATTGGGCTCGGAGAAGCTGAGGAAGACAGGATTGGTTTGTTGCATACATTAGCTACTCTACCCAGTCATCCCGAGAGTGTTCCAATAAACGCTCTAGTTTCTGTGAAAGGCACACCGTTGCAAGATCAAAAGGTAATCCCTTCTTGTGTAATAAAATTTTTTATATTCTTGAGAAAAGAAATTACCAAGTAAAATAGTTTGCAGCTAGCAGTTAACGTGGTTGCTACTCACCTGTCACCTACACTACGTAGTGTGGAGGGGCTATTTGTATGATTTTGCAACTTAATATTTTTGCTCTGACCAATTCAAAGTGAGATTGCTGATTGTAGTTTAACATATATTTCTTATGGTTGTTCAGCCTGTAGAGATTTGGGAGATGATTCGAATGATTGCCACTGCACGTATAGTCATGCCAAAAGCCATGGTCAGGCTGTCAGCTGGAAGAGTCCGATTCTCAATGCCTGAACAGACTCTTTGTTTTCTTGCTGGTGCAAATTCCATCTTTACTGGCGAGAAGCTGCTAACCACACCTAACAACGATTTTGATGCTGATCAACTTATGTTCAAGATGCTTGGTTTGATTCCAAAACCTCCTAGTTTTGCAGAAGAGCAAGTTATCGAAGCTGAAAATTACAGGGAAGCTGCAACTGGGTCAGCTTAAATCACAATTCAGTTAATAATTCCCCATTGGCTAGAAGCTGTAAAACAGTAGTCACCAATCAGGTCCCCATGTCGAAACAGTAGTCATCAAAAGCAAAAACAGATCAGTGCCCGTTCCTTGGTTAGAGATTCGGTCAATGTTCAGACCTTTCATTGAGGATATCTTTAGCTAAACTTCAATCAAAGCTGACGGTAACAACCAAATTAGTTTGTTAAATCGATTAAGATGGCAAGAATGATTGGAAGTTGTAATGTGTGCATTCCTTTGTCAAACTATTTATGCCTGTACAAATAGAGATTAATTCTAAACAACTTTCTTTTTGTAGATTTACAAAAAATATCTGTGATTCAACTTTTGATTACAAAAGAATAATTTTACTAATTACTTAAAAGTTCGCAGGGATGTCATTTTTACCCGACCCGCCTGATTTTGGTTTGAATTGACCAGACAACTTGTTAAAAGTAGTCGGGCATGTTATCCGAACATTACTTCAAAAACATCTTAAAAAATATCGTAATTCTGTCAAAAATGTTGTTTTTAACCTTTTTTTTATAAAAAGATTGGAAAGGTTGGCCTAGCTTATTCTATCCTGACCCATCAGGTCACAGGCTACTTAGCATTGACCTGACTCGGCCCAACCTCTTGACATTCTTAAAGTTTCGTCCTCTAAGAAAGAGGAGAAAAATAAAAATGAAAAAACAACTCCTGTGAATATTTGAGCAAACGACTGGCTGGCCACATTAATGAAGAAATGAGCAGTCATTGAATAAAGCTCAAAGGACTTGACAAGGGGCAGAAAATGTATATAGCAAAATTTTACCACACACATAAATTAAGATTACGTGTGTCCATACAAGAAAGAATTTAGATGTCTGTTCTTTTGCAGGACTATAAAGTTACTTTCTTTGTATCTATCAACCCTGAAGTGAAGGGTGAAAGGGAAAAACAAAATCTAAAACTGCTCTCACGATGTATATATGTATTAAATCACAAGGCCCCTGTTCTCAAGTAGTAGTCACCAACGGTTAAAAAGACATGTTCCCCCAAGACAACATCTACAGAAGGCTGATTTTCAATGCAATCTACTGTTATCTGCACAGTTAGGCGAAGTGGATCCTTGAGAAATAGCACATTATAGTTCAATTGTCTTTCAACAATGGTCAGTGAATGCCACAGTTCAAAATCATAAACAAACCTTATCATTTCCACGTTGAAATTCTGATTTAAGATTTGAATGATCCCTTGATAACAAGTAAATCCCCAGGGCTGATGCAGACTTTTTATTCCCTGCATCCATGGGGGAAACTTTGGGAAAAGAAACTAATTGCGGAAGTGGTGAGTTTCTAGGAGGAGAAAAACTCGTACCTCCATATAATGCAAGAATAGCATCTGATACAAACACCAGTGATGGCCTTGCCAAATATATGGTGAAAGACAAATTCGTTATACCATGAAAACTCTGCTCACCAAGCACAACCTGCAATATGTTCATAAGGTTATGCGTGCTCATCCGTAAACATGAAAATAACTGTCAACAACCTTCAACGTTCATGAATTGACACTTGAACTAAATGCAGATTTAGAACTAACCCAGATAATGCAAGAATAAATGTGAATATGATAGCAAGATTTAATTTACATCAATATTTAAATATCAAATTTATAATTAAAGTTAAAATTTGTTCAAGTAAAGCCACTCCTAAGCCGGAGTTGTGTGATTAAAAGAACTTCTGTGGTCTTAAAATCAAATGGGAATTCCTTCTGGTTTTATGCCACTTCAATATCTGATGCAGCCACTGGAAATCTGAACAGGTTTTAACTTCGTATAGGAAAAAACATATATTGGTAATCATCGAATTCTTCAGCACCAACTTAATTTTAGATTAGACCAATTGGTTTTCTTTCAGAATCTAAATTGGCATATACTTCAACATCGTTCTCTGGTAAACTTAGATGAAAATATAAGGAGAAATTGCAGTTAAAAGGTAATTTACTGTAACTTACAGCATGTTGAGGTATCTTATCCAAAGGTAGCAATGGAGATCCAATGGCGTCTCTAATATAATTTTCCTGCAATTACATATACATAAAACCCAGTCAATAAATGCTTGACTTTAAAGCACCTCAATGTCAGACTATGCAAGACACTGATGCACAATACTTCATGCGAGAAGGATGATAAGAGTTCCCCCATATGTTGATGAACTAAGACAAATACGCCCCAAAAGCTAGATAAATCAGGACCAAATAGAAAAGAAAGATGAAATAAAAATGAGGATACATTTTAAAGAGGTTGAATGAGTACACGGCCAATCTTGAGCATCAGGAGGAACAGCATTTCCCACGTGTATCATCATAAGTGAAGAATTTTCGTTAACAAAGTTTCCAAGTGAGAGATTTATCACAGATCAAGATTTATTTGACAAAAGAAATAAGTAATTTAATCAGGTTTAGGATGATGACAATACCTGTGAATTCAAAACTTGTTGTGCGACCGACGAATCATCATCCAAAGATTTAAAGTACACCTCCACCATGTCTGTTGGTTCAAGGGCCACTTTTTTCCGCAATTTTTGAATTCTATTGACAATCTGCAATGGTCAAAGCTCAAAATTACATTCACTAAAATCTGTTCCCATCTATTCTCTATCAAATTGGCATTTTGCTAACATTCATAAGAGAAACAAAAGTCGGCCCATAGTCAAGGAATATATCTCAAGACATTCTGACGATAGACAGAGCAATCCTTTTTATATCGATAGACAGCAATTCTTTTTTTTTTTGTTGATATCATAACCTCCTAAAAATGTTAAATACATAAGAAGGTAATGTATCACATGAAAATTCACACGAGAAAAAAAACATTGACAGTAATATCCTTGCAAAAACATCTTTTATAGTTCAATCATTATGATTGGTACACATCCAAACTCTAAAATACTTGTGAAAAGAAAATGTAACATACCTCACGAGCGACCCCAGCTTCAAACAAGGATTCATCAGGACGCAAATCCAAAATTACCAAAACATCACCTGAAACATTAGACACCAGAAACTTTAGAAATGTGTGCTTATCCATTCATTCACATACACAAACTTCTTCACTGACTACTCTATTTGATTCTTACCATCCCCAGCAGCATCAATCTCCTTGTCGGTTAATCCATCAGGACGTTTAAATTCCCGAATAACCTAGTTTAGAAAACAAGCACCCATTTATCCAAATGCATTAAATAGAACAAAACAATTTACAAAATAACCAAGCAACTAAAAATTAAACCTTGATATCATCCAACTTCAAACTGTGAGCAGCAATAGTGACTTCTCCAGCTTTCTCAAAAGCTAAGATATCTTTCTGAGACATACTTTTAACTTCTTTAGCAACAACTCCCATAGATTTTCCTAGGCGCTTTCCTAGCAAACTAGAAGAAAATAGATACCGAAAGACATAAGTGCACAACATTAAGGCATTGAGTCCTCAAGAAAACAAAATTTGCATACCTGAACTCAGGCTCTGCACGGAGGGAAGCATATTTCAAAGTGTCATTACATGGGACAAGGGATCTAACATTAAGTTCCTCTAGCACATACTGCAGTGTGGATGTATACACGGTCATAAATCAGTTGAAACATCAAGAACGGAAAAGAAACCGAAAAGAAATTCTATGTATGAAGTAGAGCACACCATTATTAGAGCCATCTAGAAATTATTCTTGATGAAATACTGCTAAAAATATACTCAAGAACCTCATTTTTTTCAGAAAAGCAAAGGAAATTCAGAGCTCTTATGTTCCTTGATCCAATAATAAAAAATCAACAGAAAATATTTCAAGATTACACAAGAGAGCAATTTAAAGAATTTAAACAGTTAAAATATAGCTTTCACACTAAGGCTGCTCATAGAAAGATGTCTTTCCAATGTTGTACTGAAACAATTGCTGCCATACACAAAAGAGTATAGTTGCAAGTAAATGATCATCAAAAGACTCATTTGCCAAGAGAAAATAAAAATCCCAATTTACAACACCAGAAATTAGTAAAATGAGTAAAGTCTCAATAAAGTTCCATGACCAGGAAAGCCAAAATTTAGAAGGTGTCATCCAAAAACAGTGACAAATGGAAAAGCATGCAGTACCAACTCATCAAACTTGGGCCAGAAAAGGTGATTAACAGTCACCAACCAACAATGATGAAGAAAAATCAAAATAAAAATAATTCTACTTTCTCATAATCAAGGTAGAAAGAGCACTGAACTAAGGTCAAAATAAGATCACAAAACTTATGAGAAACATAATTAGGTCCAGAAAGCAGGAACATCTCAAGCACAGTATGAGGCTTGCCATGTTAATCACAAACCTCCTTTAGCTTTCCAGCAATGTCATCAAGAAAATCAGCGTCAGGATGAACTACTACCATCTCTCTACAGTTAAAGAGTTAATTATGTTAGTACGAGAAAAAAATAAGTACAAACATTGAAAATCAGCATGAGATCAGCATAGGTGCACCTTAGTGGGGATTTCAGAGGCTTGTTGTGACGCTCTCGGATATTGCGTGCAAGATCAATGATGGTCATCATCCTCGAAACACTTTGTTCAATCCTTTCATCCCTCTGCAAAAGCATTAGATTAATGCAGGATAGAATGTGGTGGTAATAAAGAACAAACTATTAGCTTCCAAAAGAAAATGGTGACTAATGTCAAGAATACCTCTCCCTCTTCTTCAGGAAAACTGCAGAAGTGAATGCTTTCCTCTAATCCAGGGGAAACTCTCCTCATGTTTTGATAAAGAGTCTCAGTAAAAAATGGAGTGAATGGCGACATAACCTTACAAGAAGTCAGAAGCACCTGAGAACAAACAACACAGATTGCCTTCAGAAAATCATGTGGAACCTAAAACATCTTACTTTTATGAGTATATGAACCAGCATATAAAAATGAGAAATGAGATGCTATAGGCAAATACTTTTAACAATCATTTGAAATTTAAAAGTCTTGAGAGCAGAAAAAAGAAAAGATTAAATAGACAGCAGTTTTATTCCTGTACAAGAAAGACGCAAATACAGGAATTACATCAAAAGCATGGCTGAAAATTTATGACAATAATGAGGGTATATGTGAAACATAAGTCAATAAGACAGATAACTAAACTAGTTTTGAGAATCTATAATATATATATGTACAGGATTCACAAACATTACTTTTTGAGAATTCAGCCCTTAAGTTTCATATGTACTCCTAATCAAAATGACTTGTTGAACATAAAACTCTTATAAGTAAAACTAGATTATATATCTTTGAGAAGAAGGCCTACTCCCTGGCACATAAAAGAAGTTCCCCGTGCTTATTAATAGATGAAAAAATATTTTCTAATTTGATTTCTTTTCCTCTGGTTCCACCACAATCTAGTTTATCTTAACACATAAAAGGCAAGTGGATGATACATCAACACATGAAACTGTGCACACAAATGCTAGTCCTGGCACAAAAACCAGAACACGATTTTCACATTTAATTAACATCATGAATACAGAGTTTCCAATCTATCAACATTAGGAGGAGATTACTATAGTCATACATTGTAAAGAGTAGAGAGAGCAGTCTGGCAGTCTTCTTCCCCAGTTCGACCTTTCAATCTCTTGCGGTTTAATCGAACATATATATTTGTAAGGCTGTCAAGAAACTTCAAGAGGTATGGAACTACCTGCAAAGAGAGAGATACCAAAAGCAAAAATACTGATAGGTATTGCTGGCATGAAAATGTACATATCTATAGCAAGTTAAAATAATAGTCCACAGAAGAAAAGGAAAATTAGAAGATGACTCAACAGCGAAAGGACTATATACAAAACTAACCGTGTAAAGTCTGTACGCATTCATTTCATTCCGGACAAAATGAACAAGACTCTGTGTGGCTGAATTGATCCACTGATCAAGCACGTTAGATGAATTTTGAAGTGTTGCTAATTCAATAGGAGTGAATGGTTTCAATCCTTCAACTTCAAGTCTCTTTGCATTCTGTACAAGAAACCTATATGCGTTGTACCATGGAAGGAAGACATCCTTCACCTGAATAAAACAGAAAAATGGATTATGATATCCAATTGTTGAGACATTAATCAAACACTAGTGCTCATTGTCAAGATCACGAAAAGACGATGCCAAACTGGTACATAAAACAGTTGACAGTCAATACTCACAACACCATAAACCCCTTCCTTTTTGAAGCGCAAAGTTTCAGCTCGCACAACAGGAGAGTTTATAAGGTACAGTCGCAGAGCATCCTATACAACAAAAGAAAAAAGCATTAGAGTTTAATATGACAGGGAATAAAATTATGGCAAGAACAAGAATATACAAAGACTAAAATCTACCTGCTTGCAGAAAAAGACCCAAAAAAATACAAATTGGTTTATTCTCCAGGTAAAGAGAAAAATACATAAAACAGAAAATAAGAATTTTATGGAGAACAAGAGAGAACTTACAGCTCCATAATCGTTAATAACTTCCATAGGAGACGGATAGTTTTTCAGTTTTTTACTCATCTTTTTTCCATCCTCTGCTAATACTAGTCCATTGCAGATGAGATTCCTGAACGCAGGCTTCCCAAACAATGCGGTGGACAACACCATGAGAGTATAGAACCTGCAAAATCAAGAACCCAAATTCCCAAGTTCTTCAGATAGCCAACAGTGTGTGGCAGGATAGGAGAATGGGAAAGAAAGAACGAAATTGATGAATATCCTAATAAAGATATAACCTCCCTAAAGATAAAGATTCCACAAAGTGGCACCTAACCTGAAGATAACGATAAGCATGGCAAACTTCCATGTACAAGGATTTAGAAACATATTTAACAACTTATCCAATACATCTTGCTTGAAAAACATACTATGCATTGCGGATAAGTTAAGTATCAACAGACAATAATAAAGGGTGAAAAACTGACCATCCACGTGTTTGATCTAACCCTTCAGCCACAAAATGCCCAGGAAAGTTTTTCTCAAAAATTTCAACATTTTCAAATGGGTAATGGATATAAGCATATGGCATCGAGCCACTCTCAAACCAGCAATCAAATACCTGCAGAATAAACCAATACATCCAAATCAAAAGGCAAAGCTTAAGATTCAAGCAGGAAGTTCCACGTGGAATATTGAACAATTCAAAATATGCCCTTCTGATCCTTTCCTTGTAAGACTAGAGACGAGCCCAATCCTAATTTCATCAGAAAAATACTGTTTTTCACAAACATTACCAAGCTCCATAAGGAAACTCCAGGTTATTGACTCAACAAAAACTCCCAAAGGCAAATCAAATTGTTATGATGACAAATGCCACTACTTATTTTCAGATAAACTGCAGGAAGAAATTGAATCATAGAGTAAAATGATTCCAACTTCTTGTTCTTCACTTTCTTATATCCTAATTCCTTTCACCCATCATGTTTTGCTCATAAAACAAGCACAAGAAACTATCACATGACCCACATTCCAAGGATTTAAAAATTGTGTTGCTATCAAAGTGACTGCAACTTCATACCATTGCTAACCTATTATTTCCCTAATTCTCACATAAAACCAGTAGCTGAAAAGAATTGTACAACACCAAATTCAGTAACTTACATCATCTACACGGTGAAGCATGCCAAATTCAGCACCGCGGCTGGATGGGATTGTAATATGGTCAATGTTGTGACGATGTAGATCATGCACCTACAAATACACATAAGCAATACAAAGCATGAATTAGCTCAAAGACCTTGCATCTTATATAATACGAAAAGAACGGAACCCATCTTCATACTTCTAGATAAAAAAGGATCAAGATAAGACCAGTACATCCTTAGTCATGATGAAGGAAAGAAAAAAACTCATTTTTATACTACTAGTCTATAAATACAACCACAAGTTTAACTACAAGATAGACAAAGATTGGAACTTATCCTTTCTCTCCGAGATCACCTTAACAATTAGATATGACACCTTGTGCTTAGGGATGGCAACAGGCCGGGGTAATCCTGCTTGCCTGGCCCAAAACGTCATTTTGGGGGAATTTCCCAAAACAACATCGTTTTGGGCAACTCATTTCTTAAAATTAATCCAAAACAACATCGTTTTTGGATGGGGTCAGGTGGTTCAGAAAGGGCTTCAACCAGGGCCTGGCCAAAACCCAAAGTCCAGTCAACCAGGGCCTGGCCTGAAGTCAATCCGAGCTCAGGCCCACCTACCATCCCTAATTGTGTTATCATGAAGAATAAAGATAAAGTGTGGCTGAAAAATGAAGTATCCTGAAGACAGTAGCAATCAATCCACTAAGGTATGCTTTAAAGTAGTGCAGCAGCAATTATTCATGCACACATATAGAAAGAAAATGAAAAATAAGAGGTAATCATGCACATAAACTAACAAGGAAAATAACTTGAAATCATACTGGCATATCATGAACAAAATTTGAAACACATGACTAAAATGTCCCATAAGACATTAGAAAGAGTAGTGCAGCAGCAATTATTCATGCACACATTTTAGCTAGAAAGAAAATGAAAAATAAGAGGTAATCATGCACATAAACTAACAAGGAAAATAACTTGAAATCATATTGGCATATCATGAACAAAATTTGAAACACATGACTAAAATGTCCCATAAGACATTAGAAAGAGTAACCAAGAACAAGAGAAACTGTTGGGAAATATCCAGCTGGATATTTCTTAGATATTATTGACTCCTAAAAGTTAGCAAATCAGATCAGTTAGAATATTATGTACAGATATTAGTTTCCTAGAATAGCCCTCTCTATTTCTATATATACTTGTATCTATGTATTGATCAAGTGAGAATAAAAATAAAACTGTTCAGAATTTCTGCATAAATCATAAATTTAATAACCAAAATGAAGATGTCATGGAGAGAAAAGAAAGAATAAACCTTATGACCGGAGAGCGTTTCAAGTTTAGTAACAGAATCCATCACTACAATTTCTTCACCATCCTCACTGATCCATACAGGAAGAGGAGTGCCCCAAAATCTACTTCTACTAATTGCCCAGTCTCTAGCATTTTCCAGCCAATTGTGGAACCTTTTCTCCTACATCATAAAAACATAAAAGGAGGTGAAGAAAGACCCAAAAATATATGCACAAGACATAGTAATTACAGGTACAGCTCCAAGAGTAATATACTAAAATTCAAAGTTAATGCAGCAACAACCTTTGTTGTTCACAATCACATTTACAGTGTTGTTTACATATAAGAGAAATTCTAATCCGGAAGGTTGTACCATTAAAAAAGGGAGAAACATATTCTGCGCATGTAGAAGCATATAGCAGTTGCTATACAACTTAAAATAACTGAATGCATGTCATTAGCTTCCAAGAAATTCCAGATTCTCACTTTTCATATCAAACGTAACATACATGGAAGTAACTTTAGCTATCAGAAACAAGAATCCTAGTGCCTTGAGCTACCTTGTAGATATAGTCATTGCATCAATAACTAAAAGTCCAACCTTCAACATATGTAAAGTTGAGATTGCATAAAGCAACCCCAATTGTTTCCAAAAACTTATTTCATGGGGAAACGGATGTGAGTTAAGGAGGAACAAGAAAAAAATCTAACCTTCACATAATCAGGTACCCAATATGTCTGAGTGTTGCTTTCTAACAACTTTGCTTTTAATTCTTCCACTCTGACAAACCTTTGTGATAAATTAAGCCATACAACTCAATTAGCAAGAAGCAGGAAATAGGAAATCCATTATGAAGGTGCAAAACAAACTTAAAAGGAAAAGATGTCGATAGTATATACATATATGCATATGTAATCTAAACTAGTAACAAATGCAATGAACTTTCATGTTGATAAACTCTTATCATGTCTAGCCAAAATAATTTTCTCAACTTGAAGGTTGATTGTTTAATGCTACAAGTTTCCTTTAGAATTGATATATATATATATGAAACTTAATAAATAACAACTAAAAGAAAATCATAGGATTTCAGAATGACCTGGCTTGTAAGCATGACACAAAGTAAGAGTATAAAGAGATTCAAGATTTCGTAGGAAAATTCACTTACCAGCTCGGTACAGCTCTATAAATAAGAGGTGTATCAGATCTCCAACAGAATGGATAAGAGTGAGTAAAGCTTCCAGACTTAACAAGCCGGCCTTTTGCCTGAACATCACAAATGTCCATTGAGCGACAAAGTATGTAAGAGCATATGACAATGAAATCAAAAGATCAATTATAAAAATCCACAGTTCTGAATCCTAATATTTTTTGCATTGCCACATCAACTAAAGAGCTCATAAAAGCATGTAAATTCTTGATTATTATTTAGCAGTATTACTCGCAAGGGTAGTTAAGTAAAGAGCCATCCATGATATAATCAACACTATAGAACATCAAAATGAGAACAACTAACCTTCACTGCTTCAATAATATCCTTGTCTGCATCCTTGACATAGCACCCACTAAAATCAGTAATCTTTTCAGTAAAGCAGCCATCATCATCAACAGCTACAATTAAATTCTCACCCTATGCTTCCAAAAATGAAAGTGATTCATTATAAGATAAAGCAAGAAATAAACTAGCCAGAACTGAATAGGAAAAAAAGAGAGGTATAGAAAGGAACCAGAGAGTTCATAAATCATGCTCAATTTGCACTCAGAATTTGCATTAGATAACAAAAATTACACAGCAGTACAATCTTCTCACAAGAGAGTATAAAAATGAAGAGAAATAACACGAGTCATTCTACAAGGCTTTTGACCTGTATAGCTCAGTCGTAGCTTTAATTAAGAACATCAATGATTAGCATATGGTCTTAAAACCTGAATGAATGAGCTGAATAGCTATTTGAAATGCATATTACCATGGCATTGTTAGCCAACATAACAAGTTGGTTTCAATCAAGAATTTAAACCCACAGTTGTCAAAACTTAGGAAAAGCAGTGCTCATAGCAGACCTGTACCCCATTTGTAGAGAAAAAATGGGTGTTAGTTATAAGTATAATCCTTTCATGCTTGAATCATGAGAAAACAGAAAAAATTACTTGTTTGTTTGCAACATAATTGAAACTAACAATTTGAAGCAAAAAAACAGTGCATCAGACCTTATTGATTATTTGATTCTCAATGCAAACACGATAATCATCTTCACCAAATGCAGGAGCACAGTGAACAATTCCAGTACCAGTTTCATCAGTCACATAACTATCCGCAACAACCCGAAATGCCGTCTGAGAGAATTCAATGAAATAATTGAAAAGTGGCTCATACCTGCAATGTGTACTCTTGCTTAGACTATTGATATCTTATCATCCAAAAAATACCCATTTGATATCATCCAAAAAATACCCATTTGATCAGTATTTTTTTGTAAATTGAAAAGCTATTTTAGTTACACAACAAGGCCCTTCACAAAACCTCAACCCGTCCAATTGGGAAGATTTGAACCCAAACCCACTTGATCTTGAGGAGGGAATGCCAACCACAAAGCTACTCCCTCAACCTCAATTTAAAATGAACTATATCTCACAATCTGTTTATTTTTAAAATTTTATCAAAGAATGGTGCCTACGCGCAATATTCAAATAAAAAAAGAGTGTAAAAAAGAATAATAGTCTTACAGAGACGCTCAAATTTGTTTAAAGCACATATAGAGGGAATTAAAAAGGAACAAGTCACAGAAATGCTCACTTCTTTTGCACCAATTCACTGCCTTTGACTTTCTCTAACAATTGGTAAGAATCCATCAAGTTTTCAGTCTTCCCGCCCTTGGACTTAGATGCCTTTGAATCACTGGCAGATCCATTTGCTACTGTTGATTTCGGTTTCTCAACAGGAATGGCTGACAGCCTAGATTCAGCAACCACAATGACTCTTCCAGTGTACTTGTTGCGCACCTGAATTTTATTTTTCAAACATTTCATTTTTCAAACATAATAAATAAATGTTACCAAACATAAATTTGCAGAAAGGACATCCAGTAAACAGTTTTCACAAGTAATTCAATTGTAAAACCTGTACTGTTGTTTTCTGAATTTCCCAAGAAAAAGGATAACAAATTCTTTTTGAAATTGTATATCTAAACAAGAAGTCACCACAGAAATCAATTCCAGTGCCACATTACTCATGTTTAAAGCCCAAAGAATGTTTAAGGATTGGCTGAAACATATGCAAATGCCTTTAGTTTATGATCAGGTGTCTAAATCAATATATGAACAACAAGCTTGAGTTATTTAACAGGATGAATTGAGGAACAATGAACGAAATTACCTAGGGACTACAAATTAAATATAATCCAGACAACAAATTGCAATGCAAGGCAACAATTTTAATTGGAAAATAATCATACGCACAAAGTGTAGTAAAAGTTAGCAACTTATTAATCGAAAGAAAAACCCTCTGAACAATTTGAAGGCAGCCAACCTTCACATAGTCAAAATTTGCATTGACACAGAGGCAAAGATTACTGGGAAGCGTCCATGGCGTTGTTGTCCAAGCTACAAAGGCTGCACCATGCGGATCATCAACAATTGGAAAGGCCACTATTATCTCAGGGTCAGGTACATCCTGTTATACCAGTGGCGTCAAAAATTACGTAGTATCAAAATATCAACACCGTCTAGCAGGAAAAGAAAAAAAAAAACACACAGATACGCAACTTAGAAAAAGATCATCCTGAAACCAAAAATGAATTACAAACCTTATAATTCTGACCAGCTTCAAAATTTGAAAGCACAGTCTTACAACCAGTACTGTATGGCATGACCTGCAAGAAACACAATTACCAACACGTTAAATCCCAAGCTGCCTTCTCCTGTGTGTTCAAGGGCAATGGCACTTTAGCAAGTTAATGGATATGCTAAAGTAAGAAAAAACATCGTTCTTTTATAAGAGGTCAAATGTCAAACATAATCAGACAACTTCAAGATTGAATTTTGAAGTATGACACCAACCTTAAAACCCTTGTAAACAAGGCCCTTATCAAAGAGCTGAGAAAAAACCCACCAAACACTTTCCATAAACTTCAAGTCCATAGTCTTGTAATCGTTCTTAAAATCAATCCACCTCCCAGTCCTAGTAACCACCTTCTCCCATTCTTCCACATACCTAGTCACAATAGTCCTACACTCCTCATTGTACTTATCAATACCCATTTTCAAGACTTCATCTCTCCTCTTAATCCCCAATTTCCTATCAATCTCGTTCTCCACCGGAAGGCCGTGACAATCCCAACCGAATCTTCGGGTCACGTGGTGGCCCGTGAGGGTTTGGAACCTGGTGACGATGTCCTTGATGGTGCCGGCGAGGATGTGGCCGTAGTGAGGAAGGCCGGTGGCGAAGGGAGGACCGTCGTAGAAAATGTACTCGGGTAAGGATTCAGTTCGGGTCAATTGGGTCTCGAAGGCTCTGATTTCGGCCCAGAAAGCCAGGACCTTCTCCTCCTGCTTTGGAAATGAGAAGTCCTTGCCTTCGCAGACCTCCTCCATGACACCGAGGACGGAGAGCTGAGAATTGCCGGAGTGGATGGCGGTTGCGTAGAGTGAAGAGAAAGAGCTGGGGTTTATAGAACTTTGTGACAATGCTTTGGGCTTAAGCTCTAAGCTAGTTTCACTGTTTAGCGACTTTTCAAACGACGCCGTCATGACAGACACCAAATCAATAATAAATATATTAATTTTAGCATCTAAAATATTTATAAATAGAGAGCTAATTTAGAAAGGGATCGCAGAAGGGACCTAGCCCGGCCGAAATCAAACGGACATAATCGGATTGATGGAACATTAGACCCGATATTTTGGACCCGAGGGTTCTAACGACAAAACGGTATCATTTTGGTCACGCCATATTTATTTATTTGCTAAATTAAAAGAATACCCTCCTTAATTTCCGAAATTGGAAAATAATGACAAGTTAAGTAAAACAATTTGCAAAATTTTATGGAATTACTCAGATCTATCATACATGTAAGATGCTTACGTAACAGCCTACGTACATGTATCACTCCATAACTTAAAACAAGTCGCCATCTTTTCGATGATTCCAAAACATACTGTGGAACATTTCATGTAGTTCTTGGCCGGTCAGACATGGAAAATCATTAAAATGCAATTTGTTATATATAGGTAGTCTTAATCATGCACTTCACCAACTGGGTTTCTCTTGTTTTTGTTGTTCTTGCTGTCTTCTTCTTCTTCTTCTTCTTCTTCTTCCACGGTTATTTCCATGGCTGAAGAAACTCCCAAGTCCATCTATGACTTCACTGTCAAGGTATGTACGAAGCAAGTTATGAACTTGCTTCTTCATTCCATTTTCTTTGGAATTCTGAAGTTTGTTGCTTTAGTCTGCTAGTTGGCTTTTTTATTATGATGTTCCATTGTTTGTTTATGTGGCTCATTGAAGCTTTATCAAATATATCTTTTTCCTAGACTTAACCTTTGAGCAAGGATTGATGTTTGAGATCAGCAATACAGAATTCAACTACACAAATCTTTTTTTTTTCCATTGTAATCTTCTTTGATTTACACAAAAACTTGTAAGCTACTTAAGAAATGTGGTATTCATAGGAGAAAAGCACAATACTGCGTGAAGGCCACTTCAGTTCTTATAAGTTCTGTTTTTTAGTCATTTTCGGTTTTTTCTTTCCTGTTCCAGATTTTACAATCAAGTTATCACCTTCTTGGTACCATGGGGTATTTGCTCTTGATTTCTGAGTCCTCTATTTATATCTGCTTAGAACCAGCAATTGATCTTGACAGGATATCCTTGGAAATTACGTTAATCTAGGTAAATACCGTGGCAAGGTTCTTCTAATTGTGAATGTTGCGTCCCAATGGTAAATGTTTCATGACCCTAGATATGTCCCACTTTCTTGAGCAATCTGTCATTGTGATTCATGAATTTCTTTTGTATTATTTGATAATCTGCATTGATAGCTCTTGGTAAACTGGTTTGGTTCTTGCAAGTACCATTCACAGCTAAAATATGACCAGTACCTAACCTTCTTTATTCTCCCATTGAAGGGCAACTAAGGTAAAGATCTTGTTTCCTGAAACATATCAACTCACTTGTTTCCCTAGTAAACCCTGTTAAAGTTGAATTTTGATGCAAAATCCAGTTGAAAGACAAGATTTTCTGATCTGGTAGTTGGATTTTCATATTAGATGCTCTTGCTTAAAAACCCTTTACCTGAAGTGTGCCTCCTGTCCTTTCCTTCGTTTGTTGTAGACAAGTTTACAAATCATTTTTATTGTTTATCTATTCTTCTTCGACTTAAACTTGCATTTCGTGTATTGCTAACAAACAACTCTTCCTTTCATTATCATATTATTCAATCTATGATACATCTGCATTCTTTTAATGAAAACTGGACCTGGTCAGATGGAATACATCCCAACAGGTCATTTGTACTGATGTTGAGTTCTCTGTCCTTTTCCAGTGCCTTAACGCCATCAAACTACCAGGAGTTAAATATTCTGTATGATAAGTACAAAAATCAAGGTTGGTCGCTCGCTCACAGTCTCAGGGATGTTCATGTTTACTTTTGAAATTTACGGGACTTATCTTTAACTTTTCAAGTAAACATCCACCCTTGAGGAAACGCTCCTGCAGTTGTAGTGAAAAACTTGGCACCAATTTTTGAAAGATGAAAAGGGTAGTTGTCTAATCTTCTAGACTTGAACTTAATCACATTCTTCAGAGCAAGTTTCGAATTTCAGTCCATGAGATAGTTTTCTAGTTCCAGCAAGTAAAAGCAATTCTTTCCAATATTCCATTGAGAAGAGACTTCAAAGATGGAAATAAAAATCAAAGGAAAAATAAAGGACTGTTTAATTGCTTCTTTATCCATCTTACTGCATTACTTTTTGGGGCTTGAAGTTCCTAACTCCTGGATACTGTTATTCTGGCAGGATTGGAGATATTGGCATTTCCTTGCAACCAATTTGCTGGAAGAGAGCCAGGAACCAATGAGGAGATCCAGGAAATTGCATGCACAAGATTCAAAGCTGAATTTCCAATATTTGAGAAGGTAAAATCACATATCTTGTATATCAAGTATGACAAATCTATTTCCCTCCAGATTGAAATTATAACATTCTTGCCAGATTTCTCTGATCTAAGGTCTAAAGCAAGCTTGTATGATGATGTCTGTGACAAATTATTCATGCACAAGTCACAGAAATAACTGTATTTGCATAGTCCACATGTCTAGGGAAGCAAGGTGGTTCCATTAACACATGAGAAACTTTGTTCTTTGTTTTCTCCACATAATTTTCAGTCCTTGTTGTCTGTGAAAGGGATTCTGTGTATTATGTTATTCTGGTTGTATAGGTTGAAGTGAATGGGAAGAATGCAGTTCCTCTTTACCAATACCTAAAATCACAAGAAGGGGTATGCTTTGGAGATGCCATCAAATGGAATTTCACAAAGATTTTGGTGAATAGAGAAGGGAAGGTGATGCAAACATATTCTTCTACTACATCTCCCCTTAAATTTGAGGTTAGCAAAGTCCTCTTCTTTGGGATTGTTTCATTAAAGGAATTTTCTTTTACTTTTGACTTGTTCTTCTATTAACTTTCCACAGACTAGCGTACAAAACCTGTTGGCAAGTGATTAGAGACCAAAGGATGAGATCATTCTTATTTACGGTGGAGGAACATAGTAATGTAGCAGTACAAGCCCATTCAACTCCTTACAAACACTTTAATGCTAGATTGGCTTATATGTTGGTGAATTTCAATTACTAGTCAACATGGAAATTTTGATTTATTTTAACTTCTCAATAAAAGAGCAGCTTTTGTATTTGGCTTATTGCTTACAAAAGCAAGAATGTTACTCCTTAATAGGCCCGGTCTTGAGTAAGGGTAAAAAGGGCACCTGTCTAAAATCCACTCTTGACTTGCCCATATTTTGTGGCCCACATAAAAAACAAAACAAAGCAAAATAAGGACCCTTTTTTTACTTTACCTAGAGCATATAAAATATTAGGAATGCGCTGCTCCGTGACCATATTAAGAGGAGTAAGGTTAGTAGGTTTCAATAGTTCTATGAAATAAGAATCCTTCAACAGACAAAGGAGGAGGTTCGCTTATGTGACTCGTGTTAGAAGTATATGGACTAATATAATCACAACATTAATTCTATATTCACAACCATTAATTGAATTGCCTAATGTATGTTTAATAACCATAATGGGATGGTTAATAATTTACTAATTACATTTTAGACACATGATAGTATCCTAATAATTATAGGTTGGCTCATTAAACCATAGTTCATTACAATTATGAAATGACACAATTAGCCTTATTCTACCCCTTAGGGTAAAACATGTTATAAATATAACATATGGTGAGAATGTGTGTTGTTGCCATGGATGTGTGTGGTGATAGTTGACAAGGGTTTTCTACCATAAGCTCTCTCTTACACATGCTTGTTGAGTATTGATAGGTTATGGTCTCTTGAATGGAGAAAATGAATCAAGATGTTATGCCGAACATTGGAGGTATGTATATTCATTGTCTAGTTATTACTATAAATAGCTTTCGGGTTTTGGAGTATTTTTGGCTGAAATGGGTATTGGAAATCCATAGAGCATGAAAAATAGAAGAAAACCCCTCAAGTCTTGTCAAAATGGGCAGCTGGAGGCCGAGTTTCAGGTGGGTCGGACCCACGCACCTAACTGCTGCATGGGTCGTCCATGACCTTAATAATAATAATAATTAAAATAAATAATAATAATAATAATTTTTTTGTACAATGGTTCATGGGGCCAGTGAAAGGTTAATTTTGGACCATTTTTTCATCATTTTTCTCGTTTTTTTTAATTCTATCTTTTCATATGTTTATGCACAAGATTAATCAGTGTTTTTTATCTTATAATTCTTATTGTTTTTAATCTTATTATGGCATAAATATGATTATTTGTTGGCAATTGTGAATGCTTCTTTTTATCTGTCGTAAAATTGAGCATGTGAAACTGTTTGTGATAAGGAACTTTTAAATATTAATATATGTTTAAATTTTGTGTCCTTCCTCTAAAATAACATTAAGATTCATACGGGCAATTAATTGTCTTGTTGATAGTTACTACTTACTAGGATGAATGATATAATATGGTGAAGCAATTTTATTGAAATATTATGAACTGCACAATTTTTATATCCTTTCAATAATACATTGATGATTTGTTTGTAATATTTAATAAATTATTCTTACCTCTGAATGAGTTTTATATTTGTTTAAGGAACTCTAGCATGAATGATATAATTAATTTTGAGAAAAAGAGCACAAATTGCATAATTCTATTTTAACATGCATATCATGGTTATTGCTCTTGGTTCTCATTCAACTTTAAGCAATATGAGAGTCTCTGCTATCTTGACGCTAAATGGAATGAACCACAAGCTGTGGGTTGAATCTCTCATGATGAATTTGACTATCTTGCGAATAGACTTGGCCTTAAGAATTAACGTATCACCTAAACATGCCGATGATGCTGCTGAGAAGGATAAGAAATCCTATGAGGAATGGGAATACTCTAACTGATGTTGCTTGATGATTATGAGGTACCACATGCATGAATTCATTCGTGATAGTATTCCCGAGGCTGATAGTGCAAAGGGTTTTCTTGCTTCCATTAAGAAGAAGCACAAGAAGTTCTCAAACAATGAGAAAAATGATTACTAAAACATGCTTCATCACACCATTTACGATGGTAAAGTGACATTAGGGCTCACATCGAAAAGCTCATGGGTTATTACTATAAGCTTAAGGCTATGGATATAGATCTTGGTGAGCATTACATGGTATGGTTTGTGATGAGGACTCTTCCTTCCAAATTTGATTCGATTAAATCAAGCTATAATGCTCAGAAAAAGCAATCACTGTTGAGGAGATGACTATTATTCTTGCCAAGGAAGAGGATGACATGAAAAAGGGAAGGGCAAGAAGCATCTTCATAATGACAAACCACAACAATTCTCAAAAGAAAAAGTTCACTTATAATAGCTTAAGTAACCAAAAGCTTTTCAAAAAGAAAGTTGTTAGTCCTAAACGAAGTGGACAAGCGGGCTCATCTTCTATTAGTCAGAAGAATAAATTTTTCAAAGAGAAGGGCAACTTTTGTCAAAATTTTGGGTATAAGAAAGTTGATTGCCAAAAGCTCAAAGCTCAAAGCTCACATAAAGAAGAAAGGTAATTGTCTTGTGATAGTTCGTTTAGAGTCCAATATTATTGATATGCCCTTAAATACTTGATGGTTAGATACTGGAGTAACAATTCACGTTACGAATTCCTTGCATAAACTGACAAGTCAAAGAAGGCCGACTAGCTCTGAGCAAGATGTGTACATGGGAGACAATACCAAAGTCCAAGTTGAATTTTTTTGGACAGTTAGACTACAGTTGAATGCAAGACATCTTTTGGAGTTACGTGATATTGCTTATTTACCCTCTATTAGGAGGAATTTGATTTTTGTATCTATTTTGGATAAATTAGGTTATAATCTTCTTTTTGGAACTGAAAAACTGACTTTGTATCGTGACTCTTTTTTGGTGGGAAATGGAATTTTATGTGAAATTTTATACAAACTTGAGTTAAATGATGTTGTTACTGTTGCTTCTTCCTCTTCTATTAATACTATTGTTAGTTCCAAACGTACGAGGTTGGGTTTGAGATCTTCTATGTTATGGAACAAACGTTTAGGTCATATTTCTAGAGACAAAATGGAGAGGTTGGTAAAAAATGGTATACTTCAGGATCTTGATTTTTCAGATTTCATTGCCTGTGTTGATTGTATTAAAGGAAAGTTAACCGCCAAGGTTAAAAAAAGCAAAACAGACAAGTGCTCAGAATTGTTGGAGCTTATTCATACTGATATATACGGATCATTTATTTCACCTGCTATGAGTGGTTATAAATACTTCATCACTTTTATTGATGATTGTTTTCCGGTACGATCATGTGGAGCTCATTCGTGAAAAATCCGAATCTTTGGATGCGTTTAATATTTTCAAGACAAATGTTGAGCTTCAAAAGGGGGGAAAATCAATGTAGTTAATTTTGACAGAGGTAGAAAGTATTATGGGCGCTATGATGAGAGTAGAAGGAATATAGGACCTTTTACTAGATACTTGCAAGAATGCGGTATTAAAGCAAAATATACAAAGTCAGGAACACTTCAACGGAATGGAATCCTGAAAGAAGAAACCGCACACTTCTTGATATGTTACA
The DNA here is from genome assembly GCA_027563885.1 of Erythroxylum longipes. Taxonomy (NCBI): domain Eukaryota; kingdom Viridiplantae; phylum Streptophyta; class Magnoliopsida; order Malpighiales; family Erythroxylaceae; genus Erythroxylum; species Erythroxylum longipes. Next base: position 8,168,613 of record JAOQMS010000005.1, read on the forward strand.
GTGTATGTTGATTCATTCTAGTTTACCATAATTTTTGTGGGGTGAGGTGTTGAAAACAACCGCTTATATCTTGAATCAAGTACCTAGTAAGTCAGTCCCAAAGAGTCCATATGATTTATGGTCAAGGAAGAAACCAAGATTGCACCATTTTCATATTTGGGGATGCAAAGTAGAAGTAAGGCCCTATAATCCACGATCTAATAAGCTTGATCCAAAAACTATTAGTGGCTACTTTGTAGGTTACACCGCCAGATCAAGGGATTTTAGATTCTATTGCTCATCTCACACGACCAAAATCATAGAATCAGATAGAGCTGTCTATTTTGAAGATGAATTTGGTTCAAGTCAAGGGTCATGCGAAATTGTATTCAGGGAAGAACATATTCTAATCTTGTTGCTTCCGCTCCTACTGATGACCCTATGATTGAATAGATTCCAGTAGAATCTCATAATAAACCTCAAAATCAAGCACAGGATGAAGTCATTGTTACTGAGAATGATGAAGTTGTTGTGAGGAGATCACAAAGAACACACAGACTTGCCATTCCTGATGACTATATTGTCTATTTGTAGGAACGCGAGTTTGATGTGGGAGACAATATTGAACTAATCAATTATCAAGAAGCTATGAATAGTCCTCTATCTGTGTTATGGATGAATGCAACGGAAGATAAGTTGAGTTTCATATCACAAAATGGAGTTTTGGAGTTGGTTAAACTACCTAATGGTTGCAAACTCATTGGGTGCAAGTGAGTTTATAAAATCAAACATGACTCAAGTGGACAAATAGAAAGGTATAAAGCTAGACTTGTGGCTAAAGGTTATAGCTAGAGTGAAAGGATTGATTTCAAAAAAACCTTCTCACTAGTTTCTACCAAAAATTCATCGCAAATCATCATGGCTATATTTTTCTCATTTTGATTTCGAATTCGATCAAATGGATGTGAGGACTGCCTTCTTAAATGGAGATTTGCACGAAGCTGTTTATATTAATCAACCAGTTGGTTTTGAGATGAGTGGTAAAGAACACATGGTTTGTAAGCTCAAGAAGTCTATCTATGTGTTAAAACAAGCATCAAGGCTGTATTATCTCAAGTTTGATATAATTGTTACTGCAAATGGCTTTAAGGAGATGTAGTTGATCAATGTATATATATGAAGTTTAGTGGGAGCAGTTTCATTTTTCTGGTACTGTATGTTGATGACATTCTATTTGCTTATAACAATACTGATATATTATTTAAGACAAAACAACTATTATTTATCCATTTTGATATGAAAGATCTTGGCGAGTCCTCTTATGTACTTGGAATTCACTCTCCAAGATAGAGCTAATGAGATTCTTCAATTTTCTCAAAAGATTTACATTGATCAGATCTTGAAAAGATTTAATATGTATTCTTGTTCTCCTAGAAAGCCAACAATGGTGAAAGGTGACAAATTCTTAAAGGCCCAATGTCCACAAAATGATAAAGAGAGAGATGAAATGAAAGTCGTTCCTTATGCGTCACTTATAGGCAGTCTGATGTATACTCAAGTATGCACACCCCTTGATATTGCTTTTGTTGTAAGCGTCTTGGGAAGATACTTAAGTGATCATAAACTTGGCAATTGGAAAGCGACCAAGAAAGTCATGAAGTATCTTCAGGGTAGCAAGGATCATATGTTGACTTATCGACGAGTTGACACTCTTAATATAGTTGAGTTTAGTGACGCCGATTATGCAGGATGCGTAGATGATAAAAAGTCCACTTCAAGCTACATTTATATGATGGCTGAATGAGTTGTATTGTAGAAAAGTGTCAAACAGACACTCATAACATTCTCTACAATGGAGGCAGAGTATATGGCGTGTTATGAGGCAACTTATGAAGCAATATGGCTGCGAAATTTCATTTCAACATTGGGTATTGTAGACTCTATTTCAAGTCCGCTGAAATTGTATTGTGATAACTCCGCAGCTGTAGTTTTCTCTAAGAACACTAGAAGTACTTCTCGCTCAAAGCATATTAATATAAAGTACTATTTTTTAAAAGAGAAAATTACTGAATCCCTTATTATTGTTAATTATACGCCTACAACTAGCATGTTAGCAGATCCACTTACAAAAGGCTTACCTATATGTGTGTTTGCAGAACACGTGTCCCGCATAAGATTGTTAGAAGCCTAGCTTGGTAAGATTAGTGGGAGTTTGCTATTTTGTATTGAACATGTTAGTACTTTGCGCAAATTGCTTCGTCATCATCATCACCCAGTTTGGAATCTCGCACTAACGCGAGGTCTGGGGAAGTCTGATAGTACGCAGCCTTACCCCTACATAGTAGAGAGGTTGTTTCCGGTAGACCCACAAGCACATGAGATAATAATGAAAAAAGATAGAAATGAAAGGAAAGTGAGAAGGATATACCTGATATGTAGCCCAGTTCT
>JAOQMS010000005.1:8171139-8182633 GCA_027563885.1 Erythroxylum longipes
TTCTATACGTTAAACTAACACAAGAAGGCTTGTAGGAGAAGTAAACGGTCTATCAACGGCTCCCTGCAAGAAAAGACCAGTGGGAAAGTGGGAAAAAACCTGTCAGGCGGCTCTAAGACTGACAGAAGAAAATAGGATGGTTATCGCCTAATGCCTACAATTTACTGTGCCATGTCTGCTATCTTGGATGTCCTGATTACTACCGCCGTAAAAACAGTCCATCGGAGAGGGCGTAGCCGTGAAGGAAAATATACAATATGAATAAGACAGAACCACCGCATAACAGAACCAACCACCGACAGTACATATACGGCAAGGAGAAGAAAATGAACACTGTACTGGACGGTATAAAAAATAGCAGAACAAAGCTAAGCAATCACCATAAACAGCACACCATGGACGAAGCAACATTTAAAAAACGAATAATGAACAGAAAATTCCCAACATATGGTAATAATGCAACATGAGTGGGAGGGCGACCGAGACCATACCCGAGCTGGGGAACACCCATGCACTGAAAGATGAGAAGGACTTACCAAACTGGGCACCATGCTGGCGACGCGTCCCTACCCACGCCTTGCTGTCGAGGCGAGGCACCAAGTCTTGTCCAAAAACCGACAAACCCGCAATACCGCGGTAAGAAGAGGACACAATGTATACACCATGATCCTCGTCTTGTCCTCTCACTGTAAATATCTTCCTTGCGAACTCCATCTTTTCCTGAAGATGATGGGATCTGATCATCAGACTTATTCTTCTTCTTTTCGTTCTTTCTTGACTTTCCAGAACAGAGAAACCAGCCTGTGAAAGTGTAACACTTGGATTTCCATCTTCGCGCTATCCAACAGTAATCAACCAGTGTATTGATGGTGGCCAAGTTGTTTTTCTGACCCATCTCTCTCCCTTTCCGACCCATCTCTCTACCTGAGAAACAAAATAACCCGTCATAGTCCCGCAACTTTATGGGAAATTGCTTATTACTTTTATATATGAAATATGCATAATGATATTTGCAGTTATTTCTTATTAATATTGACATACATATGTTGATGTATATATATTTTTTGACGAAATGATAAGTACAAAAGGAGACAAATGCACAATCTCACTCTAAGTTGCTGTACTGCATACATGTTTTTTTAATGATTATTGTTGTATTTGAATATCTCCAAGGCCTAATCGTATATAGTAAATATATCTTGTGGATATGATATTGCATATGATTTATTTGACTGCCTTTGAATGATGGAGATTGGTATGATAATTTGATTATATCGTCCAAGTAGGAAAATGTTAAAAGTATATGGACTAATATAATCACAACTTCTATATTCACAAACATTAATTGAATTGTCTAATATATGTCTAATAACTATAATGAGATGGTCAATAATTTATCAATTGCATTTGAGACATATGATAGTACCCTAATAACTATAGATTAACCTATTAAATCATAATTCATCACAATCATAAAATGACACAATTAGCCTTACGGGTAGAATATGTTATAAATATAGCATATGATGAGAATGTGTATTGTTGTGGTGGATGTGTGTGGTAATAGTTGACAAGGGTTTTCTACTATAAGCTCTCCCTTGTACATAATTGTTGAGTATTGATAGGTTATGGTCTCTTAAATGGAGAAAATGAATTAAGATGTTATGTCCAACATTAGAGATATATACATTTATTGTCTAGTTATGGGTAACTGATTTGTCAAATGAGACGCTTTAGTAACAGGCATGTGGCGTTAGCTTAGCCAACCAGCTTCTTTGTACCTGCCAACCATTCCTCTTAAATGCAAACCGCATCGTAACTTTTTAAGTTGCCAACAGCCGTTTCCGTTGCTTCTGTATAACGCTTTGAAAACATTTCCTTTGATAGGTATCATTAGTCTTCCAGGCAAGCAAAATATCGTGTCAACGTTCTTTACTATATATAGATAACGAGAATCATGCATATCACCAACTGCGTTTCTCTTGTTTTTATCGCCCTTGCAGTCTTCTTCTACGTTTACCCTTCTCCTCCTTTCTTTGCGAAGAACATGGCCGAAGAAACCTCCCAGTCCATCTATGACTTCACTGTCAAGGTAACGGTTAAGCTTTGTTTCTTGTTTCCATTCTCATTGTAACTCTTGGTGGAAAACATGGAAGGTAGAAAGGAAAGTTAGCAAGTTTGAAAGTTTTTCTCAAGTTTGTTGCTTTTGTCTGCAAGTAGTCAGTTTTAGAATAATTTTCCCGTTTCTTGTTCACGGGGATCATTGCTTGTCTATCAATTGATAGACTGACTTTGTTTTTTTCTTCTCTTTTGGCCTCCGACTTCATCAAATCTCTATTTTCTGGTATTTTGCTTGAGTTGATGGCTATTTTAGATCAGAGACAGAGACTGCAATTGTGTTGTGATCTTCTTTTATTAACATCTACACTTTTTAAGCTCCTAGAGAAACCTGCTATTCATGGATAAAAAAGAAAACATTGCTTAGAACTATGAAGGCCTCGCCTTTTGACTATTGTTGCGTGTATAATTTTGATCTTGATTGCAGGATATCCGTGGAAATGACGTCAATTTGGGTGACTATCGAGGAAAGGTTCTTCTAATAGTTAATGTCGCGTCCAAATGGTAACTCATTCATGATCCTATCTGTGCTTGACTTTCTTGGCCAATCTGCCTTTGTGATTTTTATATTTCCTCTGTTTTTGCCAGTAGATTAAAGACATAAATATTCCTCGGAAAATTAGTTTTTCTTGCAACTACCATTCACAGCTAAGAGAGGGCTAGTATCTAAGTTTTCTTTCTTTTTCTTTATTTGAAGAGGTTAATATGATTAAAGATTTTACAAATGGAGCTTGAGGTTTTACATAAACTGAAGTTACCTCTACCCTGTATCCTGTATCTGTATCTTTACAAGCCAGTAGCTCTGTCTATTTTGAAATTCCCATAATTTCAGCTGTACGTTGGAAGTAGTTGTTAGGTGAGATATGACCATTATGAGATTGACTTGCAGAGATCGTGTAGGTATTGTCATGTTAACAGGAAGATGTGAATTTTCTTCTTTTTTTTCTGTTTATATTTTTTATTAAGTTGAAGTTACAGAACTGATAAAGCCAGCTGGAAAGACGGGAATTTGTAATCTCAAAGTGGACCACTTTCATAGTAGATTCTCTCGCAAAATATTATTCGTGAAGTGTTCTTCATGTCTTTTCTTTTGGTTTCCATTGACAAGTTTTTAGATTGTTTTGCTTGTAAGTCAAAATTTGTGGACTTCGCTTGTAGTTCATGTATGGCTGTTGGCTAGTAAATCGTTCTTCCTGTCATGATCATAACTTAAAAAAGTTCACTTCATGCTATCGTGACATTGTAGTTTAAATTTTCCTGCTCATGATAAAGAAATGCTCTTTTAATAACAAGTGGACCTAGTCAGATGAAGAATCATTTGCACTGATACTTAATTCTATCTATGTTTCTGCAGCGGCTTAACGACATCGAACTACAAGGAATTGAATGTTCTGTATGAAAAGTACAGGAATCAAGGTTGTTCACTTGCTCATATATAGGACAACATTCAATTTATCGGACTTGTCATTAACTTCCCAGAGAATACGAAATGCTTTAAGAATTCCATTTTCAACATGTATTAGAATCAAAATCTATTTACAATGAAAAACCTTTTGTTGGTGCTTGTAGCATTGAAAAACTTTGCATCGATATGAAAGATGAAAATGGTTCTAGACTTGATCATGAACTGAAATTCCTGTCAGCAAAATCCATCCTCACCACAGGATGACATAGTTTTCTAGTTTCAGCAATTAAAAGTTGTCTGTTTGTCGAAGAAACTAAAAAAGGTTGTTTATTAGCTTCATCATTCTCTTATTGCTTTAAATTTTACATCCTTGAAGTTGGTAACCTAGATTTTGTTTCTTCTTTTTTCGACAGGATTTGAAATCTTGGCATTCCCTTGCAACCAATTTGCTGGACAAGAACCAGGAACCAACGAGGAGATTCAGGAAGTCGCATGCACAATGTTCAAAGCTGAATTTCCAATATTTGACAAGGTAAAGTCAGTATATCAATTTCCTTCCTGAATGAAAATACAACATTCTTGTAGCAGTTCTTTACAAAGACTCTGATCAAAGCTTTACAGCTAGCTATTTTGTCCATTCGTTAGTGACTAGTATTCAGGAACGACTTACAGAAAGTAGCTATCTGCTGGTATAAGCCACATATCTTGGGACAGTAGCTGGTTCCAGTAACTTATCATGAAGAAGTCTATTCATTATATTTCATCTGGTTGTTGTAGGTTGAAGTGAATGGAAAGAATGCAGCACCTCTTTACAAGTTCCTAAAATCAGAAAAGGGCGGATACTTTGGTGATGCAATCAAATGGAATTTCACTAAATTTTTGGTGAACAAAGAAGGGAAGGTGGTGGAAAGATATGCTCCCACTACAGCTCCCCTTAAAATTGAGGTTTGGAAATCCTGATCGTCTTGGAATTGTTACATTTATGGGATTTTCATTATCCAATTTCTTGTTTGTTACTTTTTACAGAAGGACATACAAAACCAGCTGTAAAGTGCTTAGCGACCAAAGAATGAGATTGCCTATGGTGGAGAGACATTGTAATCCAGCAGTATAAGCAGCCTGAACTGCTTAGAAACACTTTCAATGCTGTAATGATTTATGTGTTGGAATTTTCAATTGTACTATATTTCACTTCTTTGTTAATAAACATGCAAATCTTTATTCTAATTGGATAATTATTTTCTATAGATGTAAAAATCTTGCATCTAGAGCCACTGAATGACTGCATATGTAGTGCCACATGATTTCTATGCTTTATATTTAGAGACTCCATATTTCTTTTCAGGCAGTTCACCTGGACATACAATTAGATACATCCCTGGATAGGATAATATTATATCAAGATGGTAAATGTTAGGAGTAGCATTCATAAGGATCTAGTTTTCTGTTAGTGCAGAAATGAACAAGCAACTAGACTCTGCCAAGTGCCAACCAATTCTACCATCATTTACTACAAGCAGTTCTTGAAGATACAAAAACACGAGGCAGTAAGTTGTCTGTGACGGTAAGTAAAAGATAAGAACCTGTCATTTTTTGTGGGAGTCCTTGATTACAGTAAGTATCAGCACGGCCAGCATTTAATCAAAACGAAGGGAAGGGACACAAAACAGAAAAAAGGAAATTGCTATGGCTCAAAGATTGGAAACTCAAGGCAAAAACTTGATCATATCCAAGTATTAAGAAAGGAAAGTTCAAACTTAGGGATGAAGATTTTGATAATGCATGCCGGTCACTGCCACCGTCTGATAATGGCAATCAGAGTGAGGTTTTTGTTTCAAATAACAATATATGCTTTGTTTTTTTACCCCTAATAGCACTTGTTGGTTTTATCGTATTATACAGTTTGTCTTGTTCTATCCTTGTGGACTTATTCTATCCTTCTGGAAAGCGTTCTGTGCTGTTGCGAGACATAAAAGCAAAGAAAATCAGAATTGGTACATGTTTCTCCTTGCCTTGTGTCATTCATCTTCTCTTAAACTAAGATTGCGTGTATCTCCTAGACTAATCCTTTTCCTATTAGAGATATGTCTGATGTCACTGAAAAAGTTATTCAGTTTAGTTCTTCCACCATGGTAAGCAATTGCTTATTAAAATAGAAGACCCTCCATGGCCACAGATGACCAACCAGTTCAAAGAAATGGAATTATTGCTTGTATTCAAGAAAATGACTTGGATACTATTTTTGGTCAAAATGAAGCAACATAATTGAGTGTCATGATGAGTTTGTTCCAATTTGGAAATTCCATTCAAGGGAAATCAGGACACCCGTAGCTTCGAAGTAAGGTGCATCACACGGTAAGAACTTTGACAGTACAAGCATTATCATCCATGGAGTTTCATACGTTTGGACCAAAATTTTAGCGGGTGATTGAAATTAAATATATACTTTATTAAGCTAGAGGTTGACTCGAGGCAAAGTTTACTTTTTGGGGAGAGTAGAAAAGTTGATTCAAAATTTTCCAAGTTGAAACTCATCTTAAGAGAGTTTAGTGGTTAAATAACCCCTCTCTCCATTTTTAAGATGATCTTGACATGAAAAACAATAGCTTAAAAGGTCACTTCCTGTTGATGGGCAACTGATTCCTAAGTTGTAACATCCATGCCAGAAAGGTATGGAGCATTTCCCCGTCAACTTATCCTAAACTTGTATGATATTAGTCAGCCTGATAGCCATGTTCTTATGGAATGTTTAAAAAGTATGGCAGGCATGGTTGCCTCTCGTGTACTGCAGGTTAATTGGAACTCAACTGATCCATCCCACTTGCCAAATCCATTAAATCTCAAACAAAGGATATCGTTATTCTTCGTGTGAGAGGTCAAACATAAAACCTGTATACAAGCCCTGTAGGAAAAGATGGACACCCCACAACTAAATCTCTAATAAGCTTTTCTTTTTTTTCCTTTTGTGATCCCACGGCGTTTCTGCGAAGCTAATGATCTGGAATAGTGACTAGTTGAAAAACGTTCATGCTTTGCTACTCAAAGGCTCTAATGATCACTTAACCAGTATTTCCACAGGAAAAATCTATTGTTGTCTGTAAAATTCCATTACCAAGTCAACAATTATAGATAGCCAAGAAAGACTCCAAATGAATTAATTCATAAACCAGAATGAGGTACCAAACCCACATAACAAAACTTAATCTATAAGCTCCAATAATTAGGTTATCGTCAAAGCCAGTTATTCAAACCAAGAACTTGGAGAAGACATAAGAAAACTTCACATGCTTCTTCAGATTCACTTCTTCCACCAAAATTCTCACCCGGTTCCTTTTCCATACCAGCATAATGGGGGTAGTTAATCTATCCATATGATGGATAAACAAAAATCAGTTGTTAGCTTGTGCAAAACATTGTTAGTGTAAGGCCAACACAGCAATCATTCCTGGATCAACTAAAGTGCGAAACCACATTAACCACAGATTCAACCCAGTTAGATTAGTTACCTCAGCAAATGCAGAGGTCTGAAAGTAGTTGGTAAAAGCTCTAAGGAAGGCTCTCATCACTGCATCAAAATAATCAGCTTAAGTTGGAATCTAATTAGCACATCCAACAAAAAACTACTAGTAGCAGTAACTACAAGAAAGAATAGTTTTTATTCAAAGCCATTGACAACCTGATGAAATACATTTATTATAGCAACATATCATAGCCTTTCTCTAATTAAGTCAAACTCATATCGGCTTTGGTAAAATCCCAAACCTGAAACAATTGCTCCTTTCAACCCATCATTCAATAGGAACTGGTGCCCGCATACAGAACTAAAGAGTTGCAGGAACGTAATTCCTATAAATAGATCCAGCACAACAGATCAGTCAAGCACAAGCTTAGCATGAAATCCAGGCTATTGATTTTTCTTCGCCAAGGACCATATAACCATATCCCTTGTTGATAAATCCATTTTTATTGTTAAATCTCTCTCAGCTGCATAGTCTAACAGTGCATGCCACAGCCTGAGCCCAAAATTTGAGCCTTGCCTTAACATCTTCAGGATGATCACCTGATTAAATACCGCAAGCAACAGGTAATTAACACGCAATTGAATGGTATGTCAATCAGTTCAACAATGAATATAGTTGAATTAATTCTATAATCGCTGGTATGCCACATTTCACATTCATAGAACAACTTGAAAGATAATTCTAAGCATTGAGAAAATATACTTGGACTTCTTACAGTATCAATAACAGGAAATAGATACTGATATCAGAAATATGATTCCCTTAACTCGTATAAAAGTTCTTAGCTACACTTAAAGGTCATACATCCTAGACAAAAGGATCCTTTCGTTTCGTAATGCATAAACAGAATATTTGAGAATGCACACTGAAGTATAACTACAGAGCAAAAAGCGCCAATAACGTTTACAACGTAAGCATAACTAGAATCCTAGGTTAAGATTCAAAAGGCTAATGGTAATACAAAGATTAAAAAGAAGTATTCTCATCTAAATTTAATGTTTCTGTAAAAGATCCAAGCAAAATAACCAACCATTGACAGATGTGTGACATCAAAACATCTCAACAACTAGACTAACACCAAAATTAACCCGTATAACAAAACAAGAATCAAACAGCTAGAAAATAAAGCAGCTATAAACAGCTGTCTCACCAGGACTGGAGATCTTCCAATTAGCAATAGGACCAGTTGCAGCCTCAGGCACATCAGGAGAGCTGCGTCTATCCGGGGACTTAGTGTGCTCATCAAGGAATTTCTGGCTCATAGAGTAACAAAGCTCAAGAGCTGGGAGAGTATTGCATAGCTCAGGAATCTCATCATAACTGAATCCAAACCCAAGATCCAAGCACCCTTTGAGCTCATCGAGATCATCATCAGTCAAACTCTTGGCTCTCTTCAAATCATCCTCATTACTGATGCTGCTGTCATTTGCCAATTCCACATACCCTTCAAGCAAGACCTGGTTTTTCTTCTTCTTCTGCTTCTTCTTCATCATGGTCTGTGAAAGACTATTGCTTTTTGTGACAATGGGGTTGCTTTGGGTCATTCTTGCCCACACGTCATCAGCCTCCGGGTACAAAGACTCATCATTTACATTTGTTTCAGAAGATGGAGTTTCTGTTTCAACAACTCTTTGGACCAGGTTTGTTGAAGAAACCCGTGATTCATGTTCACAACATGTATTTGCCATTTCTCTCTAAATATTTTCTCTCACTAAAGCCCCCTATCTCTTGCTTCTTTGTGAGACAGAGAGAGAGAGGCAATCACAGGCCCTTATAAAGCTGCACCTGATGAACAGATCCGATCGGATCGGATCAGATCAGATCCACTTTCCTTATTTATTTCCATATTATAAAATCGCGATGATGATGATGAATTGGCATGCATATGTACATGCATACATGCCATGTATGATTATCAGGCGGCAATTCGGACAGCTGTAAATGGGTCCAAGAAGAAAGAAGACAAAACAAACCGAAGCAAAAAAGGATGATTGTTGGAAAGTGGGGCCACAAGTGTACACAAATGCATGATAGCATGTATCTACACGTATATTACATGCGCCATAAACGATGTTTCTTGGGAAGTGTTTGGACTTTGGACGCAAATCTCTTGCCATTTTACGTACGTCTTGTGCTCTTCCCTTGATTGAAATTTCAAGAATGACTTTTCTTTTGATTTTACTTTGCATTTTTTATAACAACAAATCACCTTCTCACACTACACTAAGAGTTGATTCAAGCTCAACTGGTAGGAGGTTAGGGAAAAGTCTTGGGTTCAAGTCCAGATAGTAGTAACGTGGGAGTTTCATTCAATGTGATGGTTACTTATATGCATCGGGTATGGAGTCTCCTCTTTGAAAAATTGAGTGAGAACTATTCTATTGGGCCAGGGTGTGGAGATGCCTGAAATAGGCGATTCCACCCTTTGAGTCTAAGGAATGTCAATAAATCAAACCAAGTTTAGATAAATCCTACTTTTTTAAAACTGGCCTTTGTTTGAGGCTGATTGGGTAGGGACGACTAGACTTAAATAGTCACAAATCATTTTCTTTAAGAAAATTTTAGAAGACGTTTTATCATTATTTATTAAGTTCAACTCGACTTGAGACTCGAAACTCAACTAAAAGTTGTATTAGGTTAAAATTATCATCTCTAATTAAAGGACATTTGGACGGTATTTATGAATGTTATTTCGAAAAAAATATATTACAATACTATGATGTGGTCTATAGGCAATGTTAGGTTTCAAAGTCACCATGTATTGATTTTAGTATAACTAGAGGACTATTGGCCTTTGGTCACTTAGAATTATAAATTTCCATTCCAAAGAATTGCTAGCCATACAAAGAAACATACCTAATTCTATAGCCAAGATGTACCAACCATGATCAATGGCCAACTCAGTTGCTCAAAATATACCCATATTTATCTGGTAAGGTTGGGTTTTTGTCACCTTCCTCATTTAAGCATACATGACATTGCTAGATGACTGGACACTTGACCCCATAAGCACATGAGCCAACCTAGCACTGCCAACAGAACCACCCACATTATAGTGATCTTGAAAGAAAGAAACTGAGAACATTAGTTACGGTTGCTGAAAGAATTCAAATGGAATTAGGAGAGCATAATTCCCTTGAATCAGATACTAAAGAAACTGAGAACATTAGTTAAGGTTGCTAACTAAAAAGCATTCAAATGGAATTAGGAGAGCGTAATTGCCTTGAACCAGATACTCTAAACCCACTTCAAAACTTATGTATAAACCAAAACTTAGGATAAGTTCAGATTAAACAATAAACTAAAATCAGGGAAAGGATCCATACTCATCTTCTGACAAGTATACATTGCATGAAAATGGAACTAGGTTCCAAGGTGGACCAAACTACAGATGTGACTTCTCACCATAGGTATGTTCATATATTTTGTCCCAACTTAAAAGCAACTTACTGGACCGTACATAATAACTCGAAAATTAAATTATTCGAATAAGTCATTTAAACCGGTACTCAAAACCACGTTCTGACAGGGTGTTAAGACAAACGTATGGGTTTAGAAATGGTATCCTGAAGGAACAACGCTCCAGGTTCCCAGAGATGCTCATCATCTTGTCATACCTAGCTCTGAGTAAATCAAATATTATGGCATATTATTCATGTGGATCTCCGATTCAGCCATCTCAATCATTGTCTTGTTCTTTAATCCCTTACGCACTTGCCTGAAAAGTCAAAATCTTGGGAAGAAGAGTCAGAGCCACCAACTAATTATTGGAAGCTCGTAAGTCAGTTGGCATCTAGCCTCCACGATAATATAATGTCCTCTTCTTCACCTTTAGGATTGTTATTGCCATAAACAACATTGAGATATTACATTTTCTTTTTTTTAAAATGCAAATTGAGTAAATTTTTATATTAACGAAATAGTCTGTAAATTACGCTAATCAAGTACTTAGTATTAGATAAACTCTGTACGACAGACTCGATCGAAAAAATGTAAGTAAAAAGATTCAAAAACATAACCTTTTAGTTATGCCCCCACTTCACTAACTCGACCATTCCTTAAGGGCCTGTTTGGTTGAATGTTAATTAATAGAATGGAAGGGAACGAATGAAATAGAAGGAAACGGTTTATAATATAATGGAATGCAATATAGTGATACGTTGTTTGGGAGGGATGGAATGGTTCATAATGTAATGTAATAAAATATTGTTTGGATGATGGATGGAATGGAATGTAATGTATAATAAATGACTATTATAACCCTTATATGAAAATAGTTATTATAGAAATTTTATTATTTTATTATTAATTATATATCATTTATTATTAATTATATAATATTATTATTTATTATTTAATAAATTATATTGTATTATATTATATTCTATATGATTTATATTTAAAAATAATTTATTTATATAGAACTATATACAAACAATTAAAGCATAAT
>JAOQMS010000005.1:8190559-8202447 GCA_027563885.1 Erythroxylum longipes
CCACTAGATTTATATATTAATCTTCTTTCCTCTCTTTCTCTAATGTGGGACAAACTCCCACTCTTTATATTTCAACAAAAGTGAAGGAATCTCTTGCTGAAATAAACACATATACAATATAATACGAAAATTTAAAAGTCAAGAGAAGAGAGAGAAGGACGCAATCGATTTATATTGGTTCGGCTTACAACTCAAGCCTATGTTCAATCTTTAAGTATTTTACTTTAGTGTTTCACTATAAAAACTAAGTAGAAATTTGACAAGTCTCTTCAAGCTCATGAGTACATAGTTTTTAAGGTTCTCCAACCTTTTACGCTTGAAATGTATAATAAGCTTCTAAAAGCTTATAGAAGAATAAAATGTAAAATCAAAAGTAAGTTCTCAAATAACAATTTCTCTCTTGATAGAGTGATTTCACTTTCTAAGACATAATAAGAATAATATGATTCTCAATAATATAGATGCTGCTAAAATGTTTCGAAAGTCTGTGTATGTTCGTTGTTATGCTATTGTTCTTCTTTAAATAGTCAATTTCTTCAACTAGTAATTACTTCATTTGTATCTTTAGTCAATTATATGGATTTAAATCTGAATAATTTCGATGTTATCTTTGCCAAAAAATTTTATTAATCATGGGGCTAATATGCGACCTTCAATTAGTAGAATCCTTTCGGATAAACCCATTTCTAATAAATAAAGTTTCTGCAAGAAAGGAAATATATTTCTTATGATTTTATTTCCTTGTAAGAATTAACCTGTTAACAATAAAAAGAAATAAATCTAATTTGAATTTTAAAATATTATATAGTTATCATCAAAATCGTTAAATATAAATCTTGAGCTAACATGTAGGGCACTCACATGTGGGTATTTTTAAGAGATTACTTTATTTTGAAACTGTAGAGGGCTTGGGAACTTATCTACAGTAGCTTCAAGGTCCTATGTTGGTGTGGAAACAAGACTAAACTCATATGAAATGTAAAAGTTTTTTTTTTAGTATTCGTATTGATTAAAAATTAAAATATTAAAGGATTAATAATTGATAAAGGCCAACAAATCAAATAATTAATTTTAGTTATTTTGACAATGATTGAATCCAAGCTTAATTCTTGTTAATGGACTCTTCACTTTATGATATTAAAAATTCTAATATAGTATCAGAGTATGTTTAGTCTGGATTCTTAATTTTTAATTATCCCTTTGAATGTTCAGTTTAATTATCACTATATTTATTTCAAGTGGCAACTAAATATCTAATCCCAATTTTAATTATTTTGATAATAACTAAACCAAAATCTAATTTTTATTACCAATATATACATTCTATTTATATTAAAAATTATATTACTGTTGTAGTTCTTGAAGCGACGTTACTGGATAGAGAATGATTGGTTTTTATGGCTGGCGAAATGAGTGTGATAGGCATAAATATTGGAATCTTATCCATACTTTCAATCATCAAGCTTCCGTTCCTCGGCTCCTGGGCCGTTACTTTAAATTACGCTTTTGTGACATGTAACAAATAATCCCACGGCTCTCTATGGCGGCAGGCGGATTATCTTCCTCATCTAGTTGACAAATAAGAGACTCACGCATCGAATTTTGTAAAATTCTCCAAAAAAGTACCACCGTTCAAAATCTAGGGTTTTTGAAAACACTATGAAAAACATAAAAATTTCTGAGGACCGTCTAGAATAGAGGGAGAAGAACACAAATATGACAAAATAAAGTTGATTTACTCACCGTCTCGTCCGATTACAACACCAGTTGTCTTAGTTTGCTTTGGTATAGGAAAGAAGACAGTGATGATAGACGAGAGAGAAGAAGTCTGGTGAAAGAAGATGGGTGGGAGTTGTTATTTGCATTTTTAAACAAAGGCAAATGAGAGATTATGGATAAAATGTAAGGGTAATTTTGTCAAATAACTCATTCATTTTATTCTTGTCACCTGAATAGAAAAATCGTGACTGGGTTGAACATGAAACATAAATTTTATGTTTTTGTTAACCAGAGTCGGAGTCAAAAATGGTGGCGTCGATAACCAAATACTGTAAGGGACAAAAATTTTCTGTTTTGTCATCTGACTCCATTGCCAGAGTCAGCAACCAAACGTTACGTTACATCATGAGATGGACAAGCGGCAGAATATGCTGATGTGAACGTAATGTTGGACGAGTGTGCACTTATTCAACGTAACATAGATGAGTGTTTGAAATGCGAAGAGGTTATGTGGGCACAAAGGGTGAGAGCAGAGACGATGAGACTAAGATCTTTGATCAAAAAGCATTATCTGCCCATATGTTAGATTTTGTTTTGCCAATTTGTTCGAGTTAGATGGTGAACTAGAGATGGATAAGATTTTAAAAGCGGTGAAGAACCAAGTTTCAATCCAAATGAATTAGATATTCCTCCCACATTTCTTTAAGGAAGAGATGGAGATTGCCTAAGTCAAATGGGTCCCCACAAATAACCAGGTTCAAACAGATTTGTTTTTTCAAAACAATCTATTTGTTTCTTTGGAGGTTAGCCTTGGACTTATTAGTAAAAGTGTACTTTTGTGATCATAAAATCACATATTTAAGTCAAAAAAATAGACACTTTTTAAATTTTCACAAAGCAGAAAGTCTTGACTTTAACTTGATTAATCTATTTATCCCTTTCAATACATAGAATGTATAATACATACAAAAATATGCTCCTTAGGGAGTGATTGAGTTGGTAAAATGGGCCGATATAGAATTAAAAGATTTTGTGTTTAAATTCTCTTACTTACACTCTCTCGATCAAGCCTGTCATATAGAACTTGCCTAATATAAAGTACTCGATTGATATAATTTGTAAGTTATTGTATTCATCCAAAAATTTATCTAATACATATTCAAAAAATAACGATTACAAGTTTGTCCGTTTTCAAAAAATAAAACTGAAATGTATAAATAACACAAATAAATGTAATAATGGAACTGCTTTCGTGGAAGGCAAGCGGGGAGTGGGGGCTGACATATGTTAGATTGGGTTTTTAACACATTTATCTTATTCTTTGAAGTTGGACCAATTGCATAATGTATAGGGACGTTCAATTGTTGGTCTAGATTGGTTTAATTTGGATCTTGAAGCAGTAATGAAAAATAATTTAATATGTTTCAATAATTTGTTTTAATCAATGATTAAAATATTTAACTATTTTAACCGATTTAATCGTAAAATTATTGAATCATCTAATTTTTTGGTTCGATCTACTTTTAAACTTTTATTATTAAAAATCGATAAATTTATCAATTAGTTGGTCAATTTTTGTAAATTAATAAGTTATTATAAATCAAAATAAACAGATTAATATTTATTTAATATTTTTTAAAATAAATTCCCAACCACTTATAGTTTATATTAATCTATAAAAAATATTGAATAAATATACAATCAAGCATAAACTTTATAAAAAGTTATAAAAAAATTAAAAGATTAAAAATTTAAATTTAATGAACTAATTTTAACTAAAAGAGAAAAATTAAAAGTGGGATTTAGAAAATAAAGTTGATCTAAATATAAATCTCAACTAATCTTTGAGGAGTAACATGACACGTAGATATTTTTGTCATTACTATTTAATTTCACCTTTGTCTTTGTAATTTTTAGTTTTTAATTTTAGTTTTTATTTTTAATTATGAATAAAATAAAAATATATTTAGTTCTTTATATCACCATAGTTATGTTTGAATTATTCACATTAATTAAATATTAGATAAAATATAATAAATAATTTTATTTTTACTTTTGTATAACATCTATTAGTAGTTGTTAGTAAAAGAATTACTACATTTTATATAAATAAGCAATTTAATAAGTAAAAATTATTTATCAATTAATATTTAATATTAATATATTTTAATTATTAAAATAAAACTTAAAGTTTATTTATTAAATAACTATTAACTTTTTTTGCAAAAGCTAAAATTTAAAGTAATTATAAAATTTAAAATCAATCAAATAATTATATTATTTAATCATATTGTGATAAAAAAAGAAAAAAGAAAATAAATATTAGCTTTCATAAATTATATGAAATTTAGAAGAAATTAAAAACTATTTTTTACTTAATTTAAAAATATAAATAAAAAATCAAAATAGGAACAAACAAACCTAATTGATAGGGATGGCAAAGAATCGATTTTAAACCAAACCAATTTTGGATAATTTGGACAAAGGTAAAAATTTCATGACTCTAAATTGATTTAAAACCAAAATTTTTTTACCAAGCTGACCCGGAACCGAACCGGATTGGAAAATACCCAACTCGGTTTAGAACTGATTTGTCCGATTTTAATTAATAGCAAAAGGCTATTAAATTGCACCATCTTCTTCTCGTCTCTTTTTCTATGTAAAACCAATAAAAAACTATAGCAAAGAAAGCTAAATTATGGTTGTCTAGTTGAAGTTCAAACCAAATAAATGGTAAGTCTACAATCAAATTCAAAAAAACAAAAATACAACTAACAATTTCAAAGTCTCCAACAAAATTATAGTAAGAAGCCACAAAGGCACAAACAGTACACCAAATCCAAAACCAGTAAACCACATTGTTCATATTACAAATTCAATCCAAATACAAATGAAACATGCAAGAAATAACAAATCCTTCTTCATCAAACTCTTCACATTCCACTCTTTATGTCCCAAAGATTCCATAATTTGAGGGAAAAAAAACAAAAGATAACACAATTTAGCTAACATTTATATAACAATCAAAACTTAAAACAATAAATTAGAATAAAATAATGATTTTTTTGAAACAATGATTTTTTTTATCTTTTTAAAATTCAGATAGGATAATTTTAATCAATTTTAAATGTTAGGTGCTTACAAATTTTAAAAATTTGAACATTTTTTCCTATTAAATCAACCCGGATTCAGATTTGATTTTAGTTCGAACAAAATTCGGTCAACCTAGTTTAAATTTAATCAAAAAAAAATCAAACTCGTAGATAATTTTTTCTGGATCGAACAAGGTCGAATTATCAGTAATATTAATTAATAACAAAACTAAAAATTCGTTACTAAGTCGTGTTTCCAAACCTAAAAGTAGATGCTAATTGGTGTTAGTTTAGCTATTAAAAAAAACCCTTTCATATCAATAACTATTAATTAATTAATTATATATATATATATAAAATTATCCCCATAGCCCCGAGCCCGAGCTCAGAGCCCAGAGCCCAGAGCCCAGAACTCACATCTCAATAAACTTCAGCTGGGTATTGTATATATATATATATATAGGTATTCAATTTATTTGATCTAATAAGTTAAATTTAGAAATTAAAGAGTTTAAATTTTAAAAATTAGACAAGTCTAGTTAAATCTAATTTTATAATTATCATCTAATATTTATTTTAGATTAATTAAAATATTATTTAAATAATAATTTTTTTAGTTATTCATGTAGTTTATTTTATGAATATGATTAATATATATTAAATTATGAGACTATATTTAAGTTATTTTAAAAATAACTTTACAACTTTATTTTATTTAATTGATAATTTAATAATTTAATTTATATTTTATATAACCATTAAAAAATGATTAAAATTTAATTTTTTAAATAATAAAATTTATTTAATTAAGAAAAATATTTATTTTTAGACAAGTTTCATCCAGCCCAATTCGTACGTGCTCTAATTTTCTTCGTTTCCAAAATAGTACAGGTAAAATGGCGTGTGTTTTGACTTCAAAGTTCTATGAATCTGTTACAACAACGATCTTGCGTACCCAAATTTGCAACATCAAAATCAAACTTGCTCTTTTGACATTTATGCATATGACAAACTGGGAAAGCTATGAGAGAGACGAAATTGTGCGAAAGTGTTACCGCTTTTATCTTTACTCCAGGGATGAGTTGACCTCCTCCTGTGATCTAATCTGTATAGTATTTGGAAACTCCAAGCTTATGGCCAGCACTATCAGCGGCCAGTTGCATGCACCAATCTGCCAAAAGAAGCTACCATGTGCAATTAATCCGAAAACATGCCTTTAGATGTGAATTCTTCTACTTTCTTTAAGATACATCGTACGATTACTCATCTCATGATATGATGGATTTACATCAACATTACTTTCCCGCCTCCCCCACGCATCCTTTCGTTATCGATGGCCGGCTGGTGGTTCCACCAAGTCTCCAACCCATCATAAATTATATGGTCCAGAAAATGAAAAGTCCTTTTTTTTTTGTTTTTTTTAAGGTTAACTCACGACAGTTTTTGAGTGAGCTCGAACTTTTGGTGGCGCCTTTAAGCTATTAATCTCCACTTATATTTTGTGAGATCTAAAGGGTAACTGAGCACTACCACCAAATATTTAACACTGCGTTCACAAGCTGAGAGTCGAAATCCAGCCTTACTTAAAGCGAATACCAGCGCTTACTACTATACTTCGGTGTTCGGTGGTAAAAGTCCTTTTCTTTAAATGCAATGAAGATAAAAGTTCAGAGCTTTTTGTCAAATGTACTTAGTTTTGCATGTCCAGTCCAGTCAAGTGAGATTAAAAGCCTGAGAACAACCCATGAAGAAATAGCCATTTGTCATAATCGATATTCTGCCAGCGACTGACTATCTTGATTGTCAAATGTATTTAGTTTGCATCTCCACTCCAGTCAAGTGAGATTAAACGCCTGAGGACAATCCATGAAGAAATAGCCATTTGTCATCATCGTTATTCTGCCAGCAACTGACGAGCTTGATGCAACAACGCAACAGCGTATAGTACTCTTCTAAAGATGAAAAGAATGGGAGTTTTCACTTCGAGAACACGTGGGTGCAACTGAAGTGGGCAACCTCAAAGCAGGTTAAGGTAGTAGGTACGTCTACCGTATAAAAGTATTTACAGAACTTTCGCACACGAGTAGGTAAGCTGTAGCTTACCATGGTTGACTTTGAAATCGACTTTTCTTGCGAATGGATTGTCCAAAGCTTTCAACATTCAACTCCAAGTGGTCCCGGTCCTCTTAATGATCGACCCCATCTGTCCAATTTTATGCGTTATGGCCCTTCATTACGGGATATATTTTTGTTGGGCCTTTGTCTGTTTGCATTCTTTACCTTCTGGATGGGGCATTTCGTTTCTAGGATTATAACATCTTTGTCAGCGGTTACTCTTCTTTTCCTCCTCCTCATTTTCAGCTCAGAAGCTACAATATCTGCAGGTTTTGCAGCTCTTCTTTTTGTATTATTGCGAAGTGCAAAGGAAGAAGAAATCAAAACTTGGTGAAAAGATTAGTCTTCTGCCATCTTCTCTATCTGGGGAAGGGCGTTTTTCTGCGTTGGAGATTCGGGGAATGGAAACTGGGAAGCTCTTGGAGGTGAGGGCTGTGGAGGCTTTAGGGAAAGGGTTCGATCTCAGTGGTGATTTCAGGTTGAAGTTTGCAAAGGAAATTGAAAGTGAAGGAGGTGGAAGGTTGGTGGTGTTAGATGAGAGTCGCAAAGGAAACATTGTTATTCCTGGTGGTATTACCATTCCTAATATTTCCGAGGATATTCGATGTGATAAAGGAGACCGTATCCGCTTCAAATCTGACGTTCTTGAGTTCAATCAGGTTAGCTATATACTTGCATGTGTGTGGCATCCTTGCTCTTTGTTGGTTTGCATCTCAACTTTTGATTAAAAATTGGTGCTTTTCGGGAAATTTAGGATTGAGAGTTGAGCTGTAGTTTTTGCTTGATATAGATTAGAATCCATTAAATGCTAGGTAGAATTTTGTTTTTTAAAGGAGATGGTAATTTAGGAACTGAAAGCGTTATTGGTAATTGAAGATTATGGGGATGGAGGAAGTGTTACTGAATATTCTAGATGTTAGATATTATGTGTAAATCTTTCACAAAGGCTGACCTGAAGAAACTAATCACTATCTGTTGCCACAGGGTTTCAGTTTAGTCAATACCTCGTTGAGTTGATTGAAAAAATCTTGTTGCTTCATCTACATCTTTTCTTAATTCCTTTGACTAAGCATGCTTGGAGCTTTTCCTTAATTCCATTTTGTTCGAAGTGCAGATGTCAGAGCTACTGAATCAAAAATCTTCAATACAAGGAAAAGTCCCCTCTGGCTATCTTAATTCAATATTTGATTTGAGTGGGGATTGGCTTCGTGATGCTGCCGAGACCAAATATCTTGCCTTTGATGGTTACTTCATCTCCTTGTACTATTTACACCTAACAGCATCTCCGCTAATATTGCAAGACAAAGTTAAGAAGTCTGTTCCACCTCATTGGGATCCAGCTTCACTGGCTAGGTACCTTTACCACATTTGCAATTTGAATAGCCATCGTTGACAAGAAACTTGGGTCTTTACTGAAAACTTTAATTTGGTACATCGTGTTTAGAAGCACTTGTGGTGACACTAATCTTGCCTGATCATACAATCCTCTATTGCTGCACATATATTTCTTGGGTCTGAGGTGATAAAATGTGAATAGAAATCTATATATGTTGCCGTCAAAATCATAGCTATTTCCAAAACCAGAGAGAAGACCTGATGGAGCTTAGGGAGACAAAATAATTTCGTTCTTACTTACCTTAGATGCATCCTATTGTTCATTTTTTCGAATATGAATTAGTTACAATCCAACGAAGAGTATCTAGAATTTATGCCCTCTTCACTACATTTTACTCACTCAGTCAACCTCACTCATTTTTAAGCTGTACATATGTGGGTCTCATTTTTTCCTCTGTTATTGTTCTCTAGTCATTAATGTCCATTCAGTAGTTTACTTGATCCTATTCATTTAAGTGATTAATATTTTGGATTGTTGCGCTACATGGATTCTGACTAGTTTTATTAGGCAGGTTCATCCGCACATATGGCACACATATAATTGTAGGTTTGGCTGTTGGTGGTCAAGATCTGATTTGCGTTAGACAGAAACCATCTTCACCAATTCCCCCAGCCGAGCTTAGAAGGCATTTAGAGGATCTTGGAGATTTCTTATTTTCAGACAGACGAAGTCCTTCCTTCCTTCAGAGGAATGCAAGAAATGACAAACAGAAAGTATTTGCATCTATCATTATTCTCTGAATTTTCTATTTAGTTAACAGTTGTTGATGAATAAGATGATTTACTTCATAGGTTCCAGAAGTTTTCAGTCGCATTCTGCATTCCAACACCCTCCAATTGACCAGCATTACAGAAACATCAAGCAAGGATGTGAGTCAAGTATTTTTGGGATGTTATATTGGCTCTCAACTAACAACTGTAAGCCTTCATTGGCATAATATTTCCTTCACATTCTTGAACAGGGGCTCACAATTGTTTGTTCTAAGCGAGGAGGGGATGTTTTCTCACATAATCATTCCAGTTGGCTGCAAACAGTGCCCGCCAAACCAGAAGCAATTCTCTTTAAGTTTGTGCCTATTACTTCTCTTCTTACTGGTGTTCCAGGCAGTGGTTATCTTAGCCATGCAATCAACTTGTATTTGCGATGTAAGTGCTCCTATGCCTAAGTCTTGAAAATATTTCAGGTTTGCAGTCAAGCTCTGGAGATTTGGCTATCAAATTGCTGTCATCTTATTGAGACCAGCTTATGGCTTCTTTGATAAGACATTGAATTTGCAGATGTTATGTTTGGTATATGAATCAAGATTTGCATTAGCATGGGGAGCATTGGCATCATTACTGAGTTATTACTGGTCGTGTTGTCTGGCTTGTGTTGGAGGTGGTAATCACAGGGTGCTGAAATGTGATTGATACTGGTTCCTGGAGAGTGCTTCTGAGAGTGATAGTCGAAGGCTGGGAGTTGGGGGTGGTTGATCTCAGGTGGAAGCTGATGATTTCATGGGGGGGTGTGGGAGATGGTTAATGGTGATTTTAGATAGTAATGGTGATTTTACATAGGAATATCTCATTACCCACTTTGGAAAAGCTTAACTTAATTCCTACTTACCAATGACCATCAAAAGTTGGGATAGAATCATTCATTACCAATGCTGTTGAGCAGTTTACCTATTTAAAAATAAAATTTAGTTGAGTAGCAGAGGTTCCACACTACATGAGCCAGCCTGCATATAAAAGGACCAAGTTGTTAACTTGAACTGCAATTTCATAAAATTTGATACAGATTATCTAGGACTCTTGACATTAGGTTTTATGTGTTTAGTTGCACAAAATAGAATACTCTCTGGGACATCACTTAATAATTTATTTCATATTTTATGTGCATTTTTAATACCTGCATGAAGAACATATGTGCTTGTGTTCTGAGGTCTGTCTTTATGCAAACAAGGAAATTGCATCTCTCTGATTTATTGTCTCTGTCCAGATAAGCCTGCTCCAGAGGATCTACAATATTTCTTGGAGTTTCAAGTTCCAAAGCAATGGGCGCCAATGTTTTGCGAGCTACCTCTACGACATCAAAGAAAAAACTCCTGCCCTTCACTTCGATTTAGCTTTTTGGGTCCGAAAATTCATGTTAGCTCCGCCCAGGTCCTGCAATACTTGCATTGCACTTAAATATATTTCAACTACTACTGTACATAGATCACGTTTGTAGGCAGTAATATGCCTTGTCAATAATCTGGGTACAAAAAGGATAAAAATTGAAAGGCACGCCTTTTTCTGTAGTTCTTGTGGTTAGTTAGGTTTCATGTCCATCTAGAATTGTTACCTCTCCTTATTAAGGATGCATAGCTTCTGCAATCTTTGCAAGTAGTTTATGTCGAGCTGGTTTTCTGTGTGAATTATGTTAGATTTCTTCCTTTTTAGGTTTCAAGTGATCAAAAGCCTGTGGTCGGCCTACGATTATTCTTAGAAGGGAAGAAATGCAATCGGCTGGCACTGCATTTACAGCATCTTTCAAGCCCTCCAAACATCATGACCATTCCATCTGCAAACACCACCATATGCAGGCCCTGCCAATGGCGAGGCTCTGACGACTACAAATCTAGCGAGCAATTCTTGGAAGCAGTTCGATGGAAGAGATATTCAAAAGTTTGCACATCTGTTGTTAAGCATGATCCTAACTGGATGCAGGATACAACCGGTGTTTTTATTGTGACTGGTGCACAGCTCCTGAGTAAAGGGAAGTGGCCAAATGTAGTGCTTCACCTCCGTTTACTATTCAAGAACCTGCCTAACTGCAGTATCCGGAAGACAGAGTGGGCTGCTGCACCAGAAGGAACTCACAAGTCAAGTTTTCTCACAAACCTGAGCACAACTTTCACATTTACTCGGCATACTGTTGGGGTGCCTGAAAAGCAGGCTCCAGCAACTCTCAACTCTGGTGTGTACCCGGATGGTCCTCCTGTTCCGGTTCGCTCTGGCAAGCTGCTTAAATATGTGGAGACGGCTGAGGTGGTGCGCGGTCCACATGATGCTCCAGGACATTGGCTTGTCACAGCTGCCAAGCTAGTCACAGATGGTGGTAAAATTGGTTTGCATGTAAAGTTTGCACTGTTGGATTACCCCTAAATTGTCATGTTTATAAAGTGGAATAGGATTGGTTTTTGTCTGTTCTGTACTTTGCTCATTTGTAAATTCTTTTCGGACTCTTCTTAAGTGTCATAGGGGAGAGCTCGAAGAAAGTTGACATTATCGTTTTTTTTGTGTTTCAAGTAATGGGTCCCCAGTATAAAGTAATTAATTATGCTTCTATTTTTAGTTAGTGATTACAGTTTAGGACGTTTTTGAATAAGTATCTGTTTGGATGAGTTTATATCAGTAGAGCTTTTTTAAGAAGTTAATTGGTTGTTTAGTTGTCATTTAAAAAAGAGCTTTTTTGAAAGAGTTTCATAAAATAAACTGTTTGACAATATAAAAATAAAAAGTACTATTAATTTTAACTATATTTTATTTTGTAATAAAAATTATTTATGCATATAAAAATTATTTAAAATATATTAAACAATA
>JAOQMS010000005.1:8202547-8213546 GCA_027563885.1 Erythroxylum longipes
TATTAAACAATATGCAAAGCATAATATATTAATTATTATATAATTTTAAACTATATGAAATATAAATGAAAATATATTTAACTAAATCTTTTGTATAAATTATAACTTTATAAGTAAAGTTAATATCAAAAATAAATATTAAAATATATTTAAAAAGTCAAATAATATTAAATAAATCTCAAAATAAATGTGAAGATGTGTTTGTAAATATCATAGAAATTATGTGTAAAATATAAGGATAAAAGGAACTAAAAAATAGGTTCATTAATTGATATAAAAAATTTATCTAAAAAAGTACTTTTTTGAGAAGTTTTAAATTTGAATTTCCTAAAAAGATATATTTTAGCTGCCAAAAAAGTTATATCTATTAAAAAAGCATTTTTTATTTTACAGCCAAACACTTATTTTTTTTAAAAAAACTTTTGTAGTAAAAAAAAGCGCTTATTCACCCTCCAAAAGTTCAACTAAAGAGGGACTAATTCAAAAAATCTGGCACTTTTTTAAGTAAGGTACTGCAGATGTTGCATTGCCAAAGATATCAAAAAAGGGACTCAATTTTGTTACAATCTGGAAGATTAATTTGCCAATTTACCAAACTAATCCAAGACATCATAGTTGGAATTCTAAAGAATGAGAAATCATGGTAGCCTTTGAAATCATACGAGTATGCAACAAAGCAACTCCAACTTATTTTTATTAGCATCAAGTAGTCTGTGAAATGGCATTCTCCATCTATGCTCGATTATTAGTTTGCCTTACTGACACTTGAAACGTTAACAGAACTAAGCACTTGCAGAAGCAATTGAAGCCACTTAAAATGCTGGCATAGATAGAAATCGGTAACTACACAATAAACGCTTAGCTTCCAGTACTAAGGGCAATGATCTCCCTGCAACCAACTTCTCAGGATACATGATGGTTACAGAGAGATGGCTAACAACTGCAGATAATGCTCGCGCTTGCACTAAATATGGAGAGTCCAATTTCAGCATTATGTGGCAAATCTCCAAGTGCAGTTTCAGATAAACTTCTAATGAGGTTGAGGACGTGTCTGAACAATGTAGATATCGTTTCCAACCATACATCCTTCTACGTCCTGTGGGCCGCCAAATTTTCTTTCTAGGAAAAAGCCAACTGCACAAAGTCGTTCCCCCAGCTGCCTGCGGAATATAGGGTCAACAGTTAATCGCTTCTTGCTGTAGTCTACGGTGTGACGGATGACTTCTCCATCAGCAGGACCTGCAGCAGACACTAGCATTTCCTTGCTAAAATTTGCAAAAGCCAATGTCCGCACAATCCCATTGAACTTCCCAGATGAAAGACGCCATGGAGTGCCTCGAGTGCCAGAAGCTAATGTTTCACCAAGCCCTGGAGCAATCTCTGCCTCAACAGTATTGTGGTCGTGGTCAGTTGGACTGAGCGTGTGGAGCACAAATGAGAGATCAGGAGAAAGCATTTCTTGCACCAAAACAGCCATTGCAGCATCCTTCTGAGAGACACCAGCAGCTCGACGGCTTAAAACCGCTCTCCTTGTGTAAAGAGATGCCCATACTTGGCTCACAGCAGTTCCAAATATAGTTGGGTTTGATGGGCTAACGTTAGGAATTGATTCATAGAGTCCAGCTGCAGATAACCCAGCCAAGTCCTCGACGTTGGCACTTGAACGTACAATCAAATGAGCATCACTTGGAAAAATTCGTCCTATGGCATCAATCACATCTTTCTCAGGTTGCAAAGAACATATTAACTTCTGGAGTTGGGAACACAGTTTGTCCAGTTCACCACTTTCCAGTTGAGCTGTTTCTAGCTGCTCCAGAAAGGACCAGAATGTTTCCATTGATTTGCTAAGATCCAAAGCCAATTGCATAGAACCAAATGGTATAACTACTCCCTTAGGCACTTTAAATGATGCAGGCACCCCTTGGTCACTGTAAACTGACATTTTAGAAGTAAAATATGAAGGCTGTCAAGACCAAACACATGAAATAATCGAGCACCAAATCATATCTACTAGTAATTTCTTCAAACTGTGACTGAGTTTAATTGCATCACAACACCCTTTATGCTGGTAAAATATTCTCTAAATTGCTACTACATTCAGTCCTGTGACCATTTAATATTTCCACAGATTTGTTATACTGGAGTAAAGTATTGAAACACGGTGAAGTATAAATCATGTAACAACACAAATATTTACAACATCCATCATACCTTGGATTAGGGAGAATATGAAAAAGATGTACTCTAACTGAGTGTTGTAGTAGACTATATTGAAAGAAACTCTTAGTTCAAGACTAAAAGTTTCTGACTTTATAAACAAAGCATCTATTTGTTCATCACTCAGCCCACAACAGCTATATTTTGTGCTTAATTACCTCGTTATGCAGTAGCTAGACAAGTAATTAACAGCTGGTGGGATTGCATATCCCTCATATATCACTCGAAAGGTTGAAACTCTTTGAACCATATTAAGGAGAATGTATTTATCCACCATTCCTCCTCCCTCTCTTTCTCTGTAAACAATACTCTCCATAAATCAGATTTCCCTCTGTAGATCAACTTCTCTCTGTCCAAAGAAATGATAACTCACAATTTCTCACCTAAATTATGCTTCAGTTTATCGCACTTGACAACTATATTTAGTATGAAAAATCACATACAAAGCTCTGAGATGTTCTTTCACTCAAAGTCAATTAGGGAGAAAGAGTGGACAAATCATCAAAAACCCACCATACAAACAAGGGCATCATTATTTCAACTTGAGACTTCCTCATCATAAAGGCTCTAATATTATGTTCATAAAGGCTCTAATATTATGTCACAAACCCTTTCTACCCAAAATTTTTAACCTGCTAAATGAGGCCCAAGTATGCACCAAATATTAACTCAAGCATATGGATAAATTATTTGAAATTAAAACATGTGTTTGACGTACTTTTTGATTAAAATGAAAGATAAATTGCGTTGAATATGCTGAATTTTTAGTAATTTATCAAATATATCACAACTTTTATTTTGTAATACTACATATTTCGACTTATAAAAAATACATAAATATATACTCCACTATAACAATGTTAGTGACAAAACTCTTTTTTTTTTTTTTAGAACGGAAGAATCCGCAGCCGCTATCCTTTAGATGCGCACTGGGTAAACCTCCGGATTGACGCAATAGCCTGCAAATCACGCCAACCGGGTACTCATTAGTGCTTAAATAGACTTTTTTTCATTATGTTCAACATTTTTTTGAAGCATCTTATAAGCTATGGCGACTTTTTGACCTTTTTTATATTTTTTATGATTTTTCAAATTTTGACCTGTAAAAGATCATAAAAAATAATATACTCGTTTTCAAACTTTTAATGAAATTTAATTGGATTACTCTAAACATTTGGACAATTTCAAGTCAAAATTTCAATTGTTAAAGTTTTTAGAAGGGTAACAATTTATCATAGTTAAGCTTTGTAGCCAACTAGGATACACAAATATGCATTTTTTTATAGGTCGTGATATCTAGTATTAAAAAATAAAAGTTTTCATATATTTAATATTCTGCACATAGTTCAAGATATTTGAAGTAATGTACCCTATAATGAATTGTAATCTTACTATAAAAAGATGTATCACATGTGAGCAATGATACTTTGCAAGTAAGTTCAGTCTCCAGTGTGAGTTTTCAAGAAAAAAAAAATGCATGGAAAGAAACAATGTGATCAATGATGGTTTGACTCTATGGTCAACCAATGAGGATTATTCTCAAAAGAGAGAGAAAGCCCTCTTGCCAACATTGCAAGCCACTGTATTGACCTTCATTTATCAGAAAGTTGCACATTGCAAGGTCCTGTAGCATTACCTTTATTTGAAACAAGAGCCAAAGAAGCTAGCCGACCACAAGCAGCAGCCTTTGCACCTGATGTCAATGCATCTGCATCGACAAGCATTACAACACCTCCAGTTGAGCCGCCCTTGTTCAAATTGAGGGCTTTGTCAATTTTAACGGATTATGTTGCTTTTGAATGAAACATGACTGTAACAATAGCTTTTTCCCATATTGAAGTGATAAGTAAATGAATTTAAACCTCAAATGTGTACGGAGCCTTAATTGCAGACGATGATGGATCATGATGACCAGAGGCTTCAACTGCAGATGAGGCAGTCCCAGGAAGATCCTTAACATCTAAATAGTTAGGGGTATCATCCGATGCAGAAAGAGATAGATTCACACCACTCGTTGAAGCTTCTAACCTGAGGGTATCAAACAAACAAGGGGACAACGAAAGCAGATCAAGATGTGAGATTGACAGATAGGCTTCCAATCATCCAAATGAATATCAGGAATACTCCAATGAACAAACAGAATTGTGTTCTGAGATATCTAGAGGCCAAACAACCTCACGTATTTTCCTGCAAGCCTTTGTATATCAGCAATCACATCATCATCTTCGCATGCCACGAAGACAACCCTCTCCTACAAAAACACGTTCAATGCTAGTCTTAGTTAACACGTGCTGATAATACAAGTAGGCTTTCTTAGCACGGGACTTACCTGCCGGGCCCTGACACCAAGATGGGATAAGTGAGGTAGTTCTTGCAGTAACACAACTCCAACTACGTTTCTACCAGCAGCTGTTATCTGCATTAAATATTAACCATGTGAATCCGTTCCCTCAATATGCAAAAACTATAATGGAAATACAAAAAGAACAAGACATGAAAACCTCCTCATCTCCATCAGCTTTGTTGACCAAAAGAATAACAGGTCCTTTTGCAGCAGATGGCAATGATCCAGGCACGATGCTCCTTACCTACAGAAAGGAAGAATTTTGTATCAGACTGATTATTCTTTTATGTAAGAAATACTTATAAATACACAAGTGCATATGTTTGAAAGTGCTTCACTATTGTTTCTTTTATAGAAAGGAAAACACAGGGATTGGGACTACAGAAAGGATAATTGCTGGTGCAACAAATCAATTACACGTCATGTTGAGAGTTTATTGATGCAAAAGGATCAGTTAATAGTCTTGTGGCTCTATGAGAACTAAGGCAATTGCTAAACTGGTTGTGATACATATGTATGACTCCCCTTGTGTGCAGCTCATCAATTTAAGGAAGACCAAAAATGAGGAACGACATAACCACTACTGTTGCTATTAATCATTCAAGGTCCATCACTTAAAATTTGTTGAAGGTACCGGAACCAATGTGCCAGAAGCAGCTCCAGAGACCAGAACATCCCAACCTTGAGAACCGAGTAAACTTCGAACAGCTTTCAGAAGCAGAGTACACATTTTTGAAACCTGGAAAATGACCCTATACATGACATTCCCATGTCAGATACAGTTAAAAACCAATCTCTAGCAGTAAGCAACTTATCATTGCAAAAGTTAAAGTTCAAACACACCCGGCACGAATCTCAGCTTCAGCATACGTTCTTACACTGTTCTCAGGAATTCCGAAAGCTTTACCCAACAACTGCCAAGGTCCAGGAGAAAACGTTAATAATGACATTTTCTACACAACTTTACAAAAATGCCAGTAAACCACTACAAGATATGAAGAAATACATATTACAGAAGATAATAATGTCAAAATAAACAACCAAACATCAGGGATAAATAGAATGAAAGCGGTTTTGGTTTTCACAACTTTTTATACCTGAACTTTTTGTGGAAACATTTGAAGAAGTGCTTCAGAATATTCCTCAGTTAGCCTTCTTGCACGATCGAGAGTAGCTTTGAACCTCAATGCCCAAATTATCTTTCCATCTTCGCTCCCTGAACAAACAACAGGAGGCCAACAAGTGTGGTATATGGATAATGTCCTTGCTATGTGTGTTCAACGTCTCAAGACTGTAGGAGGCAAAGGACAAGAAGGGTACCTTCCCTTTCAAATAGACCTTTCTCTTGCCAGGCAAGAAGCTCATTTCCAATCACCACACATTCTTCAGGCTTCCAACCAGATAGACCTAGCTGACGCACACCAACTGTCAGGGCACCAAGTGGATCATTCCAAGAGCTTACATTTTTTGATTCCACATTGTCTGACAGCCACTTAGCCCCTCCTGCAGCTTCAAGTGCATTGATAAATCTATACAAAAGAAAATTCAGCTCATGAATAAATACTGATGGTAAGAGATCTTGAAAATATATAAGTTTAACACTATAGAAGATGTGGATATGCAAAAAAGAATTGGATCTTGATCCAAATGCGAAGCGGATCAAGAAAGTGTAAGATTGACATATTCAGCATAGGGGACTGTCATCTAGATTAGACCATATAATCTTATATTTATCTTTCTTCAGTTTGAAAGAGTGTAGTTCAATCAGGAGTTGATCCAATATTCTACAATTCCATGGTGGCTGGAATAATGACATTCAATTTTGTGCTTCATGCAGGTAATGCATCCTTTTAATCTCTACATAGGTCTTTCTTTGAGTATAACATGATTCACAAGGTGTCCTCAATGGTCTCAAATATGTCGATTGTGGCCTCGAATTCGGCAAGCCTCGGAGAGCCATAGTAAAAGTCATTTATGTCTCATTACACAGTGAAAAACATATAATCAAGTTCTTAGAACCAGATTACAATCTGGACACTTAAACAAGTGTCTCAATTAAGATAAGACAAACTTGTTTATACCTGCTTAAAAGAACAAAAGAATAGTCTTCAAGCCCAATTTCACAAAGGCGCCACTGTAAATAACACCCAAACCCAAAGAAGCAGAAAAATGGAATCAGAGGTAGCAGATATCAAACTCTGACTTCTTCCCTAGTTTGATTGAATTGCAAATATCTAAAATGAAATAATCTCACCTTTTGACGCATAGCTATTGCAGAATCAGGAGCATCATTTCTCAAACCACTTTCAAGACCTTTTACAATTACATCTCTTAATGCATTCAAGGATCTCAAGGTTTTTATCAACTCAAAAGTATTATTCGAGTCTCCAATGCTGTCCATATTCTGAAATTTACATATCCCTCCCATCAATTGATAAATAAAACAGAATAAATAAATTTGAGTACAATGGCCGATTTCAAGTAAAACTAGCCAGACAAATGTAACTAGAGAAACGGAAGAAAGCAAAAAAGGAAAACTGTGGAAGGCATCTACCATCTGGAGAAGAATATAAAAGGAGAGAAGTGAAGAAAAAAGAATTGCCCAATCACATCAAAATATAACTTTTGCAACCTATCAAATAGTTCTGAAGGAATTGCAGCTTTGAGAAGTATAAAAACCAATAAATGAGATACATAGCACTGCGTCTGGAGAGTCCACATTAAAGTCAATGCAGAAGCAAAGTTAAAGAAACAATTAAAATTCTCTTGGATATCTAGCACAAAGTGTAATTAGAGACTATGTATTTTTGCACATTACTGTTGATTTTTATCCTCAATGTTAAATCAATTTATCATTATACTGTGTATCATATGACAGAATTATGGAAGCCAACCAGAGAGAGAAAATGGAATCAAGGAGAACATAGTTACCTTTTTGCAGTCCAAGAAAAGTGTCAGAGCCGAAATACCTCTTTCATCCAAGGATTCCCTAATTGACTCAAGCCGTTCAGCAAGACTGCACAGAGAGAAGCTCTGACAGTCTGAGTAAATGTATATTCACGATATAATAAAGTAAAGAGATGTTAACTTCATAAATTTTATGTTAAAAACAGGGTTTAAGCTAGGGTCCACCACGAATTAAAATTTTAATAACATTTTAGTGTTAATCAAACCTTCCAGCATTGAAGAAATCTTTGAGTTCACGGTGGAATATTTTGAACTGTTCAACAAAAGCTTCACTATATTCTCCAGGGGTCTTAGTAATTCTAGCAAGCATTGCTTCTGTAGCAACTAAATCTTCTGGTCCAGCATTGCGATGAAGCTTGTTTTGTATAGTATGCTTGATTTCTTGCTGGTAGTGCAAAACAAGAAAAAAGAATTAGCAGGATGTGCCCAATTGCAGTAAAGACCACTTGCCAGTTGCTTTATGGTGTCTAACCTTAAGGTCATGAGGGATATCATTACGGTGAGCAATATCTCTAATTCGTGTTAGTGGAACAGACGCTGTAAATTCTGCCTTGAAAGATGGCAAACATGGATGAATCTTTCGGATAACAAGTATTTCCTGGTCATCAGATGTAAGAGATAGAGCTTAGAAGAAGAAGAAAATTGGCATTGACTTAATTTAAATCAACCACAGGTGGAACTTAGCTTACAGATGGCAAAAAATGTTGCACAAGACATCAATTCATTTTTTACTTGTGACAAGGAAATTATGAAATTATCTCAAATTCCTGGCATAAGCCAGTTTTATCAGCACCTATTGACCAGAATTCTCAAAGCTAGTAATTCACATAATAAAAGCTCAGTAGAAGCTAGTGGCACTCAAAAGATACATACAGTTATGGGTGACAAATGGCTTCAAGAGACAGAAATAAACCCAGTATCAACTTCAGAATTTGAGATAAAAATATTCTGTATCGAGGAAACATTTTCTTTCTTGATCATTATTACTTAGAGACACAAGGTTTTAACCATGCTACTGATACATGATAAGCAGAACCTTAATGCAATCATTTTTACAAAGAAACTGCCTTACATAACAGTTAACACAATATCTCCAGAAATAGAACATGACATCCCAACGATAAGGCAAACAGACAACGTCAATGACTTTTTACTGTTGTCAACTTTGTAAGAAATAAGAAAATACAGAATACATACAACTCTTGTTAGGCAAGCAAATAAAGCAACCATCAAGCACCCCAACCATCTCAAATGAATGATATAGCACCTGGGGTGAAGTATCTCTCATGCAAGAAAGTCGCTCCAGTTCCCGGAATATTAGTCTAGAAATTTCAGCATGCCGATTTGGTCGGTGATGGCCTCCATCTTCAAAGCAAGGAATTTGCCCTGTGTTAATCCACTGAAAAAGGAAAAGATATAAGAAGCCACAAAAGAAAAGCTAGCTAGATAACAAGAAGACCAAAGTTATAAAGAAAACCTTCAGATAAATTGCACAATATATAAGAGCCTCCAACCGCTTGCCAGTTTGGATACTTCCCACTAGGAGCTCACGTACAACTTCAAGCTTAAAACAGAAGGGATAGCAGCGTTAACAGAAAGTCATTAAGAAACATAAACATGTGTCTCTAGTTAACTATTTACCAAAAGGAGATGAAATACATATCCTAGAAACTGAGACCAGAGATACAGAAACCATACCTTTCTCCACCAGTTTCTGGCACTTCGATCACCTTCGACTAACATTAAAGCCAATCCCTCAAGGCCTGAAGTATCCCACCTTCTTTCAGTTTCTCTGGCACGATGATCATTTGACCGCATGAAAGACACATCCTTCCCTTGCCATTGCCCAACAAAAGGACTTGATTCCACATCCAAAACCGTACCAACACTAGCGGAACCGTTGTCGCCCTTATCCTCTACTAACTCCACATTGTCTCCTGAAACCAAAGGCAATAAATCAACAGCTTCCCCAGTCGCATTCCATCGACATACCATTTCAAAACTTCCACTATTTGGCAGTTCCAAAATTCGGTTATCACCACGTTCCCATATCATACTCTTGTCTTTACTTACAATAACAAACTTAAATTCAACAGATTCACCCCCTTTCAAATCCAGATCACACACCCATCCAGCTTCTGTCCAATTCATAGGCGTCTTCTTTTTCCATGAACCCAATTCTTTTATCGATCCGAGAATGACTACATGCTCACCAAATTCAACTTGGTGATCAAGCCGAACGTTAACCTGCACGTTTCGACAACCCCCCTTCGTTTTAGTTTTCTTCATCTTCTCCTCCTCTCTACAACAAAATGTCATACCATCGAACATCAAGCATAGTTTTAACTCTCTTTTTGGTTTCCTCTAGGAATACCACACAAAACCAAACAAAAGCAACAAAAAGAACGCAAAAGGGCACCTGGTTTCCGTGGAGGAAACAGCAGAAACAACTCTTGAGAAACTCTTTGAGGATGGCTCTTGAAAACACCGATTGTAAGAAGGGAAAAGGATCCTGGGACGCGAGAATCGAGACCCAAAATGGTGACAGTGAGATGAAGAGTCGGATTTGAGTTGGTTACCGTGTGCAGGAATCCTGGTGCAGTTCAAGGCACGAAGAGAATCCATCGTCTTTTTAAAACTGTAACAATATCAGCTTGGCTGTTACAGAGGAAGAACAGCACAGAACAGAACAGGAGGAAACAGAGGTTACTTAATTTAAATGGAAGAGAGGAGAGAGTCAGAGGGAAGGAGAGCTTAGAAGTGGAAGAAAAGAGCGACATGATGAGCGAAGCTTGGAGATATCTTCTCCACGTTGCGACACGTGCTGTCTGAAATCTCGCAAAACAATAATATCTCCTTTTTTTTTTTCCCTAAATTTACCTACAAAAATTTATATTAAAAGAATAAATATTTTTTAAAACTCATTATTAAATTTTTATCTTTAGTTATAATAATAATAGAACAATTAAGAAAATAGTTAAGTATAAAAAAATCTTTAACTTTAATCAATTGTATAATATTAACTCAACTCGGCCTTAATTTCGACATTAGATTATCTGTATTACTTAATATGTTCTAACTCTCTTTTTTATCTTAAAATAACGTCGTTTTAAAGTTTATAAATTATTTATTTGATGTAATAAGTTATATTTGTAAAAAATTAAAATTTTAAATATTTAAGTATCTTTTTTAAGTTTAAGTTAATATTGTAAAATTTAGGCTTGGTTTGAAAGAGCGGTAACAGTTGATAATCTGTTGTAATCAATCTGCTGAAATGACTCAATAAGTATTTATGTATTTGATATTGCTGTTTTGGTAACTGCTGAAATGTGAATATAGGTGTTTGGTAAGTATGATTTGGCTAGCTGAAAAAAGATAAAATGACTAAAAAGTTCATTGATTTAATAAACTATTAATTGTTGTATAAATAATTAAAAAAATATTATTAGTCATATAAATTTAAAATTATAA
>JAOQMS010000005.1:8232163-8245588 GCA_027563885.1 Erythroxylum longipes
AAACTATAATTTGTTATTTGATAATACTAAATGAAATAATATATGAGATATATTGCACTATTTTATATTATTTAATTATAGTAAATGACAATATAATTATGTAATATCAAACATTAAATGTAATTGAATTTCATAAATAAATATCAAACATTCTTTGTTTGTAATTTATTATATTATTCGACTATTAATATAAATATATTTGTGGTATACTTATATGAAGTTTTCTAATGGATATTTTTAAAATTTTTTGTTAAAAATATTTATTCATAAGTAAATAATTATAAAGTTATAAATATATAATGAAAAAATTTATAAATATGAAATTAATCCTTAAAATTATTATAAAGTTATAATTATTTGAATAAATATAAAATAAAAATATTAAAATATTGTTTAAATTACAAAATAAAAAATAAAAAATAAAAAAGATTAAATTAATGAAAAAAGAAAAAAAAAACAGAAAAACGAAAAAAAAGAGCAGTAATGGAGGCTGCTGAAGTGCTCCTCCAAATTTAGAGGAACAATGTAGCATTCCTCCAAAATGGAGAAAAAAACGAAGTTAGATTGGAGTAATTTTTTCCTCCAAAATGGTGTTTCTCCTCCACTTTGGAGGTTGGTTAGAGATGCCTAAGTTCTTGCTGAAAAATCAAAAGCTGATGACAGGGAAGAAGATTGGCCTTTTAATAAGAAGGAGAAAGTATATTTTTTAACTTACAAAAGAATGTGTGTAATTCTTTCACTTTCTACGATCCTTTCTTTTTCTTAATTTAAATAAACCTTCTGCAGTTCATTATTCGAAGAATGCAAGTCTTATGAGTTCTGTTTCTTTTTGTCATTGCAAGTGATTAAGGAACTGAGTTCTGAAACTTATGATGACGCTTCAACTTCATTACACAAGGACCTCTGGATCAAAGTTTTGTTGTTACTCCAAAAACTACGACACCAATCCTATCAGATCTTGTGGTTTGCAAGAATCCAAAGTATTCCGTTAAGCTAAACAGCCATGATATTTCAAACATTGGAAAGTGAAAGCCACAAGACGGGGACGGGGACGGGAGACGAAGAAAGAGAGCAGAAGCAGCACAAGGATGAGACAAAAATGGTCGTGGCAAAGAAAGAGTGATAGAAACTTTACGTAAGCTTGTAGACAAAAGTAAGACCACGCTATGAGGTAGGAATGTGTTGGGAGCCATGTTGGTCTGATATTGTCTTTGCATTTGTCTCAACTCGTCATGCTCTCCCTTAACATTCTTCCTCTACTTCCCACTCGTAGCTTCTCTTTGAGGACCACTCCACCGTCACCGTGTGTGGTTAAGTTTCTCTCTTTCCGGAGTGAGCAGAGGTGTGGTTTATCGTTTTTTGCCCAGCCAGGCATCATCTAACAGTTCATCAACAGTAGATTTCTGCTGGAGCATAACTTCTCATAGCTTATCTTTCTTGGTTGTTAAATCCATAGCCAACAGAGGCAAGAAAATAAGCGCTGCTAACGAATGGGGTTCTTGCATTATTTGCTATATTTGCTGACATTGTTTGCTCTTCTTAAGGGTTGCATCGGCAGTTATGATGTTTCTCACCAACTCAACGATGATGTTCTAGGCCTAGTTGTTTTCAAGTCAGGCCTTAAGGACCCATCTTCCTATCTGAGCTCCTGGAATGAAGACGATGGCTCTCCTTGCTCATGGAAGTTCATAAAGTGCAATCCAGTTACTGGCAAAGTCTGTGAACTGTTACTTGATGGGTTGGGTTTATCAGGAAAATTGGGTAAAGGGCTTCAAAAGTTAAGGTACTTGAAGGTATTATCACTTGCATATAACAACTTTAGCGGAACTATCAGTCCTGAACTCGGTCTCATTAGCAATCTTGAAAGACTTAACCTCAGTCACAATAGCCTTTCAGGTCTCATTCCATCTTCTCTTGTGAGTGGTGGATCCGCCAAATTTCTTGATCTTTCTGAGAACTACCTCTCAGGTCCACTCTCTGATGATTTTTTCTTAAACTGTACCTCTCTACATTACCTTTCTTTAGCTGGAAATGCGCTTCAAGGGCCATTACCTAACATGGCGAGCTGCTCTTCTTTGAACTATCTCAATCTCTCCAACAACCAGTTATCTGGTAACCCAGAATTTTTGTCTGGAATTTGGTTACTTAAAAACCTTCAAACTTTGGATCTCTCGTATAATGCATTTTCAGGGTCTGTGCCTAATGGGATATCAGCAATTCACAACCTGAAAGATATCAAGTTACAGAGTAACCAATTTTCAGGAAAACTACCCATAGATATTGGCCTGTGTCCACACTTGAGAATTTTGAATTTAAGTGACAATCACTTCAGTGGATCCTTGCCTGAGTCCATGCAGAGACTGAGTTCCATCAGCTATTTCAGTTTATCCAACAACATGTTGACAGGAAATTTCCCTCAGTGGATCAGCAACTTTAAGAGTCTTGAATTCTTAGACTTGTCGAGCAATGAACTAACTGGAAGCCTCCCATCATCACTTGGTGACCTGAATTCACTCAAGTACATGAGCTTGTCAAGTAACAAGTTAACAGGTGACATTCCCGAGTCTATAGTGCACTGTACCATGTTGTCGGTGATCCAAATGAGAGGTAACAATTTAAATGGTAGCATACCCGAAGGATTGTTTGAGCTTGGCCTGGAAGAAGTGGATTTTTCAAACAACGGACTGGCAGGTTCAATCCCACCTGGTTCAAGTAAGTTCTTCGGATCAATTCACACATTGGACCTTTCAAGGAACAATCTTTCTAGATATGTTCCAGAAGATTTCCGTCTCTCATCCAGTCTTAGATACCTGAACTTATCCTGGAACAACCTTAAATCAAAGATGCCACCAGAACTAGGTTACTTCAAGAATCTAACAGTTCTGGATCTTCGAAACAGTGCGTTGTTGGGTGAAATACCTACAAGTATATGCGTGTCTCGCAGCTTGGGCATTCTTCAGTTAGATGGCAATTCATTCATTGGCCCCATTCCTGAGGAGATAGGAAATTGTTCGTCACTCTCCTTACTGTAAGACTTCTTCTACTTCTGGTTGTTCACATACAATCATCTTGCTTGAAATAACATTCCATTGACGCTAAAAGAAAGTTGAAAAAGATTGAAATGAAGAAAGAAATAAGTAAAGCTTAACCACATGTTAGAACTACTACAGTGTGGCCTTTCAAAGCAATGTTCTATTTTTCCTATCTGATCACTTCTTTTGTCGGGGTGGTTTCCATTTATTAGTTTCTTGTTTTTGTTGTGAATTATTGTTGTTTCTAATGTGAATGTCTTAAATTCTTGTATCTCTTCACATCTCTGCAGGAGCTTGTCGCACAATAGTCTAAGTGGTCATATTCCGCAGTCAATGACAAAGCTGCATAAACTTAAGATTCTCAACTTGGAATTCAATAACCTGGGTGGGGAAATACCACAAGAGCTTGGAAAATTGGATAATCTTCTTGCTGCAAATATATCCTACAACATGCTAACAGGAAGACTTCCTGTTGGAGGCATATTTCAAAGCTTGGATCGCAGTTCTTTACAGGGGAACTTGGGTCTTTGCTCACCTTTGTTGGAAGGACCATGCAAGATGAACGTCTCCAAGCCTCTAGTCATTGATCCATATGCATACGGCAACCAAGTGCAGGGAAATAGACCGAGAGATGATTCCTCCAACTCAAAAATATTCCACCACCACAGGTTCCTCAGTATTTCTGCTATAATTGCAATTTCAGCAGCTTTGCTGATTGTCGTTGGGGTCACAGTTATCAGCCTGCTAAACCTATCAGCTCGCAGAGCATCGAATTTTATAGAAAGTGCCCTGGAAAGTATATGCTCCAGCTCTTCCAAAATTGAAAGTTTGACCTCGGGAAAACTTGTTTTCTTTGATTCAAAACCATCCCTTGATTGGGTTAGCAATCCAGAATCACTCCTTAACAAGGCTGCTGAGATAGGTGAAGGGTCTTTTGGAACTGTTTACAAGGTTTCCTTGGGTTCACGAGGAATAGTGGCAGCAATCAGAAAACTTGTAACTTCAAATATTATCCAGCATCAGGAAGATTTTGATCGAGAAGTTCGAGCTTTGGGGAAAGCTAGGCATCCAAATATCGTACCTTTGAATGGCTACTACTGGACTCCTCAGTTACAGCTATTGGTATCAGAGTATATACCCAGTGGCAGCCTGCAAACCAAATTCCATGAGAGGCTACCTTCTTCTTCATCTCTGACTTGGACTAACAGGTTGAAGATCATCCTAGGAACAGCAAAAGGACTAGCTTATTTGCATTCTTTCCGTCCACCAATCATTCACTACAACATAAAACCAAGTAACATTCTTCTTGATGAGAACTACACCCCAAAGGTCTCGGATTTTGGACTTGCGAGGCTCTTGACAAGGCTTGATACGCATTTTATGAATAACAGATTCCAGAGTGCACTGGGATACGTAGCACCAGAATTAGCATGCCACAGCTTAAGGGTCAACGAGAAATGTGATGTATATGGTTTTGGAGTTCTAATCCTTGAGCTTCTCACGGGAAGAAGGCCAGTCGAATATGGTGAAGACAATGTGTTGATCTTGAACGAAAATGTCAAGATCTTGCTTGAACAAGGGAATGTCTGGGATTGTGTTGATCCAAGCATGGGGGAGTACCCAGAGGATGAAGTCTTGCCTGTGCTTAAGTTGGCCCTATTGTGTAGTTCTCAAATACCATCAAGCAGGCCTTCCATGGCTGAGGTGGTGCAAATATTGCTGGTCATCAAGACCCCAGCTCCACAGACAACGGATTTCTATTGAGAATGATGCTTGTTTGTTCATTTTAGCTTGAAAACTGCAACATATTGCTTACTCAATCTGCAAATTGTTTCTTCTTGTATCATCTTCTCCTTCATTTACAGGAATTGCATGCTTCCATTCCGTTCTAAAAGAATTATCTTCTGCAACTGCATTATTATCTTCTTTTAGATCCATGGTTGCCATTAAAGAAATTCACAGTTCTATTTTGCAAAATCTTTACTAACTCCAAAAAAACAAATTAAAAAACACAGATTTGAATGAAAATCTAAAAGAAACAGGAACTGATTTTGAGAAAAATGATCAAAAGGAAACAAACAAATAGAAAAAGCTTTCATTGAATTATTGGTCTTGGAGGAGTAAACATGTCATGAAAACTCCAAAATCGAATTGAACTCGTATCCATGTTTCTACTTCATAACAAAATATCATTCTCTATACCTGATGTCTACTTTGCCGTACGTGTCTGTATGACAGATTTGTCATCTTACTTCAAATCTTGGACATCCCCATTCACAATGTCTTTTCACTTGTTTGAAAGAAGGGAAAGGTAATTGTCGAGACTTAT
Organism: Erythroxylum longipes; assembly: GCA_027563885.1. Taxonomy (NCBI): domain Eukaryota; kingdom Viridiplantae; phylum Streptophyta; class Magnoliopsida; order Malpighiales; family Erythroxylaceae; genus Erythroxylum; species Erythroxylum longipes. Next base: position 8,237,525 of record JAOQMS010000005.1, read on the forward strand.
CAAGAACCATAGCTGACAGGTGCATGGCTGCCAAAAAGCAAAGGCGGGAGGACAAACTATGAATTCCACTTCCAGCTATATACCTTCATAATTCCCAATACCAGAATTCATACTACAAGTCCACAACAATGGACGAACTAGACTTAAGTCTTGTGTCGCATGCAATGTCTCAGTTGTCATTCCAACCACCCATCATCTTTAAGAACAACTGTTTAATTCTTCAAAGACACCAATTGCATAATGTTCTAAACTAGACTGAAGTCTTGTGTCGCATGCAATGTCTCATTTGTCAATCCAACCACCCAACAACTTGAAGAACAACTGTTTAATTCTTCAAAGACACCAATTGCATAATGTTCTAAGTCTCTAATTTATGAGAGTTAGGACAAGGTTCCGGAGTTAGATAATAGTCAGGAGAGAAGGGAAAACAATAATACGACATTAAGGAAAAAAAATCGAAAGTATAGAGCTATATATCCAGAAGAGTACTATCAAATGTTGTTCTAGTTCTAGAACGGAGAGAAGCTGGCACTCGACTTTATTTTTAGAGAAGCATTAGTCAGCCACCATAGGCAACAGCCGTCGGGATAGAAGGACAGCCATTGAGATAAAGCAAATATGAATAGTGAGGACTAAACTAGGAGTCAAATCCCAAGGCTTTGTTTGAAAAAGTGTTGCGGATTCGAATATTATCTGAGAATTGAAGTTGGAATTTCATAACCAAAAACAATTTTCTATATAAAATGATCATATGATTTATTGTATTGATATATACAATGTAGTACTAATTATGAGTGAGATTGAATACTATTGAACTTTCTCAAACTCCGCGTTAAGCGGAATTTATACTAAATGCTGTTGTTGTCATTTGATATATGCGACATAGTCTAGTCCTCAATTCAACTACAAACCAGTGTTCAATCATTCATCCACATCTTATGAATGAAGAACACTAAAACAAAGTTTATTCCATCCCAAACTGGGATCTCAATTTGAAAATATAATGCCACTTTTCAATATCACTGATTCACTTGATAGTCCAGAAATTTTTAGTATCTTCTCCACTGTGAGTTTACTGAAAATAGGGAGTGAACACTGTCAAAACTTCCTTGTAGACAGGCTTCTTGAAATCCACAGCCTGGGAATGAAAGAAGAATAAGCAATTGATTAATGATAACACCAGAATGCCAAATGTTTTGTTTGATTGGTGCCAAATGAACAATCTGCGAGTAACATCTACTCACAAGGTCAATTATTTGCTCCGGATTCATCCACAACCATTCTCCAAACTCAGGTTTCTCGGTGCCATCACCCTGAAGATTAATCTCTTCCTCCTTCCCTGTAAATTTAAGTAGAAACCTGTATTTGGCAATGTAGTTAATGTCTTAACATAACATGGGAGAAGTCAAAATGGTAAAGAAATGAAAAGCACTGGCATCACATTTGAGAGCAACTTAAATGGGATTAATTACAAACCTAAAGGCTTTTAGCCAGAGTTGGAATCAGTACAGACATGAATTGATATACATCACTCAGCTAAATGGCTAAAGAATTGGTGTGTATGAAGTAATTATTGAATCATAGTAGACCAAACCGCTCAGATACTCACCACTTTTGTGCCTGACCTTTCCAGTCAGATCCCCACTGTTGATTGAGCTTTTCTCTAACATGGGGCGGAAAGTCGTAGGTCAACCAATATGGCACCTGTACATATAATCCATCCAGTTTATACTTGGAAGTTGCTCAGAATTTAAAAGGAAAATTGAGAGAGACATTGATCAAACCAGAAGATCTCATTCAACTTTGGCACCAAAAATATCCACAACTTATTATAGATGAGTCAACCATTAGAAGATTGCCTGATCCTCAAAAGGCCACCAAAAACAAAAAGTATCAAGCATATAACTAAAAGCCTCACGAATAGCATAATCTGCAGCAAAATTTTAGGCTTCACCAACCAATGAATAAGTACCTCACAACATCATGAGACAAATCATTGGATCAAACTACTAGACAGACCGAAAAGTCAGATCTCAAAATTTGGAATGAGAAATTTTTAATGCAGTAGCATAATCTGCAGCAAAATTTTAGGCTACAACACCCAATGAATAAGTACCTTACAACATCATGAAACAAATCATTGGATCGAAGTACTGGACAGACCAAAAAGCCAGATCTCAAAATTTGGAATGAGAACCTTTTTTGCATTAAACTTACGTCCCCATTTCAAATTCAACCCAGCGCTCCCCATCAAAGCACAATGATAGATTTCAATAAAAACAGTGAATTGTTGAAAGATTCTATTCCTTATAGCAATGCACGCGGCTACCTGCTGCACAAGCATTGTCTAAAAAAAAGCCAAACTGTACTTTTAGAGAAAGTTTAGTGAAAACATAGAAGTAAGCTTAAACACTAAAGTACTAAATTTTTAGGATGTGATGGCCAGTTTAGTATGAATAATGAACTAGATTGTCTTCAATGAAATAATATGTTGACATAATACAGTTGGAATAGGAGCTCCATCTTATACTGCTTGCAGTTGCTCCTGAAATGAATTGCAAGTCTAATGAAACTGCATTGTTGTCCAAAGAGAACGTATACTTTTTGTGGCTTCAACAACCAATAATATGATAAAAGGTTCAAGCTCTTCAATCAGAAATTTAGGAAACTTGTAAAGGTCAGATCATTTTTTTCAGTTAATTTTTGCATGTGGTATGGCCTCTTCACTTTATTTCCTTCTTATTGTCAGAAGATTAGATGTTAAATGCTCACCGCAAATTAACAGGCATTAAGTAAATGTCAAATCACAACATTGAACCACACCAAAGCGCAAGGTTGAGTATGCACATGCTTCATTGTCAACTCAATAGACAAAAATCTTGTAGAAGAGAAAAGCGCATTTAAAGCCAAACCTCTGTTAGAACTTCTGCGGAACTTACTCCTGTCTCTTCTTTCAGTTCCCTTAAGGCTGCAACTTTTGGATCTTCATTGTCATCAATGCCACCCTGTTTCAAACGATTACTTAATTATCAGCATCTCACCCAGAGAAGCCACATCTTCCTGAAATAAAAAGTCTCAAATACAGAGGCTAGCCTGTTCTACAGGAATAAAACTTTCAAATTATAAAACCTGCTGCTCTATTAATATGAGCTAGCTGAAGACAAATGCTATGATTTCTTTCTACCTTTCACATGAAGAATCCGAAGGTGAAATAAGAATGTGAAAGTAGTCCAATTATAATTTCAACAACCTCAATATGCAATCAATATGTAGGCATTAACTTTCTGATTTCTATTCTCAAATACCTTGATAGCCAGTTCTTTTCTTGGTTGTTTCATTTAAGACGACTTTGTCGACAAAAACACAAAGCCCCAAGTATCCAAATCAAATAAACCATTTATAAATTTGAACTAAGAGAAACAAACAAACTACCCATCTTCTCCTCCGTCAAAAGTAGAGGTTTTTATCAAATTTAGATAACAAGATCAAACTGATAGTTTGCCACATCTTCTTGCGCAAACCAGCCATTGACTATGTCCTGACCGTTCAAAACTATCAACAACCATAAGTTGATTCCAAAACCAGAATTCAATGTTTCCAAACACCAAATGATTTTCAGACAAAAAGAGAAACCACTCAACATCACCAACGTAAGTACCCAGAAACAGAATTTAACAGAAAGAATAAAAAATTAGATACCTGGGGCATCTGCCAAGCATTGGGTATATCTAACCTAGAAGCAGCAAATATCTGCAGAGGTCAAACATAAAGAAGCTCAAAATCATGTTAACAGTTAACTTATCAAAGCACATTATGTTAAGCCCACCTTCTTGGATGGATTTATGAGGCAGATGCCAACGTTTCTTCTATACCCTTCAGGGGGAGACTCCATGGAAGATGATACTAATGGCAGACACAAGCACCTGGAGATTATTACACTTTGAGAGAAGAGTGGCAGCTTGGTAAATTTGGAGAACTTGAGAGGGTAACTTGGGAAGGATAAAGTGGACTTGGTTCTGGTATAGCGAAGAGGGGAGTTAAACAGTGCGGATCGGCACAAGGCCATTTCTCGGAACGTCACATTCTCCGGCTACTTAGTGCTTGTATTGGCATTTCTTCTAAATTACTAAAATATCCCTATTTATCGTGATAATTACCACATAAGTACATATAAGAGCAAGTCCTCGGTGGATAATTATACATTCTTTCTTTTCTATTTTATAATCGTAACTCAAATGTATAATTTTTTATTCATAAATAAGTAACCTTATTCCATGTTATGAATATAGTACCAAACTTGATACAAGATTAGATTATGGTAAGATATTTTTCTAGTATCAGTTAATATTGGGTTATTTTTTGAAGTAATTTTTTAAATTTATAAAATAGTCTCTAAATTTTTGAAAAATTACGAAATAGTCCTTCAATATTGTTTTAAATTTTCATTTTTTGCAAAAAAGTTCCTGATTTTTTTAAAATTTTTAGTACCGACCAATATTCTAAATACTGGCAGTATTAGCTGATACCAAGCAAAATAGGCCAGTATTTAGACTCAGTATCGAAACATCCTATTTTGTATCGTTTTCTGACCAGTAAATATACGGGCCGATACGGTATTAGATTTATTACGATGATCTTACCGGTTACTCCAAGGCTCGACCTCTAGTACACACAGTGCAATCTTAATCAAACTTTTTTTCTTTTAAAAGAATTAATAATTGGTATATAATTCATTTTGTTCTTATTATTTAATGCCTCTTAAATTGAAATTTTTTATTTTTAATCTTTTAATTATTAAAAAATGTTTTGATAGAATATCCAAAATTTAAATATTATAACATAGATTGTTAATTTTTTTGATTTGTTTTATAAAATGTTTTGAGTGTGTTTAAGGAGAAATATTGAGTTTTTATGCTATAAATATCTATTATCAAAACTCAAGAAGTATTTGCCAATCAAATTGCTAGTTTTTTTAATTATTATGTGATTAACTTGAATGGTGCCAAATTAAGTGTTTACTACTTATAAAAAAAGAAGAAGATATGTTTATACTTTTGAGTAATTTGTTGGAATTATGACTTAAAATGAATAAAATACATTAATAGTAACAACAACAATAACAACAATAACAATAATCCGATAAAAATCCTACTAATACGTTGAATCTGGTCACAGCTCTATCTTTAACTAACGAAGAAATTGTCATGAATTGTTTAAAATGAATAAGCAGCAATTAAATTAATTATTCATCACTCAATATATTTTCTGTCAATAAATCTGGAAGCAAAAAATGTGAACTTCCCAATTGAAAAGAAGAAGGAAAAAAAAAAGACTTGTTTATACACATTACAATCTCATTTCTGTGGTATCAGTCAAAGATTGGAAGGATTAAGAATAGAGATTGGGTTGAGGATGAGGATGAGCTTGAGCAGCCATTGAAAGCTCAAATTGCCTTAAAGAAATTGCAGGAAATGAAATGACTTCAGGAGGTTTCAAGCCTTCCCAGCCCTTTACAGGATTGGTAGTAGTTGTGCCATCCGCTCCTATGTGTGTAACATGCTTCACATCAGTTGGGTATCCTATCTCCATTTCTCTTTCTGTTTCCTCCTCCTCTTCCTCTTTGTAAACTATACCTCCACAAAAAAAAAAGGAAAAAAAAGTAATTACTCTATTGCCTACATGTAAAGACATGTTGAGTATTTCTTGGAACGATGCGAAATAGTTGTCATGATGTATTGATAAGAACAAAGAAAAGGAGAGGAAAGGTCTATTCATCACATGATTGTTTTGGTATGATAAGGAAAAGGAAGCCTTATCTTCCAAGGAAATAAGATACAGAAATAATAAGCAAGGTTAAAAGTCCATACTGTAAGCAATGTTAAAAGTCCAATATCATGGAATACATATGACATTGGATTTGCTTTTGACATGATGAAGAGAAACAAGCCTTATCTTGAAAGGGAAACGAGACAATTTCACAGAAAAGAGAGAAGAAATACATGGTAAGTCCAGAAGGTTGCAGTAATTAACAAAGAAGAGAGAAACAAAAGGATCTGTTTTCTCTTGCATTATGCAAATCATTTTTTCAATCCATAACTTTTAGCAAGAGAGACTCGTCAAGTAGTCTTATCTTCAGTTTCCTGAAGGTAGACAAATTGAAATTCTTTATATGCTAATCAAGAACACAGGTTCAATATTCGTCTACAGTATTTCTGTGCACCTGTTAAATATCGTATCCATGGTGTTTGTAAATACTGAACGAACTACTCACCAAATAGTATTTGGGAGACACTTCTAATGCTCCTCACCATTTTGTGTATTCCACGAGATATGTTAGGCTTTGGAAGAGCCATGAAACTCACGGTCTTCCTTATCCTATCCTTCCCATGCTTCTGCTCTTTTTCTTGTTTCCCTTTACAATATAATCAACAAATGAACGGGGGGGAAAAAAAGGAACTAAAATCAAACAAGGAGAAAAACCCATCAACCCTGTCCAGGAATGGTAAGGAATTGATTAGAGACATACTTGTCGCAGATGGTTTTGTGTTGGCGACTTCTACACTGGACTGAGAGTTACAGCCAATGGAAAACGGAAGAACTGCTGATCTTTCTCTGCGTGGTCTCATGTCGTTTCTTCACAGACCATAAAAAGTTAACGAAACAAACTGAAAAGGAGGGTATGCAGTATACCAGAAACAGATGTGAACGGGTGCAAGATATTTATAAACACAAGTTCCAAGCAACAAAGATAAACATATATGGAATGGAAGTGGTCTGGTACACTGGTTGTTACTGTCTTGTTTTTGAAGCGAGAATGATAATTACATGCGGAAACATTGAGATCTACCCAACACTTGGCCGTTTCATGTTGGATAAGAAGAGAGGGAGAGAGGTGTTGGGAAGGGCTTATGGAGTGGGTTGGCGTAGTTAGTAGGTTAAACTGAGACACCTTCGACCTAATTCATGCTGATTGCAGAAGATTCCATTAGTAGTAGTAGGGTTAGTGTGAGCCCACTAACCCCATTTTCCATCTGTTACATAATATAACATATATGGAATTTGTGTTGATTGCTATAATCTTGCTTTGGTTGGTTGGGTTCGTGTCAGTGGCATCCCTTGTAGGCTAAGCCACCACTCTCCAATTTCCTCTTTTGGTTACTTTTGACTCTCATTTGTTTTCTTTTACACCTCTTTAAGCTATGACAATTTTGTAATTTTGTTCACATATGCGTTTCAATGTATTAGACAGCTTACTTTATCTGGATTGTTAAATGGAAAATGAATGGGATATCAGCATTACAAGAAGTGGTGGGCAATGAATAAAGGTGGGAAGCGGCAAACCAATTCTTTATTTTGCTGAGAAAGAAGGAGAAGATCCCGAACTCATCACATTAATCAATCGTGCATGCAAAAACACTCCTTATTGAAAGGGATTACGAAGATTCCGTTACCACCAATGCTACATACATACATTCGTTGTCCCCATACCTGACTTTATCAATCAAGTATTTATTGGTTTTAAAGGAGATTGATGAGGTAAATCAATTATAGATATATTCTACATTCTTTACATTCTAAATATTGGTTATGTTCGGCAATCAGTGAATTGCATTAACTATTAGTTGATTTTATCAGGGGTTAGTTGATATCAATTGACCAACGAATAATATCAATTATTTTTTAAAGATGTTTGATAAAATTAACTATTTAGTATTAGCTATTTATACATGAAATGGCTTATGAGAATATGTTTTTTTTTATAAAAAAGATAGTTTCCAAGACCATGCATAATTGACATCAAATCGTAATTGTTTTTCAAAACTATGTATAATTAACGAAATGTATTTTGATTCATCCTAAATATACTAAAACACTATTTTTAATGACGAATCAATAATTCATTTATCTATAGTTCTCCAGTTAGATAGGAAGTTATGCATGGTTCCTTGCGTATGCTTATAATTATATATTCTTTGTCTATTATTTGGTATCAAGTTATGCGGATTGAACTAATTACGTTAATATTTTCTACAAAAATTAACTTTAATGTATACTAATAACTTG
>JAOQMS010000005.1:8249317-8289630 GCA_027563885.1 Erythroxylum longipes
ATCTTATTATCTCTTGCCTTAATATTGCTCATGTTATTCACATCGTCAGTCAATTAGTTACCATTTTCTTTTCCTTACTGTTCTTCATATCCTTCGACATATTATAAGTACTCTCTTTCATGGTCCTCATTTATATGATTCTTATCCACTAGAGTTAAGAGTATACTACGATATTGATTAGGTTGGAGATCCAACTCTTCGACATTCCACTACTAGTTATTCTTTCTTCCTTGGCATCTTTCTCATTTCATAGCACAACAATAAACAAACAGTTATCTTTCAATCTAACATGGAAGCATAATATTGAACTCTAACAAATGAAACCTTGGGGCTCCTTTGACTATGCTGGTTGCTTCAAGTTATAAATCTTTTCTCTTCTTCTACAATTACTCTCCCATGTAATATTTATAGTGTTATCTAAATTGCTCATAATAATGACATCCATGAGCATACATAACATAGTCGGATTGACTATTACCTTTTAGGACTTTGAGAGGTAGTATTGAACTTATCTATAATTCATCACAATCTCAAAATGCATATATTTTTTTACCAAATCTCATCCACCTTGGTGATCTCACGAACTTATTTTTAAACTCAAAGTGTCCAACTCCTTATCACCTTGAGATTGAGGGGGATGTTAACTTATATAATAGTTTTGTAACAATAGCATATTATTAGGGGTATGGAATTTATGTAATAGTTATATAGTAGCTTATGTTTAGGGATTTGTATATTCAAACTCATGTATAAATACCACTCATTTTGTAATAATTTATACATACAAAAATAAAAAACTTCTTTCTTGCTTAGGATCTTCTTTTTTCTACATTAAATGCAATCTATTTGTCAGTGAAATTTTAAAATTTACATTTTTTAGGACATTCCCTTGTCTTTGTATGATGTTTTGGAGTAATAAAAACTTTAGTTAGGAATTACCCAGGTTATTCATGTAACTCCCCAAATATTTTTGTGCATTAGAGGTCTTGAATTATAATTTCGATAAAAAATCTTTAAATATTTTAAAATGTTAGATCCTAATGACTAATTATGTAAAATTCATTATTTATTTATAAAATGTTGTCATGTGAAATAATTTATTTAAAATATATAATTAAATCATTATTATATACACTCAAAATTTTGCCTAATATATCCTAATATACATCTAATTATTATGATATTTTAAAATCTTTTCGTTATAAAAAGGGAATTTGTGAAAGAATCTCAAATGTTTTTAATTTTGTAATATTAGTCTGAACCTTATAAATTACGCTAAAATATTTCAACTTTCAATGTTTAACAAAAATTACCCAATGTTAATTTTTTCGTTAATATGAATAACGTGGCGAGTCACATCAGATTAATATTTTTGCTACGTGACTGCCATATATTGTATTTGTGTCATACATGAATTTTATTATTTAATAAATTAAAAATATCAAAACCTTAAAAATAGTTATACGCTGCTTCATATCTTTTGTTTCATAATTATTTAATAGTACTTAATCTTCTTAATTTATTAAATAATAAAATTCATATTTGGCACAAATATAATATTTAGTATTTACATAATAAAAATACTAATTTGAGTTTATTTTTATAATTAACCCTTATAAAAATAAGGATTTGATTTTTTTTGGGAATCATTTGGCTTGAAATCAATGATCCAAACTTGAACTAACCAGATTTTAAATCAAACTTGGACTTGAGAAGGGTGATTTGGTCTGGTTTGAACTAATTAGATTGGTTTAGGCAAAATAATGTTATTTTATTTAATGATTAAAGACTTATTTAACCAAAATAATATTATTGATCTTCGAACTATCCAAGTTTAATTAAACCACGTCCGAACCGAGAAAAATTAGACTAAGGCTCTGACCACAAAGTAAAGCTCAATGCTCATTTGGTTGGTATTGTGGCTTACCAAACAAAAGCTATTACGATAGTAAGTGTTTTCTTTCTTTTTTTTTTCTTTTTTTAATATAAGCGAACAAAAGCTATTATATAATAGAAGTGTTTTTTTATAATGAAAAGTGGTATTATGATTATATCATTACAAGTTTTTTATTTAAGATATACTATAATTATTTGATAGTCATGCTAAAATAAAAATAAAAATTAATTACATACATGACAAATTTTGAGGTGTACATAATCAAGAGATAATAATATGTAATATTTCTACTATAAATTAATATGGTGAAATATCATAGAATTGTACAAGGAATAATATAAGAAAAACATTGGAAATATTATAATTCCTAACGTGAGAATATAAAACAATATTAACAATAATCCAATAAAAATTTCGCTAAAACTTGAAGTTTGGAGAAGTTTAGTAGTGCATAACTTTATACCTAATTAATAAAGAGGGTGTTTCCAAATGATCCATAAAAAAGAAAAAGAAAAAATCAATAATAATAATAATAGTAACAATAATATATTTGTTTATTTATTTATTTGTAATTTGTAATTTGTATTCTATATTTTATTTTATTTTTCTTTTCATTTGAAAACAACCTTTCTATTAAGAAGGTCAGGCCAGGTCACACGACAGGTCAACCTGCCATTTGTTTAAAGCAAAAGGCTTCCAAAACAAATTCGTTTTAGAAATAATGGGGATGACTCTAGGCCAAAAGTGGGCTAGGCTGGACAGGCCTTGCCATCCCTTCTTTCTACTAGTTAGAAGTAAAGTTGTATATTACTGAATCTCCCCAGACCCACATGTAGGGAGATTTTTATTTGATGTTATTATTATTTTTTTGGATTTACTTCTTAAATAAATTTCATTTAACTTTTAAATTTATTTATTTGCATAATTCAATATAAAAAATTATTTTGAAAAAAAATATTTTCATTCTTAGATGGATTAAAATTTTGTCCCTCTTTCTTAAACAATCTTTCATGGTATTAGTACGTACTAATAGGTATAAAGCGGTCCAACTTGTGACCCATAGCTCACCTGCTTGTTCCAAAACAACTTCGTTTAAAAAATTTTTAACTTAAAAAAATTACCTGACCCGTTCTTGGCCTATCAGACTATAGCTCCGACTATAAGCCGGTCAGTTCGCCGGCTTGGCCCATTTACCATTCCCACCTACCAAAAGACAAAAAACAAAAAACAGTTGAAAAATAAGAAAACAGAGGACTGTAGCATAGCGAAGCAAATAGCAATTCACACTCGCCAACTCAGGCGGGAAACTGGTAATTCGGGGAAGACCAAACCCCTCCCATCCAGAATCCTAAACCCTAACCCTAGAAAGTTCCCCAAAGTCATTAACATTTGTGAACAAGGTGCGTAGTGAAAGAGCAACTGAAAGCACCAAGCTCTTGTTCTCTCTTCCGCCAATTTCAAACCAAAACCATAAAAGAAAAATTTCCCTTTCTCTTCCCATGGCATTTGCTTACAGAGACAACAAAAGCCTCGACGACGGCGAAGAACAAGAACAACAAGTCCAAGTAAAATTAGAGGAAGACGGCGACATTAACGTCGACGAAGGTCACGCCGGGACTCCAGTGAAGTACGCGTCGTTGGACCGGGTCTACTCGGCGGCTTCTTGTCGCGTCAGCTCAATCGGATCGTCAAATGGTATGTTGAACAAGGTTAAAACTCGGAAGCTTTTTGTTGACGACGATACCTGCTCGATTGAAACGCCGGTGCTTCATGTTTATTCTCGCCGAAGCAAAAGGCGTCGAAATTCTGTTCAGAGTATGTCGTTTTTTGATTCTGTGATCGCGTGTTCTATGAAGACTGAAATTTGCCAGTTTGAGGAGTCCATCCAGTGCGAGATGAATAAGAAGGGGGAGAAGAGGGGGAGGATTGGGGCTCGTGAGCTGCAGAAACTGGGGATTGATTCAACTGTTTTGGTGGATTGGAATAGGCCAAAACTGAGGGATTGTGGAAATCACAATGTGGCTAGTAATTCTGGTAATCACAAGAAGAATAGTAAGCCTCGATGCTTGTCAAGAAAGAAACTTGCTTCTACGGAGGGTTGTGAGAATGTTTCGCCTACTACTAAAAGATGGGTCAGGTAGGTTTTCTGTATCATTATTTGTCGTGATTCTCATTTCTTGTGTTTGGGTGGAACAAGGATAATCGAAATTGGAGTTGCAACTGCATTTAAAGTTTCGGAGGTGGGAACTTTTAGCAAAATATCGGGGTAGATTTATGGTATTGCTTAGGAATATGAATCATATCTGTTACATGGATTGACGTGAGGATAGCTAGTGTTTGAGAACATTCGCAAGTTCTTATTACTTGACCGGAGGAGCAAACAGTTTTAGGTTTATATTGCTGTATTTCTTAGCTCTCTCAGTCGCCAGAGGGAGGGCGTTAATGTCTATCTATGTTCATAACTTTTTTCCTTGCATTATTCACGGATGTAGAATTTGACGTGCATTAGGTTGAGTTTTGATGGTGTTGATCCAGAAACTTTTGTTGGCCTATCATGCAAGGCAAGAACATTCGTCAAAACTTTTCATCTTTCATTTTCTGAGGTTACTTGCCTTTTCTTTTTCTAAATAATTAAGCTGCTTATGTGCAGGTATATTGGCCACTGGATGCTGCTTGGTATTCTGGATGTGTTGTCGGTTACTGTTCAGAGACCGAACAACACCATGTATGATAATTTTGGATTGCTATTAGTGTTGAAGTGTTAACAGTGGATTTCTAACCTAAAATGAAATGTAATTCAGGTCAAATATGAAGATGGTGATGAGGAGGATCTTGGTCTGCAAGATGAGAAAATAAAATTCTTTCTTTCTCGCGAGGATGTGGTGCAGCTCAACCTTACTTTCAACGTGAAATGTTCTGATGCTGATCACTACGATTATGATGAGATGGTTGTATTAGCTGCTAACCTGGATGACTGCCAAGATCTAGAGCCAGGCGATGTCATATGGGCCAAACTTACTGGTTTCATCAAATTATCTTTTTATCTCTTTAAGTCTTTCAAATCTACTTTTTTTGTTTGTGTATTGGTGTGAGCAAATTCTGGCCTCTATTTTCCCTTGCTTATTAAAAAGTGACAACTGATGTTTAGGGAGAAAAGAATATAAAATAGGGGTACAAGGACATGTGTATGTTGGTAACCATCCATTATAATGCCCTGATTCTGCCCACAGTTAGTAAATTATGTGGTTTAGAGCGGAAAGTCTGCATAAGCTATAATTATCCTTGTTTCTTGGAGAGTTGTGTTTTATAATCAATAATATAAGTGATGATGCTATGTACTCTGATTTCTGCTGACTATTAATTCTAATACCACATGGAGCTTCATACCTTGACACAAAATCAAACATTCAACTCATATATTATCCTTCTGGCTATATAATAGTGCTTTATGTAAAACAAGGATCCATATATGACTATCTAACCTGAAACAGTTATGAAATCTTGGCTAAGCTGGTTTGAGACTCTGGTTAATGATCATGTTTAGGGGTGTATTTTCCTGGTTCTATTAGTTTCTCATACTCCGTTGCATCAATTTTTGATGTCCTTTGTTTGCTACTGTACTAGATGCCTTCTCAGATATCTAAAATTTGAATAACAAATAAAATCCTTTCCACCTGACAGAAATCCTATCCTCTTACATTATGATGCAGGTCATGCAATGTGGCCAGCCATTGTCGTGGATGAAGCCCTTATTTCTGATCGAAAGGGTTTAAACAAATTTGGTGGAGGAAAATCAGCTCTTGTACAATTTTTTGGGACCCATGATTTTGCAAGGTATGTGATGCATTTGAGATTTTGGGGTATTTGGCATGTGGGTTCATCACGACTTTATTTAATAGATGGTCAAGTTTTGGAGGCTGACATATTTGTAATCTTTCCAGAGTAAAACCAAAGCAGGTAATATCTTTTCTCAAAGGGCTTCTCTCTTGTTTCCACCTTAAGTGCAAGAAGCCTCGTTTTGCTCAAAGCTTGGAAGAAGCAAAAATGTAAGGTTACTGACAAGTTCCCCGCTACTTCCTTTTTTCTTTTTTGCTTTCTTCATTGGGATGCTAATCAGATATTTCATAATTCTGTTATCATATCTAATGTAATTTACCTAACTTTTTCTTTGTTCTTCTTGTCACAACTGATGTCTCTGTAATTCTGCCATACAATCTAAGATTTCTTCTAGTACACCTATCGGTCTTTGATTGATAAATGAAAGAAAAAGTATTTGGGAAACACAAAAAGGTGGGTGCATCCTGTGAACTAGGTTAATAAACTTAAATTCTCCAAAATATCATTTTCAAAATTTCTAATTTTAGGTCCATAATGTCATGTTATGAAAATTTTAAGGTGCAAACCATCTTTTGTTTGTTAACATTCTCAATAGCTGAAAGATTCTTCTGCTCTACTGATACTTGCTGATTAGTTTCCATATTCCATCTTGTTAGTCACCTATTTATCTTAAAGCTATAATCAAAATGACGACTGCAACAAAGAGCTGTGGCACACTTAAAGAGGGAGAATAAAAATTTAATAGGAACATGTCCAGTTGTTCTTGAAAATATGTGTGGCTGCATTGAGAATGATGAAGACCAATGCAGAACCACCCTGGTAAAAGCGAGCCAAGTTGACTTTGGACTACCAGTAGTTCCAACGCTGTAGTCATTTAGATATACACCCCAACAGTTTTGATTGTCCAAGTATTTTTGTTATTGTCAAACTCTGCCCTTTTACTTCCCTTTCAAAACTTCACGGGGCATTCCTTCAAGGATGAAATTTAGTTCAGATTACTTCTGTTTATCAAATGGAATATTAAACCCTAAGTTAATCGGGCCAAATTGTGAGTTGATGGTTTTTGAAAGTTGACAATTAGTTTTTCGTGTTAATGGGCCTTAAAGTAAGTCTCTGACGCTTAAATCTTGTATTAGTGTTCCTTTAGCCTCATATAAACCTGACGTTTCACTAGATACATATTGGTATCTGTAGGGTTACTATCTCATTTTTGTTAAAGCTGCATAACTGATGATATTTGAACTTTTACCTTTCAAGAATAACATTTGAACTAGTGCTGTCTCTGAACAGGTATCTGAGTGAACAAAAACTTCCAAAAAGAATGCTACAGCTGCAAAATGGCATGAATGCTGATAGTTGTGAGACCCTGGGTGGTGAGGATGATGCAAGCACAGATTCAGGTGGAGATTTCTATAAGGATGAAGTAATTCAGAGGATATTGGGGAGCCTTGGGACCTCTCCTTATGTCATTGGGGATCTGCAAATTTTAAGCCTTGGTAATTTTGAGCCTTTATTCTGGGACACTGTTCAAAGTTCCACATTTATTTTTATCTGAAGTTATGGGTCATCCTTTGTAACGTACTTATAATCAGCCAATGCTTGAAGGTTCCATAATTTCAAGAAATTCAACTACTTATACTGTACATTCCTCTCATATTGTTATTTAGATTTGACTTGTTAAGAAAAGAAAAATCTAGTATTCTTTAACTCCCACTTTTATTCCTTCAATTTGATTCAATATGTATTTTACACCGATAATTGGAAGTTTCCATAAGTTACTACTCTTAATTCAATTTATGAACTATGCAAGCTTGTCATTTACTACGAGCTTGCAAATTCTTTTGCAGGAAGCATTGTCAAGGACTCAGAATATTTTCAGGATGATAGATTCATCTGGCCTGAAGGATATACTGCTCTGAGGAAGTTTAACTCAATAGCAGGTAAGTATTGTGGGAAAGTAAACTTTACCCTTTCCTGAACTTGGTGTCTGTTTTGAGATGTTATCTCTCTCTTGTCAGATCATCATTTGTAATTGGAGTTGCATGACATTTTTTTTCTTTTCCTTTCAATTTTGAACATCTCAGATCCAAATGTTTACACAGTATATAAGATGGAAGTGTTGAGAGATGAAGAGTCAAAGATTCGGCCTTTATTTAGAGTGACATTGGATAATGGAGAACAGGTCATGTTGATGAAATAAAGCCTAATTCTACAAACATGTGTTAGTTTACTGCTGATAAGCCTTTTGCAGTTTGTTCAGTTGTAAAATCTTTTCATTTTAGGTAGTATTATCTTATGCAGTAATTTGATTATGCACTGTGTGTGTGTGACTCAATATCTGTTTGATGTCATTTATAAATGACTATTAAGTGCAATTACATATGGATTGGAGATGGGTAATTTTGTGGTTAGAAGATGATTGCAAAATGATGCAAGGGAAAACCTCATTCTCACATTACCATCTTTTGCTTTGCATATTCACACTAACTAGTTGTTTCGATATGTAATCAGGGGGCTTTGTTTTCAGACTTCTCATTTCAAATACCTGAAAAATGAACTCTTGCGATTAGGAAACTTCAATGCTAACCTTGTGATATGCATTTGACTTGATGGATTTCGTATGACCTTCTAATTGCTCTTGGATTTTATACCTCTTAACCCTGAAAGCTAATATCTGATTGGCATATCACACCATATTATTGCACACTCATTTCATAGCTTATGGCTTGCTGAACCATTTGTAATTCTCTCCTTTTCTGCAGATTAAAGGATCTACTCCATCTGCTTGCTGGAAAAAGATACACAAGAGAATGAAGTTGCAAAATGGTACTTCTAATAGCATTGATGGTGAAAATGGATTTGAAAGGGTGTATGAATCAGGTTCTGACATGTTTGGTTTCTCCAATCCTGAAGTGATAAAGCTAATAAAGGTATAAGACTTTAATTTGTTTCAGAACTCCCCGTCGATACTGATAGTCTAAATAATTGTGTCTTAATATTCTCTTATTAGTTTCCAGAAATGTACTGATCAGCTTATGTGCTGAACAAATGTTGTCGGTAAATGAACCTTTGGCATGGATATCAACAAAATGAACATCTTTTCATTGGCATGGCTTCATAGCAATCTTGAACTTCATGAGTTTGCTTGCCAATTAATAACTTCATGGGTTAGTTTTGTTGTGCTTCCACTGAAAATATCCAATCGTTTCTGTTGTTACCCTTTTCCCTGATTGTGTTACTAACTCCAGTAGTGAAATAATAGACTCTAGGATGAGCATTCATGAAACTTGAAAGTAAATAACTGATGTTTGTTCCTTTGACGTTCTGAGTGACTTATTTTCTACTCTTGAAAGTTGATAAATCGTCTATTTGTTGTGGAGATGTATATTCATGGTACACTTTGCTGAATGCTGATTCTTTATGCTTTAACAGGGATTGTCAAAATCTAGGCTTTCTTCCAAGTTATCTACGCCTAATTTTACCTCTGATAGATATCAAGACTTGCCTTTTGGCTATAGACCTGTTCGCATTGATTGGAAAGATCTTGATAAGTGCAATGTCTGCCACATGGAAGAGGTACAAGAGAATCTTCTATCCTCATTGGCTGTATCATGACTTTAATTACATTTCTTGGCACGTTTTTCTCTTTAGTACTATTTATCAATTTTAGTTACTGAGGGCTGAAATTGTAGACCATAACTTGAGAGAAACTCAATGTTTGTACGATGAGGAGTGTCTAATTCCTTTTGTTTATTTACAGGAGTATGAAAACAACTTATTGTTGCAGTGTGAGAAATGCAGAATGATGGTAAAATCTCCTATATTGGTTTTGCTGCTTTTTGCATTATGGCTTTTTCATTTGAGAGGCATTTTTAGACATGATTCACCATTTCTTTTATTAGTTCCTATAGGTCAAATTAATTGCTTTTTACTTTTTGTTGTGAAAAGTTACATATCTTCCTAATTTTATCTTCTAGTTAATCCGTATAGCTCATCGAAATAATGTTTGCTCAGGTCCATGCCAGATGCTATGGGGAATTAGAACATGTTGATGGTGTACTTTGGCTATGCAGTTTATGCTGTCCAGGGGCTCCTGAGTCTCCACCACCCTGCTACCTTTGTCCTGTGACTGGTAAAGCATTTGAATGTTTAAATAATGCATCTGTATCACTTACAAGGAAATGAAGTATACACATGTGAATGTTTTATTTTACTTCCCTCAGGTGGTGCTATGAAGCCAACTACTGATGGCCGCTGGGCTCATTTGGCTTGTGCCATATGGATACCTGGTTTGTGACTGTACCCTGGATGCATTCAGTTATTCTATACTGCATGAGAAATTGAGAATATATGGAGTTACTTAAAGCATTGCAGAAACTTGTTTATCTGATGTCAAGAGAATGGAGCCCATTGATGGCCTAAATAGGATTAATAAGGTATGGATGTTGGTCAATATGATCTTTTGTGTTTTATAATCCCACGGCCTTTCTGGGATAGTAGTTAGGTTATGCTGATCTTTTCTATAATGATTTATTTATTTGTTGTTTGCTATGCATGACTTTTTGAACAATTCATTCGTAGAACATGATAGCTGTAATCTTATATAGATGTAAAACATTGTTCATTAAATTTCTACAGTCTTATTCCTGGATAGTGGGATAGTTTACACTTGTCTGCAATGAGTATTGGGTCTTTTGAAAATTTCCTTAATGCAAACACAGGATTGTTGGAAGCCTTTATGCAGTATCAATTCATTTGTAGAACATGATAGCTGTAATCTTAAATAGATGTAAAATATTGTTCTTTAAATTTCTAAAATCTTATTCCTGGATAGTTGGATAGGTTACACTTGTCTGGAACGAGCACCCATATTGGGCTTTCTGAAAATTTTCCTTGTTCAAAAACAGGATCGCTGGAAGCTTTTATGCAGCATATGTGGTGTGGCTTATGGAGCTTGCATCCAAGTAAGATTTTTGCTTATCTTATGAGGCTTGATCATTGCAATGCTTGTATACTTCACTCAGTTGTTATCATGTAAGACCTTCTGTACGTAAGTTCTGATTCCTCTCGTGTTATTGTCTATGTCGATTTGGTTAGCTTAATGCATAAGTTAAAATCCCCTTTTTGATAAATATTTTGTCCCCAATTATGGATAAGGGTTTGTTGCTTTATACTTTTTTTTTGGTGTAATTGTTGATGAATATCAACGGCTCATTTTGTAATTGAGAAGCCCAATCTGCAAGTCTTGCATGTTATAGAAGATATTACATGAGAAAGCAAACCAGAAGCCTTGTCTGTTACTCAATAAATTTTTAGGCATCAGGTCTTTATGGGCTTTGATTTAGGTAACAGGAAAAACAGGGTAAAAAGGACAAAAGCAGTGTTTGAGGGGACCAATGGCAACATGTCACCTGCTGTCTAACTGAAGATGAAATCTTTTCTTTTGGTTCTTTTATTTTTTCCTAAAAATTTTTATCTGATGTTTAAAGTTATCTGTACAACTTCGTCTCACCCTGCATGTAGATTAAAATGGCATCACAAGATAGATCTATGTTTACATGGTTTACAATCAGACAAAGTAAGCAAAACACAAAATAGTCCATACTGCTCATTTTTGCTATGTGTTTAGTATAGTCATCTATTCACTTGCTGTCATCTATTCACTTGCTTTCTGTTATGTGCCTGTGCTTGGGATCAAGTCCAAGAACGATTCTCAGGAAAGTTAATCTCTTTCCCCTTATTTACGTTGGTTTCCTTCCTTGCAGAACCTATTTTTGGTGATGAAAAACTGGCAGCACTTGTCAAAGACAAGGTCTGCCAAGATTGGTCTAAATTACTCTGCTTCTAATTAGCTAATTTTTATGATAACTTCTTCCTTTTTTTAATTGCATAACGTAATAGCCTTATATAGGCAAAGAAACATAGAAGTTCCATCTAAACTAGGACTCCTATTCAAGCTGTTTTAAGACTCTTAGAAAGACTCCTAATCATGCTGTTTTTATTAACGTAACTATAACAGAAACTAGTGTAGAAATAATAGACTCTTACTAAAAATAAAACACTCCTCTAATAGACTCCTAATAAAACACTCACCTTTGCAAGTAGTAGGTCCTTCCCACAATGCATCCATATCACTCTCTCTCATAAAACTGCACGTGTTTCTAATTTAAATTTTAACTACATTTTCCATGTAGTGTTCAAACAATAATTGCCGGGTAGCATATCATCCTCTTTGTGCACGTGCTGCTGGCCTTTGCGTTGAGGTATTCTTTTCCTTTGTTGCAATTATTAAGAGATGCTTGTTTTATGTTCCCATTTATTAAGCTACCAATATATGTGGTAGTTCGAATAGCTTATATTTACTTAAAAATGCATCTTTCCGTGCGGTTAACAGCTTGAGGATGAGGACAGACTGCATCTCCTTTCTCTTGATGATGATGAAGATCACCAATGTATTCAGTTGCTTTCCTTCTGTAAAAGGCACAAACAGCCATCGAATGACAGGCCAGTCACAGATGAAAGGATTAGTAGGATTGCTCGTTGCTGTTCTAATTATGCTCCGCCATTTAATCCATCTGGTTGTGCTCGTAGTGGTATGCTTTCTACGCTTCTTATGTGGTTTTAAGTATCAGATGCTTGCCTGCAATGATGCAACGCAGTATCTCATTTGTATATATTACTTCACTCCGAGAGAGTTGATCAAGTGCTTGCCTTTCAGATAAACTTATATTCATGAACCATGCAGATAAACTTATATTAATGAACCATGAGTTACTAGTTTTATATAGTTATTGCAGCCTTCCAAAACCTATGATTTTTTATAGATTCAGCAGTTTAGTTTGTGAATATCTGGTTAAGAAAAAAGTCTGTTCATAATTTCTCTAAATCTTAAAAGTCCACTCAATAGTTTCTCTAAATCTTCTTGAACTACAATAGAGCCTTACAGTCAATTTGGAAGAAGAGGAAGGAAAGAACCCGAGGTCCTTGCTGCTGCATCCTTGAAGCGCTTGTTTATAGAGAATCAGCCTTATCTAGTTGGTGGTTTCTGTAAGCATGATTCATCTGGTGGTAAATTGCCATCAAATGGAGTTGCTGGCTCTAGATTTTCTTTTAATCTACAAAGGTTTAAGGCCTGTCAGCTAGATTCTCCCGACAATATTCTCTCTATGGCTGAGAAGTATAAATACATGCGGGAGATGTTCCGGAAGAGATTGACATTTGGTAAATTTCTTAGCATTCCTACAGTGCTGGGAGGACCATTTGGGCTCTGGAGCTTTATATGATGATTTGTTTTGTTGTCGTTTATAGGAAAATCAGGAATTCATGGATTCGGCATCTTTGCTAAGCAGCCATATAGAGCAGGAGACATGGTAAAATTAATCTGCAGTTTGCATATTGAGTATGGTGAAATTAATTTGGATATTAATATATACTCAAATTGACAAATATATTGGTGCGAGGCTTCTATAATCTGGATTGTTTTCAGGTGATTGAATATACAGGTGAACTTGTTAGACCACCTATTGCTGATAGGAGAGAACGATTCATATATAATTCATTGGTGGTATGTTTATTTGCATTGTGTTTTCATCTGTCCCTTTGTCTATTGCTTATAGTTCTGGGAACGTAATGTGTGGCGGTGATCCCAAGACTGATTGATTCTTACCATTTAAAAGCCCTTGCTTTAGCTTGTATAACCAAAATCTTGACTAATTCCTTAAACTCAGGGTGCTGGGACTTACATGTTTCGAATTGATGATGAATGCGTCATTGATGCTACAAGAGCAGGAAGTATTGCTCATTTGATAAATCACTCATGTGAGGTGTGCATTTTCTCTTAATAATTCTTTATTATGCAACATTGTAACTGTAATTGATAGAAACTCTACTTGGGTAAGCTTCCAATGGATGTTTGGTTTGAATAATGCCATAAAAGATGAAAGCTCATTTGGCATATTGCAATTTCAATTCTGTTTTTTTTTTCTTTTGCCGGATGCTTCATAAACTTCGCACCAACTTGTACTTCTTTCATTTTGTTTATTGTTGTGCAGCCCAATTGCTACTCAAGAGTGATAAGTGTGAATGGTAATGAGCACATTATTATATTTGCAAAAAGAGATATTAGAAGATGGGAAGAACTCACATATGACTATAGGTTTTGCTCAATTTCTGAACATCTAGAATTCATCTGTACTCTTGAGATGTATGCTGATTTTTTTTATTGACAGGTTTTTCTCAATTGATGAACAATTGGCATGCTACTGTGGATTTCCAAGATGCCGAGGTGTGGTTAATGACATTGAAGCAGAGGAGCAGGTGGCACAGCAATATGTGCATCCCAGTGAATTAACAGACTGGAGAGGAGAATGAAAAATGGTTGGTATGTTTATGATGAAAAATGGTTGGTATGTTTACGACTTATTTTTCTACTGATGAAATCTCCTCTTTATTCTTGTTTTTTGTCTGTAGAGTACTGACTTGTAATTCATGGTAACATAAACATTAGGATCAGATGTTCATGTCGTTGCAATGGCTTCTAATATTGTCCATGGATGGACAACGTTTTACTTAAATCATAGGGCAGTATGAATTTTGGCATTGATACTAATCAGGATGATGTTCTGGTCTATGGTCAGTATTATCTTGCAATCTCTATCACCTCTCAAAATTTAACATTTGAAATTTGTTCTTAGATAGTTGTATTATGGTGATTGAATGCTTGTGGATAGAATTTTTGTGAAATAGCTAAGAAGTTTCTCTACAGTTCATTAAGGGCTTCATAATTGTCATCAAGAACATGTACACCTACATCTTTTCTTTCTTTTTTTTCCCCCCAACGGGGAACCCACAACTGCTACCTTTTGAATGCACTTTGATTACATCTTCAGGTGCACATAATAACTCACCAATCAACATGCTCTGGAAAAATCATTTACAAGCCAGTTACTCAAAATCAAGAGACGGACTTAGTGCTCAAGTGATTGTTAGTAAACTCAGATGTAATGCAAACAATGTACCTCTAATGTGAAATCCTTGGGAATCCGGTGACTCGAAATCAAACCCATGATTTCTAGCACTAGAGGGGCTTGGCTGTCCCTACTACTAGTTATTCTCCTTAAGGGGCAAGTTCGGTTACATCTTTGTTACCTTACTTCACTATGACTGTTTTGTCTGTTCAATCAGAATTTGTTTTCTTTTAGTTTAGCCTACACGCTAATTCTTCCACTTCATGCTTTTTCTACTAAATCTTTTAGCTTAGCATAACAGATTTTCTTGATAATTTGAATATAACTTTACTTTTGCAGTTCTACTAAATGTTTTTTCTGGCTTACCGGTTTCTTGATAATGTAAGTTTCCTTTTACAGTTCGTGCAATCGTTTACACTTGTATGCTTCTGCTCATTGCAGAAATTCGTCATTATTTAGTATGCTGGATTTGGATCTTGTGAAGCTTGGATTGTTTCCTCTACATAAACTGCTGTCCTTCCAGGACATCTTGCCGAGAGAGAGTTTTGGAGCTTTTAATCTTTGCTTTCATGCTCTCTTTTCTAGTCTCCCAAAATGCAAATAAAGTGATCCAGCTTCCTCTAGCTATTTACTAAACAAATTTGTGAAAGAAGCTGATTGCTGTAACTTCCATTAAGCATCCATAAAATATAGACGTTGAGATTTCTTAACTATACCCTGTTCCTTTTCACTTGTATTTAACCTTAGATGGGTACTAATTCAATTGTGTAAATCTTTGTAAAAATAACTTTTGTATCTTGGGAATGAAAAGTTGGTGTTCGGGGCATCTACATACTATGTTAGATCTTACTTTCTTGAAATGTAGTACTCTTACATCTCTGCTTTCTGCTAATTCCATATTGTAATTTAATTTGGTCATGTGAAAGGAGGTTAGTTAAGGCTAATTAGTAACTCCCAATGTGCATTATGTTTCTGAAAAATAAATGTTTGACAAGAAGTTGCACTAAGAGCAGGAGTGCTTTTAAGGCTTGAGTTAGACACACAAATTTTTTGTATCTTGGTGTTGTGAGTTTGTTCCGAGTATTCCGATCCGGTATCTACTTTTGCAGTGTATTCTTATGAACTCCCAGAGCAAACCTTCAATGCGTAATTGGTAATTGGTAATTGGTAATTTGTAGTTCAAGTTATTGTTGCAAGTTGTTGTGAGGTGCTCACATTGGCAACTTGTGCTTTTCTGAGAGCTTGCTCTTGCACTTACAGCTTATTATAGCTCATGGAAACTGGATCTTGCTAAGAGTTGCTTTCCACAGGAATTTGACCCTATATTCACAAAATGAGTTCAAATGTGTATGATCTTGCGTTCCAATTATCAAAGAGCTACCGTGATGTGGTTGGTGATCAATTGAGGAATTATGGTGGCGAACACTTGTTAAGTGCTTCATGATCGATCTTGACGTGTTTGAACCTAAGCATTTGTTGACATCTAATTTCATCATCCTATGGTGATTAATTGAATATGAATAATAATTTTTAATTTAAGTTGGGTTTAATTAATAAATTTAAATAATATTTGATTGATATATTTATGATATTGTCTTTTAATTAAACTTTTTTAAAAAGTGGTTTTTGAAAAAATAAAAACTATTAAAAAAATTTATAAATTTAAAGGCATAAACAAACATACCGGAGAAAAGCATTGCATTCGTAGCTTGCTTAAGAGTAAGGTTATAAAGAATTTTGATTTACTAATAATAATATTTTTTAGCTTACGTTTGAGCGAGATTTTAATTAAGCGTTTGATGAGTGTTGAAGAAGATAATGACAACAAAATGGGAAAAATAAATTAATTATTAAAAGAAAATAAGAAAGAAGTTGTCGGTGGGAGCTTGAGGCAGGAATCAAGATGGATGTTATGTTCAATCCAGCCTGTTGTCACAAAACCTCTAGCAACTATTACTCATCAAGCAATCTCCACCGTCCGTCCTTGTCCAACCTAATGCCAACTTAAGCAAACTTCTAATGACTGGTTCATGGATGCTGGAAAGAGACACCTGAGCAAACTCTTTGGGTTCCTTCTCTTTACACCCCTGTAAAAACTGCCTCAAAACTAAGTTCGTAACAATCTCCAAGTAGATCCAGGTACCTCTGCTCTTCTCTGGTAAGTTAAAGGTTTTCTCTTTCTGTCAAAGTTTAGTTCTTTCTGGATTTTAAGCAATGTGTAATGATTTCCCTGCTCTCTTTCGGTAGAAGTTTTGATCTTTATGGATTTTAAGCAAAACATAATGCTTTCCTATCTGGGATTTGCAAATGTTGGGTCTACAGGAGATCAGAGATGGAGAAAATGAGAAAGGACATCTGGGTACTTCTGGTAATTTGTGCATTGACTGTGGCAAGCGTAACTGGTGATGATTCAGAAAAGACAGTGGTGAAAATGGTCAAGGGAAAGAAGGTTTGTAAAAGAGGGTGGGAATGCAAGGAATGGTCCGTGTACTGTTGTAATCAGACAATTTCAGATTTCTTCCAGACTTATCAGTTCGAGAATCTTTTCTCCAAGAGGAATTCTCCAGTGGCTCACGCCGTTGGTTTCTGGGATTATCAGTCTTTCATTACTGCCTCTGCTATTTATCAGCCTCTTGGATTTGGAACCACAGGTGGCAAGCTTATGCAGATGAAGGAGATCGCCGCTTTTTTTGGTCACGTTGGCTGCAAAACCTCTTGTTAGTAACTTTCTTGTCTTGTTCTTGGATGTTATGTCTTGTTCGAGATTGTGCTAAAATCTAGCCGCTACAAATGATTATACATCATGTTTTTTTTTAATTCTTTTGTATCGTTTCTGGTTCAGATGTTTTCTGGTAATTTCTTTGCTTGATTTGAATGTATTGAGCAGGCTATGAAAGAAATATTTGGTGGATTTGTGTTCATTTATGTGCTTAAGTCGCTGAGGAAATCTTGTTTTGTCTTTTTTAAAGCAGTTGTTGTTAACATGTTTTTAGTCTGTTTTCATTTATTTGATTTGTTTTGATAACAATAATGTTACTGGTGATAATTTTGCAGGTGGTTATGGAGTTGCTACTGGAGGACCATTGGCTTGGGGTCTTTGCTACAACAGAGAAATGAGTCCTAGTCAGTCCTACTGTGATGACTACTACAAATACACCTTTCCTTGCAGCCCTGGGGCTGAATACTATGGCCGTGGTGCTATACCAATATACTGGTAGGTTATGTATATCTTTATTTTACTGCGATATTTATGGTCTAACTGTTGGGGAGAGATAGTTACATAACAGTCTACTGTTGATAGTTAACTGTTTAACTCATAATACTTGGGATTTATATGCTGCTGCTGCTTCTGTCATTGTAGGAACTATAATTATGGAGCTGTTGGAGAAGCTTTGAAGGTGGATTTGCTGAACCATCCTGAGTACATTGAGCAGAATGCTACTCTTGCCTTTCAATCTGCAATTTGGAGGTGGATAACCCCAATCAAGAAATCACAACCTTCAGCTCATGATGCATTTGTAGGTAACTGGAAGCCCACGAAGAACGACACATTGTCCAAACGGGTTCCTGGATTTGGTGCCACAATGAATATTCTCTATGGTGATATGGTCTGTGGGCAAGGTGATATTGATGCCATGAACAACATCGTCTCTCATTATCAGTATTACCTTGACTTGATGGGAGTTGGCAAAGAAGAGGCTGGTCCCCATGAAGTTCTCACCTGTGCTGAGCAACTTGCTTTCAACCCATCCTCTGCTCCTGCTGCATCCTCCTAAGCATTCCTTGCTGCTTTTAGACACTCATTGATTGATGCCATGGTAAATAAAAAACATATGTACAATTAAGATTTGTGAGTTCAAATTAAAGAAAATGTGGATCGTATTTATGCCAGTTTTAGAAACCTATAAACTCATTTTGTGTGTTATTATAATATTCATAATTTGTGTGGCTGTACGTGGCATTCCTGTCACTCATTGTTCCTATTTTATGTGTTAAACACAAGTAAATGTTTAGCATAAGCTCTCCATTTCTCTTTTATCTAATCTTTATTAGACAAATTGTGTATTATCATTGTTTACTAAAAAAGCTTCTTGAATTTTGAAGTCAATAGTTAGTCTTTCCTATTCATATTAAGAGTTCTTTTTCTAATCCAACTTCTACCATTTTATGAACAGTCCATATTGTATTGGATGTATGTGTCTATCAAAAAAACCCTCTTACCTTTTTGGACAAGCTTATTTTTTAAGACTAAATTATGAAAAGTCGCTCATAATTTGGAGCATAACACTATGCTATAACAAAGGATTACCTTCAGTTTATATGGGCAAAATACAAGCAAATGACTAAATTGAATTGAAGGTATCTTATGCCTAAGGTTCTTTGCTTAGCGACGATTGAAGAAGGGTTATTAATATATGCAACTTTTTTTTGTAATTTTTATAAAGAGATTTCCGTAAAACGAACATGTGATCTATGGTCATAAAGAAATAACTTTTACCTGTTATTTCAAGCTCTTCTTTTTTTATTATTATTTTTCAATACAAACGAAATAAAGAAACATAAATTATAACATTATTGCATGCCTTGACGATATAAAACTCTTTGGCTATCCTGTTGAACAAAAGTCAGCGTTTTTATCGGAGGTTTTGGAAGTATATGTAGTCTTAGTCGTGCTCGCAAAGCTAAATTAGCTAGATTGTCAGCGCTCTGATTCCCCTCCTGATAGACGTGTTGAAGCTACATATCTCAATCGCGAGCCAGCAAATCGTGTATGCCTTGCACCAAAAAAGTAGCCTCAGTTAGCGTCCATTCAAAGGATGAAAGAATATTGATTACCTCTAGCGAATCCACTTCTAGGACGATTTTCCGATAGCCAAGGTCCCAAACTAATTTAAGCCCCTCATGCACTTCCCATAATTCAACAAGCAAGGGAGGGCATTCTCCAATATTGTACATAAATCCGCCGCACTAGTGTCTAGTGTAGTCCCGAATTAAACCCCCAGCCATTCCAATAGACGACTCATATTGGACCGCTCCATCTGTATTTAATTTTATCCAACCCTCCTGCGGTGGATTCCAACTCACAAGTTGACCTACAGGCAAACCCGGTGCGTTAATAACTCGAACAGTTACTACTTGGGCTTTCCTAACCCAATTTACATATTCCAAAACAATGCGATGTCCTACTTTCGACCAAACAAAACCAGATTTAAAAAGACTCCTGTTCCGTCACTGCCATAAATACCAGCATGAAACTCCAAATATTGTGGCCCACTCTCCCATCTGCATTCTATCTGGTTTAGTCAAATTGGAACGTAACCACGTCGCCTCGTTCCTCCGAAAGAAATCAGACTCAAGTACCTCAGGAGGAAATTTGCTCCAAAATGCCTTCATCCTGTTACAATCCCGAAGTGCGTGTAACGTTGTCTCTTCTTGACCACAAAACTGACAACTGCTATCCGTTGTTATATGTCTAGCGACACGCTGTTGGTTAATCAGCAACTTCCTTTTGGCTAATAGCCACATAAATGAGCAAATACGTTGAGGACCTGACCATTTCTATATCACATTCCATATCAAATTGTGGACTACCGGATCTAAATTTGTGATTAATTCATAAGCATATGCCACCGTGAAAACACCATGTTGTCCTGGGCCCCACACCACTCGGTCCTGACCCATGTCAACTGATGGAGTTCAAATTGTCGCAATAGCCAAACAAACTTGAGATGGAAAACAACTTTGGATCATATTCCATTTCCAGTTCTCCTTCGCATCCACATACTCAGTCACTTTCATGTACATCAACTTGTCAAGAAGGAGGGACGTTGTTTAGTTACTAAGGGACCCCAATTTTCCATCCAATGGTCTAGCCAAAAATATATCTGGCTGTCATTTTCTAGCTTCCATTTGATTTCTTGGCGAACATAACTCCACGTAATTGAAATTTCCCGTCAAATTATCGAAGCCCCTTGCTTATGCAGCGTTTGAGGGATATGTTGTACATTTAACCGATATTTAGCTCTAAGGACATGAACTCATAGCACTGAGGGTTTATTAAGCAATTCCTATCCCAATTTTGTAAGTAGAGCATCATTTATTGCTCTAACAGGTTTGAGCCCAAGGCCCCCTGCTTTCTTCGGGCGGCAAACATCATTCCAGTTGACTGAGTGTGGTTTGCGCTTCTCGTCTTGTGACCCCCAGATGAAGGTCCTCATTATTCGTTCCAGGTCACCACATAGTTGTCGGGGCAATCTCATAGTTTGCATCGTATATATGGGGAGGGATGAGATCACTGAGTGGGTTAATATGACTCACCCCGCCAGAGATAACTCTCGCGCACGCCACCCGGCTAACTTTTGTTGGACCCGATCTAGTATGTACTGATAAGTATTTCTCGTTGTGCGCTCATGGATCAAAGAAACGCCTAGATATTTACCCAAATTAGTCGAGCATTAGATCTGTAACGCTTGGCTGAGCCTACGTGCTTGATCCGATGAAACATTATGGGAAAAAATATTCAGGACTTAGTATTGCTTACCTTCTGCCTTGACACTTTGCAAAAGTTTGCCAAGATTCTCGAAACCACCTCCACCTGAATGTTCGTAGCTTCAGCAAACAGGACGAGTTCGTCGGCAAAAAAGAGATGTGAAATGTAAGGCCCTGTCCTACTCTACTGAAACAGTTTCCACATTCCTTGGCCCACCGCATGGGATATAAGGTGACCCAAACGTTCTATGCATAGTACAAAAAGGTAAGGCGAGAACAGATCTTCTTGTCGAATACCCCTTAAAGGTATAAATGGGTCAGATAGCTGGTCATTCCACGCAACTTGCATTGAAACCGCAGTAATACACTTCATAATAAAATTGAGGAAAGTATTGAGAATCCCTATTTCCTTGAGTGTGTCATTTATAAAATCTCAGTTCAGGTGATCATATGCTTTCTCCAGATCCACTTTAGATCAAAATACCTAATCTCACCTTTCTTCTTTCTCATCGAATGGATGATCTCCTGAGTAATGATAATATTATCTATTATGTGCCTGTCAAGAATAAAACTGCATTGGGTATTTGCTACTAAGGCATCAAGGTGGGGCTTCAATCGGTTGACTATCACTTTTGATATGGTCTTGTACATCACTGAACAGAGACTAATAGGTCCAAATTGGTTAATATACTTCGGGGATGGGGCTTTGGGGATCAGTACTAGAATGGTTTGATTCAAGTCCTGTTCCCAGCCTTCATGCCTAAATATTCTCTGAATAAAGGACACCACCTCTGGCCCTACTTTGCTCCATTGAGTATGGAAAAATAACGTCGTAAAACCATCAATTCCTAGCACTTTATTCGGATTCATATAAAAAATCGTTGATTTGATTTCAGTTATGTGGACTGGTTTTGCAAATTCATGAAGTTGCGCCTCTATTAGCCGCGGGAAGGCTCCAAAGTTGGGAAGGCTCTGTGTGGGATCTTCTTCTGTAGTATACAATTGAACAAAATAAGTCCTAGCCATATGACGCAATTGTACTGCATCTTCGATTTCATTACCATTATTATCTAATAATCGCTTTATCGACAATTTCTTCCGTTCAGACATAGTGACCGTATGATAATATTTAGTATTGCGATCACCCTGTGATAGCCATTCACACCTGGCTTTCTGATGTCAAAAGAGTTCTTCCTCACCCAGTACTTGAACTAGTTCTCTGCTTAGCTTGTCCTCCAGGGCCAAAAGCGAATCGGAATCATCATTCTTCATTGCCCTCTGTATGCCTTCCAATTGAGCTATTAGTCTTCCTTTGCGGTGGAAGATATTGCCAAAGACTAATTTATTCCATTGCGTGAGTTGGCTTGAAAACTTGGCTAAGGATTGAGTAAACGTCACTTCGTTGGGAAGCCAATTTTCCGGGACTAAAGTAGAAATTGGAAACGAAAAGGGATTGGTCCTACGTCTCTCGAGCTCGGTCATACAAAGTGAACCAACATAGGTCTATAGTCAAAGCCAAGAAAAGGTAGATGGTGATTAACCGTATGGGGGAATAATTCCAACCAATCCGACAATCCAAAAACTCGATGTAGCCTAGCTTAGACAATTCTTCTTCTCTAAGTAAACTAAGATCCAACATACCCCAAGTCATGCAGCCCACACTCATGAACTCATTCTCTAAATGCCTTGCTAACCACCGAAGTGTTCGGGGAACCACCTCGTTTATCCGCAAAGTTCAATTTAGCGTTGAAATCCCCACCAACAATCCAAGGATGAGTAATGGATTGTCCTATCCCTCGCAAAAAATGCCAGAGGAATTTTTGGGTTGGCTGTTAAGGATTGGCGTAAATAGCAAAGAATTCGAAGTAATACGAACCATACTTGATTTTGGCAAGTATGAGTTGTTTATAAGCTATTGCTAATGAGACGTCAAACTCGTTCTTCTATAATAACCAAATCCCGCTAGTAAAGCCTTTCGCTTTGGCTCCGAAGGAATAATCAAAACCCAATTTGCAGACGACTACTTGCGCTCGTCTTCCACTAATCCTAGTTTCAACTAGCACTGGTATCCCTGGACGATAATTACGGATATAACTTCGTAAGATCACTTGAAATCGTTTTCCCCTGCCCCTTGACAATTCCATATAAGTGTTGACATAATAAGACTAAAGTTAAAACAAAACCCCTAAATCCGAGGGGTAGCTGGGAGCTCATCTGGCACAATATTATTGACACCATTTGGAATCTGTGGCCCTCTCTCTTTGACGGAGCCCTGCGCACTCGAAATGTCCACCATATTGGACTCGTTTGCCATCTGATCTGGGGGCTCGGATGGGGGTAGGATGAAGTCGATCCCATAGGGTTTACGTTGATCCACAAACCCTCAATACCTTCCATAGATTGGCCTTGTTCTCCCATGTTCAAGTCCTTCCCCTCTGATTCTGTCTTAACACAAAGAACTTCGTGGTGAGAGCTGAGGGTCAAGACTTTGCGTTGATCAGTAGGGGTGGGTTGAAGCAGGGTAGGTATCACTGGACTCAAGGTCTTCACGTTGTTCTTGTCTTTACTGGTACTGTCTTTGTCCTGTGGGCCCACGGCCTTACCTTTATGTGAACTAATGACGTTGACGCTAGCCCAATTCATGTTGTCTTTGCGTTTGCACTTAAGAAGTCCAATGTAAACCGAGGCCTTGTCTCGGGAGCAGGTGGCAGGTCAGATGAGAGAGTCGGTGGGTGAGTCGTGTGCTCTCTACTTTCTTGCTCTGACAGCGCCGCAAACCTTGAGCCTCCCTTTCGATTAACAGGATTGAATTCGCGTGTGGTGGTCGTATACTGTTGGTGTTTGACGTTACACGAATATGGTCGTTGCACCCGTATCCAAGGGCAAAAGACGTTAGAAATCCCATCGGGCCTCTCGTTATCTTGTTCGCCACCCGGAACGGTGCTCGACGTTACTGTTGGTTCGTCGCCCGGAGCATGTGCCCTAACCTGCTTGTTGGTTAAACTATGGTTCAAATGTGTCAGATGTGCTGGGTGGTTTTGTGGCTTAGACGCGCATATCTCGGCTTCATATCCTACCATTCCGCAACGAAAATAGATTTGGGTCAAACCTTCATAAGCTACCTGGATCGTTTTACCATCGAGTTCCACTATAAGACGAAGAGGTACACTTATATCGATGTCCACTACGATTCTTGCGAATTTATCCCGCTGGGTAGTCTTGGTAGTGTCGTCGATTTTAATGGTTTGGCCTACCAGATTACCCAGGGCCGAAAGTATCTTGGAGTGGTATTGCGCTATAGGTAGTTCCGAAAGCCGAATCCATACCACTGCTCGTGTGACAGTGCTTAGCGTCGGCCGGAAGGAAGGGATCCATCTCTGAACAGATAGTGCGTATCCGAAGATGACCCAAGGGCCATTGGTTAATGCCTTGATGGAATCTGCTTCTTCAATAAAGTTAACTAGATAAAAATCGTAGTCTAAGTCGACTACCTTAATTGGGTCATGCGGTTGCCACATTGTTTTCAGTCGATAACATAGAATTCTATACCCTATCCTTTGTCCCAGAAGCTTCACAACAACGGCTTGTGTCCATTGTTTGTCTAGCTTATCTTTGAATGTTTGGGATAGTTTAATCCCCTCCCCTGTTTCGACCGTCATAGTTCTAATATCACCCTCCTCTATGTCTACTGGGTCATCCTCTGGCCATGCGAGTTCCTCAGGTTCGGTCGCTCCCTGTTGGCCCCCTAGCACAGCAGTGCTATAAGTTAGTTTTGAAATTGGTGGATGATCTTCTTCTCTACTCCTGAAGCAAACTTTTTTAAAAAAATGTCCATCTGAATCAATCGGCTCGCAATCACCCCTAGCAAATTCAGAGCGTTTTGATGTTGTATCATTCATATTCAGAGCGTTTTTGCGATGGTTCGGTTTCTCACTTTCTCATAATTCCTTCTTTTTATTCTAATAACGACTAAATTTGGAAAAACCCATGTTTTTGGTAATAATAATTTCTAGTTTTCATGAAATTGTAAATGTTTTTCTTTTCTTTTCTTTAAATATACTTCCAAGTTTCAAAGTATTGAATCTGAAACACAAACACAAACATAATGCTTATAAAACCTGTTCTACTGACAGCTTCCTCCTTGATTGTTACCATGTGTCTTCTCATGAGCCATTTTTCCCCACCATATTTTCTTTTTCCTTATTATCTGTACTTCTAAGAAACAGATCAGAAAAACCAATGGTATGTATTTTCATCTTCATGCATGCATACATATAGAGTCCTATAGCTGTCTTAAAAAATCTCATCACAAAAATATCCGATTAGGCCATAGATAACAATTAAAAAATTTAATCAATTTGTCTGTTTAGTCGTTAAAATTTTGAACCCTTTAATTTTTTAATTCGATTTATTTTAATAATTTTTATTATTATAAATTGATCAATTTATTAATTAAGAGATCAATTTTCGTATAAATTAATTAATTTTTATTTAATAATTTTTTTCAATTGAACTTTAAATTTTTCAATAAATAAAAATAATTTGTTTGTATTATATTTAAAATTCTTTAATTTTAATTAATTTTTAACATTTCATAATAGACTAATAATGAATGAAACTTTTAAATCTTTAATTTCTTATTTTGTCAGTTCTAACTTGTAATTCAGTTTTTAAATCGTTACAATAGGAATCATTTTATACATCCAAATGGACTGTTGTACTAAGGAAAACACATCAAAGCTCATACACAAACCAATCCCTCCCTTTTCTTTTTATACGCATTATACAAAGAATATGAACTATTTTACAATCCCATAATTGTTTCGAGTTTACAGACTATTAACTATACTCGTTACAAAATCCCCGAAAATGGGAAAGAGATGAGAAAAATATAGCCTTCCTCATAAAAAGTTACAAAATTACAGCCATCAACAACGCAAAAAAGGGATTCCTATTCCTGTGATAATGAAGAGACACTATATTTTATGCGTGAAGCCCACCTTCGGCTTTTGCTACTTTGAATATTT
Source organism: Erythroxylum longipes (assembly GCA_027563885.1). NCBI lineage: Eukaryota > Viridiplantae > Streptophyta > Magnoliopsida > Malpighiales > Erythroxylaceae > Erythroxylum > Erythroxylum longipes. Next base: position 8,275,534 of record JAOQMS010000005.1, read on the forward strand.
TATGGCCCGGTGACGTTGAATGAATTTCTTCCCGAAGAAACAAACAACGACAAAAATGACTACGTAAGAACAACTTGCGACCCAAAATGGAAAATGGAGAAAGGAGAGAGAAGGCCATTTTGACGATTACTTGGCCAGAATTGACTCAACAATGACTAACCCAAGCAAATGATATAGAGACCTCAGACTCAGAGGTCCCAGTCCCACTATGGGCTTGAGAGGTTCCAACTCAGACGTGTAAAGCTCCATCAAGTTGGAAGCTCAGCACTTGCATGCCCATTGACCGGTGACTGCCAAACCGACAAAAATCTTCAAAGAGAATGACCATTACCCTGATGGATTGATAAGCAGCAGCAAACAGAAATAAGCAATTCAAACTTGTGCCACATTGTGTAAAATATATCTTATGAAGCAGCAGCTGCAGATGCTTTCTCCAGTTTTTCCTTCTCAATCTCTGTTCTTCTCTGTTCAGCATGCTGGGCAACACCATTTGCCAACGCTTGGTGATGAAAATCAAGCGCCTGCATAAGTTTCTGGATCCTTGAAGGATCTGAAGCTTGAATGGCTGAACTCAAAGGAAAAGAAGCTTCAGTTATAGGCTAGAAGGAATTATGATTTTAAAGTGCCAAAAGAGAACTGATTAAGGAAGAAAATCTGTCTCACCTTTGATAGTATCCACAAAGAAAATGAAAGGGTCAACCTCATCAATTGGTGATTGCAACTCTTCATCGTCGCTGTAGTCATCATCAGAGTCTTCGTCGTCGTCATCACGTGGGCGGAAAGCTTTTGCCTGTAACATTAACATTGCAGTTGAAAACCATGTAACGATACAAATATTGAACTCAAGGTAATTCATGATATAGAATCTCCACAGAAATATAAAAAGTAAATGAGAGACTATAGTTCCCGATGGCCGATAGAACAGCAGCAAAAGAGGATATGTTCACAGGTACTGTGCCCCTTTCTAAAAATTGGCATTTGTCCCTCCTTCAATAGTTTTTCCCCCTCCAATTGTTTTCTTAAAGCTTAACAAGCAGCCTAAAATATTTTCGAGAGAAAGTATAAGGAAATATACTAATATGAATCTGGGCCTACTTCACAGTTGTATTGTTAAAATACTTCCAATAATACAAACAAGGTTGTGAGGACAGACTGAAAATTTTGAAAAATTGTGCATTGATAAGAGTTAAAAATAAGGAGATTAACAGTCTCCCCCAGAAAAGTTTTTTTTTGTCAAAAATCTTTCACATTCTTTTAAGTGACAGTTGGGTACTTGCCTAAAAATTTGGTTCAAACAACTATAGAGTTACTTGCAAAATCCTAACAACAATACATGAAAAATAAAATGGCATAATTATGAGAAAAATTACACACCTGAGCAGCTAACTTTTGGAGCTTAATGCTGTCTGCTTCATCTCCGTCCTCAATATCATCGCCCATCTCCTTGTCAGACCCATCACTATCATCTTCATCATCAGATTGGAAACCATCCATATCATCCTCATCTTCAGCTTCTTCTACCTTAGCAGCTTCTGCCAGCAAACATAATATGAAGAAGAGTTGAAGTCGTTAGTATAAACATATGTATGACAACAAATGAATGAAGATGAGTGACCGACCAGCAATTTGATCCTTGTATGCAACTAGGAGATCAAGTGTAGCCCTGAAAACACGCTCCAAAGCCTCACCAGGCAATTGATCAGCTGGCAGTGAAAGCAATGATGTCAAACCCAAGCAACAAACTTTCTTATCATGTTCCCTGCACCAGAAATCATTTAGATGAGTGAGTCTCGCACTCCCAAAAGTAGAGGTCAAGCATGGAGATTGTGCAACAACGAACATGAGAAGACCAGGAAAATAAACAAGTCCAAACTCAAAATTGCCACTTAACCATTTCTATATAAAGCATAGTGTGTAAAAACAGAAACACATGTTATTACCTTTTAAAATTAGCTCGAATACCACTCTTTTTCCGTTGCTGCAGCATCTGGAACCAAAGGCCAAAAATATCTGTAGCCACCCCAAGTTTATGCAGTATGCTAAGTGTTAAAGCCGCATTGTAATACAGCGCATTTGCAATCTGCATAAGTATGCAAAGTGTTCTATTTACTGTATCTCACTTGTAAAAATGTCAAGAACTACAAGTTGAGGACACTCCTAACGAATACTGACTAGCAGGAAAGCAGCACACGATGACAATATCAATTAGGTAAATACCACTAAAGAACTAACTAATTTATCATAGACATTTCCTATAATGAATTAAAAGGAACGAGACTATTAAAGGGCAGAGACTCAAAAGTTGCTCAACCTTAGCGCCATATATCTGAAAATTCTTACAGAAAACCTGCACTGCTAGCCTCCTTACCACTTGCATAAGAAGGCATTTCAAGTATGATTTCTTGGTTCTCCGTAACCTCTCAATGGTAACTCTCAGATATGGCTCAATCCAGTGGTCCACCTGCCCTTTACAATTCTGAAAAACTACTTCAATAATTTTTGGGGCTGGCTCGATATCATTATCCTCCAAATTTCTATCTGTCATGGTCTGCCAAGAATATGAAAAAAGGAAAAACATGAAGCACGTCACTAATAGCAAGTAAGACGATCATTAAAAAATTGAAACTCAAAAACAATCACATGTACTAGGGAGTAATAGTTATATTTTCCTGCAATTAAAATAGCAGAAAATAGCAAAGTAAATTCCTTATAATCAAGAAGAAACTAACAGATGAAATCATATTCCAAAGACTTTGCTGGTAATGAGGCTCCTTGCACGTCAGGAAATGAGCTGTTCCTCTAGAGATATAGTTGTCCAAAGGTACCAAAATGTCTGCATTATATACCATTACGGAATTAATAATTAGAACTTACAAGAATATGGTGCTCAAGAAAGTAAAATTTAGGAGACTGTATCATAGCATTAACAGTCTTGTTATTAAGTAGAAATGAAAATTGAAAATATGTCACAAGTAATATATCACCAAATCAGAAAAACTAGTTCCCAGCGAAGTTGACAAGTTAAAGGATAGACTGCAAGTAACAAATTGCCACCATAACATGAAACATAGTAAATGAGATGCAATGTACCACTACATACTTGGAAAGAAATCTATAGCCCAATCTGCCAATGCCTCCATCATCAAGGGCCAAAGACTCCACATATCCAAAGATATTGTTGGAGAAAAAAAGGTCATATACGAAACAATTTCCAAGACTTCTTCAAATACCTCTGCAGGAATGTAGAAAGTAAAAACGAACCACGTAATTAAGGACTCGATTGATAAACAAAATGACACCGTACATTCACCTGGCTAACACCATAATATATCCCCAAGATTTAAGGTTAACATGACAATGAAAACATGCATACCTTGACCGTCAGTTGTCAACATCCTACGCATTATAGGAAGCAAAGTAGGCTCAACTTGGACAAAAAGATGAGGCAGCCTACTAACTGATTCGAGAATTGTGCTGATAGCACGCAAACAACCAACTGCTGCCAAAGCACCAGGGTCATCAGCTTCATCATCAGCTTCTGCAGTGTTCATACACCTCCAAAATGCAGCGGCCTGAATTTAAAGAGCCACAATCAGTAATAAAAAGAGTACACAAATACTCTCCAATGAAAATAAAACAAACCTTACCAAATTCTGGCATAAGCCTAGAGCATAGGGTGCCATCTCCTCTCCAAATTTGTCAACTATAGTTTCCAGTGTAAAAACTAGATCCTCATTTTCAACCTCATTCATTAGTTTAAAGAATTCTGGACAAGCAGGATGAACAAAGAAAAGAAAAGGTACATCATGAATCTTAATAAACTCCCACAACCTCAAGACTCTAGGTGAATTATCAACAAAAAGTGAAACAGATTACTGGATTGAAGAACATCATACTCTGCATATTTCAGCTTCAGTTTCCAGATTACACTACATAGTGTTAGAAATTAAGTTTTAAGGCTTAAATAAAGACAAGGTTTCCTGGTCAGCATGTAAATACTCACAGGAACGTTTAGTGTACCATATTATATAGGCCCATACATGCCATGTTGGGAACATATCAGACAGAAAACGGTATTGAAATAACGTACTGTACCAGGTATTTGTACCAGGATGTACTGTAAAATTTCAGCTTATGACACGTACAGAGATAGAAGCCAAAATATAAAAAATTATCAGGTAATCATTGAAAATTAGAAAAAGTTGGATGACAATTGAAAAAAAATATTTTAAAACATAAAAACATTTTTAATAAATAGTTATATTATATTTAGAAAATAAAATATTTGATGTTAATTTTAATAAATTGAATTATTGAGTCAAAACTTGAAACAATTTTTAAAAATTTTAACCATAATAGGGACTAAATTCTAATTATATAAAAATTAAGGGACTATTATACAATTTTAAAAAAATATCTAAAGCGGTATTCATATTGACGGATCACAGTACTATACGGTGCCAGTACCATTATCGGTATGAGCTCCAGTACAATATTCGCAACTGCTCACATTTGTTATCATAAGCGTTACAAACAGATTCCTAAGAACTCCTGAAGCTCATGAAAGTTCAACTAAGATATCAAATCAGTTCATTTTAGAAACAATCAATAACCAAAACAGACAAGCCTCATGAAATTCATTATTGATTAAAGGCAGCTACATGTTGCAAGGAAGCTCATAAATGGCAATGTATAGTGTTGATAGCATCAGAAAGTTTCACAAAACATACCATCAAGTAGTTGAGGAAGAATTGGGCGGATCTCATTCAAATCTGCACCACAGGAAGAAAAAAAATGGAAAACTGAGAGAGAGGGGAAGAAGTATGTAGACATGGAGATAGGAGGAGATGGAGATGTGTAGGGGGAAGTGTCTCGACATGCAAACACACACACAGCAAGAAAGACGGAGAGAGAGAGAGAGAGAGAGAGAGAGAGAGAGAGGGACAAGGAGAGAAGAGGAGGGGTGGTGCTGTGGTGGAGTAGTCACTTGCCTCTACAAGCTTCAACAAAGCTCCTCAGAGCAAAAACTGAGTCAACACGAACAGGAAGCTCTTGGTCGCGTAATCCAGCAACAACACTATGCAAGGCTTTACGAAAATTGTTCTGGTCTGAGAAGTTAATGTGGGCATATTGTCCAGCAACCCATGCCGCCTGATGTCCACAAACAGTAGGAAAATACATGAATGTGTATGGACACACACACACAATACACATATATAATTAAGCTAAGCCAAATAACCACTACATAAACACAGACCTTAAAAGCGGAAAACATCATGATACATGATCCATGCAAAGTAGGATTCAAGTTAACTGAAAGCCTGTAAAATGCAAACAACATACAAAATGTCAAAGAAAGTAAGGTCGAAAATACCTTTGCTCTGAGATGCCCAACAGGACTGCTAAATTCAGGAAAGACATGTTGTATTAACATTCGCTCCAACTCAGATTTGTAAGGATCAGTTTGTTTCAATTTATCACAAAGCGCTCCAATTGCAAGCAGAGCACCATCCTTTTGTCGATGCGGTTTAAACTCTACAGATGATTCATCATATCTGTACGGGAAAATAGAAGAGAACAAAATCAAAGGTCGTAGTCATACCACGGACTCTATTTCTTATCTTTCACACTGGAAAAGAAAAGAAGTTACCTCTTAAAAATTTCTACAATGTATAGGACAAACTTTTGAAGGTTCTCTTTCCCACGTTTTCTAACCAACTCACTGACAAAGTCCATGGCAGCAGTCCTAGGGCTATATAAATCTTCGATAATATCTGTAGCAAGCAAGCTACATATAAATAAAAGTTGCAATATTCAATCGCTTCACTTAATAAAGATTAGATACTCACCATAACCTTTCCTCACATATTCATGGGGATCTTCATCCCAAAGCTTTTGATCATTATCATTGAAACACATAAGAGGGAACACTATCTCAAAAAGGAGAACATCAAGCCGTGGTTGCAGTAGATTGTACATACTATTCTTCGAGATACTACGCGAAAGTGTTGGAGAATATCCATAAAAGTCAAAAACAACATCAGCAGTGCAATAACCATAAAAGAATAACCCAATACGAGTCATCTCATCAGTCATGACAGGAAACAACATGCTTCACAACCACAAAAGCAGACTCATTTCTCATAATGTTTCAGTTAAAGCTGGATGAAGTTTAACCAAACATGCATTATTATTGATATATATTTCAAATTCTACTAAAACAATTAGGTAACTTAACAAAGTCATGAACCGGATGTCAAATTTTTAATTCATCCAGATACTTGCCAACTCTCTTTAAAGCTCTTATCACTTCTCATTGGACTATAGGATTAATAAGTTATATCATAAAACTTCCATCGAATTATCAAATAAAAGAAACAATGCATGCATTCGTGGATTTTAATATCAGTCAAGAAAGATATAAACAATCATATAGTACAGAAACTGGGACGCTGACCAGCAGCTACAACATTGCATTAGAAGATAGAATCAAATGTCAAATATCCAAGAACAACAAAATATGTGAAACAGCATATTGAACATACCTGTTGCTCAAGTACTGAAGAATCAAATTTGTAACTCTGTCAGGTAAATAGCCACCAACACGGATCACATTTAACAAGTTCAAGTGGCACTCCAGAATCTTCCCTGCAAAGTTTTTCTGAAATGTATAGGCGAAAGCTTTATTTTCTGTGTTTTGCAACTTCAAATCTCCAAACCTACAAGGTTTCATATGATCATTAAAAGCTTTTAAATAAGCTACATGCTCGCATAAGTACTCATAAGATATTCCTTAGTTGAAGACATACCTAGTATACAGCCTGTTCAAGATATGAACAGTCCATTTCTTCACCTTCCACCAACCCCAAGATTTCCTAACTTCAGGATCCACAGGCTGACCCTCCAAAGGAACCGGCCTCTCTAAAACATTTAAGAAAAGAACCATCCATGCGTTGAAGACATTTGGATCAAAGAGCTGCTTTGGAATCTCCAACTGAAGAAAGATGATGATAAACAATTGATGAAGACATGGAACTGATAATGACCAGAATCCAAGCGAGCTTAACAGGAAAAAATGTCACCTTATTAATAATTAGCTACTGATTATTGATTAAGGATGGCTCACGGTAATATTTGTACAGGAGAAGGAAAGTTTTCTAGTGTAACTAGAACAGGAAATATCAAAGTTATAGCTAAAACAAAAGCTTATCAGGTAGTTTAATCTGCAATCAATTATGAAACTTGAAACCCATCGAATCTTTATAGCAATGATGGCCGAAATTGGTATATATTTCCAGGACCACCACAAACTTTAAAGACAAAGAGGGAGAAGAGAAGGAATACGGTAGGAACTGAAGAACAACTCAACATGAACAAATCAAAACCTATATGGAAAAGAAACAATAGATCACGTTGAGATTGTTTAACCTCTCAAAGAATACTTTAAAAAACCTTAAGGGGAGCAAAAGTGTTTTAATTGAATGAAAATTGACTAAATCAAATCAGAGTTGGTAGAACGTACTACATTCATTTTGGTGAGTAACTAGAACATGATTTGTGTTTTCTTAAACATAAAGAAGCTTACATATATGGATGACCAGAATATTTTGCAAATGAGCTTTATCAACTCAGCTATTTCAATTGATGGGTTTGATATCTGAACAAGGTTGTTGAATATGTTGAGAAGATGAGGAAATGTCTCCTCAACAATGTGATAAACAGGAATCCTCTCTTCATCTGACTTGAACCTGCAAAATGAAAATTGTAAGCCCCAATTAATGAAAAAAAAAAGTTTATGCAATTTTCATGTACAAAAAGCAAACAAAAGAATTTATAAACATATGCTCACTCATATTTTCTTGCAAGAATTCGCAGCACATAGAGAGCCCCATAAACTTGCTGATCTTGAAGGTTATGCTTAATCCAATCTAAAAGACGAGGCCACTGCTCTGGATAGTCAGCATGGATAATAGTCTTGAGGCACTCGCCCAACTGTACCCTGTAAATCAAGATATTTGATATTTGAGCGCCTGATTCATTTCATAATATTAACGTCTTGAATTTGTAAGCCTATTTGACCAAAAACAAAAACAAACTAAACAAACACAACCAATGGAACAGTAGAATATCTGAAAGAAAGTACCTTAGCAAAGGAGGGACTTGAATAACAAACACAAGGATATGATCCCTCAACATGTCTTTATCACTTTGCAAGATCTTCGATTTCTCATCTACATCAAAGCATGAGACGAAACAGCAAACAACTATTAGTCGACAGAATTCATAGTTCCTTCCACACGCTTAAACACAAAGGAAGTGCAAGAGCGACATTTTCCTCGATCAAATCCACTAATAGCATAGCACCACTAACATACTGGAGTAAACATTACACACCGGGATCATGCGGCGCCCAGTTCTTGGCTATGAAGTTTTTGAAATGAATACTCGCAACTTGCCGCACTCCCATGTCACAGTTATTATCCACAATGATCTGCAATGATCTAACCAGATGCTGCGGCGTGTACTGCAACTGCGCACATAAAAGATAAAATCAACCAAATTTGATCCTCATATAAACCTAATTGAAAAAGAATTCTCATCAAGCAAGCACAATGATCATTTCCAAATTGAAACTTGTAATCGAACAAATGATAAGAAACAAACACGCAAAACATCATAATTCGAGAAAATAAAGAAAAGACCTGATTAAGGCTCTGCTCGGCGGCTTTGCGTTCGTTAGGATTGGGGCTGAGAGCGGCTTGGAAGACAACGGCGAGGCTGGGAAGATCCATGAGTGAGTAAGGAAGGATCGAAAAACTAAACAAACAGAAATTCAACGACGATCGCGATTGATATATCTCCCGTAAACTAAAACCTAGCTCAAATACACTAGGGCTTAGAAAGAGAGAGAGAGGAATGGAAAGAGAGCATAAAGCTCAGTGTATAGAGAGAGAGAGACACAGTTTGAGAGAGTATTATTTAAATCACTGGGGTTGACGGTCGTTTAACTATAAAACTAACGAATACGTTGACAATGATTCACTCACTTACTCACTGAGCTTCTGTATTGCATATTGCGTTCATCCATGTTTGCATAACAGATGAAGGATTTCATTGCAGACACGGCGTCGTTTCAGCACCCAGAGGCCGGAGGCGGCTTCTTATGGTAATTCTTAAAATATTACCAAAGTAATATTATTTAGATGACTAAATCTGAGATTTGGCTCTTTTCTATCCAAACAAAGTTGCGGAGTTTTGTATTTATATTGATGTAAAAATATATTTTATAAGACTTCATATTATCTGTCTAATTTTATCATGTCCAATCCTTTTCAATATTCAAAACAATATTGATGTAAAAACATATTTTATAAGAGTTCAAATTTTCTGTCTAATTTTATTTTATCTAATATTCAAAATGACGCCGTTTTAGTCGATAGAAATAAATTTAAAGAGTATCTAACCCTATAAAATAGTCAAAATGATATTACTTTGGGCACTGGATAGAATTGAACAAAGTAAAATTAGACAGAAAATTTCTACTCATTTAGGTTCAAATCTTCTACCTAATTTTACTTTGTACAATCTTAGACATAAATTTAGATACCATCAAATCCTATTCAATAGCGTTTTGACCATTGAATATGAATTTAGAGATTATTCAATCCCATTCAATGGCATTTTGATCATTGGATATGAATTTAGAGACTATCTAATTATATTTAATAGCTAAAATAACATTGATTTGAACATTAGATAGATGTCGTTTTGACCATTGGACATAAATTTATAAACTATCAAATCCTATCCAATGACATTTTCACTATTAGAAATGAATTTAGAGGCTATTTAATCTTATTCAAAAAAAATAAAATGGATTTGAACATTGAAAAGAACATGATAAAGTAAAAATAAAGTAAAATTAGACAAAAAATATCAAGTTGAATGACCCTTTGAGTGAAACACCTGGTGGCCGCTAAGGTGGGCATGTCAATCAGTCGGGCTGAGGATAGTGATCCGTAGGCAACCCGTGACTTGGCGGATAGGGATGGGCCGACTCGTAGCTCAGACTATAGCTCACCGGCGCTATGGATCACCAAGTCACCGAGCCGGCCCATCATTTATAAAAAAAATTAAAACGACTTCATTTTAAAAAAATAGACAAGCTACGGATAGACTATGTTCGACCCATAACTCACCCATAATTTAGCCAACTCAGCCCAAAAAAGGGGACCAAACCGGCCATTATTGCCAAGTCTACGCTATGGGAAATAGTGAATGTGTCGTATGGTAACGTGACCTTGAACTTTTATTAAATGGCAAGTTAAGTGAAAACGACTGATAGAGATAACACTTTAATTAATACACAAAAAAGAAGGGTATTTAAAGCAATTATTATTTATAGGTTATCCACTAATTGACCACATATCATTACCATACACAATTACGCGTACGATTGACGCATTAAATACGAGCTCAGGAATAATGAATATATTCTTTCAATTTGTCTCATTATTCTCTCATTTAGAAAAGTTTTTATTGGATTCCAGCCAACAACAAAAAAATAATAAACCAATTGTACTATATTCGATGGTTGATCGTATTTTTTGTGACAAAATTATTTAAAAATGTTTTATGATATCATTATAATTATGAAATTAATAATATATTTATATATTATTTATAAATTGTTCTTAGTTAGGAATTGTTAAATAGCTCGAGCTAGACTCGGCTTAACTTGAAGTTAGCAAGCTCAATATGAATAGATTGAAATTTGAGCCAAGATTAAACCTTTAACTATGATAATTTTTGGACTTTGAAGCAGGCTCAAACATGGGTTTTAAAGCTCAACTAAGAGTCTAAAACTTAACAATATTAAAAATAATCTTGTTTTATTTTATATAAAATTACATTCCTTTGATAATAAATGACATTTAGGAAATAAGCACAAAAGGTTGGACTTTTAGGCTTAACTTATTCGATTGGAATTTGTAACATTTGATATTTTTTCTTAAAAGGGTTGAGATTTAGGGCTTACGTTGGCTTAAACAGCTTTTGGATCAATTAATATTTTTTTAAGGAATAGGATTTTGGATTTAACTTAACCTAATTAGGCTTAACTTGATCTAATGGGATTAATTAAAGCTTAATTAGGTTTAAGTTTAGTCCAAGCTGCTTAGTCTTCATTGGGCTTTAAGCTACTCAAAGCCTAATTAGGCTCAGGATTAGGCCAAGTTTCTCAAGCCCGATTGGGCTTCAGGTGAGCTTAGCCTTAAAAAAGTTTAGGTCAAGCTCAAGCCTAGTTCGATTATTACCATTCCTATTTCTAATCATTACTGTTAAGATTAGACATTAATAGATTAAAAGACTAATACACATTGTGTTTATTTCTTTTGAAGTACTCGATCTTATAAATTAAAGTATGAAAATATTTAAATAAACGTAAGGGTACTTTTTAGAAAATAAGTTTACTAAACCAACCTGACATAAGAGTTTCAATTGGAACATTAGTCGTATGTAAATGAAAATTCTTTATTGTTTTGATTGTATAAGTAATCCTTTGACTTTTGATCTCTAACGTATCTTATATAGAGATTGTTATATTTTGATACTATTTATAATATATCATGGTTAAATGTAGCTCTATCGATAGTCATTAGATATAACATGAATTATATAGAGGTAGTTAAGTGATTAATATAGAATTTATCACCCTAAAGTGATTAAAGAAAATGGTTCATTATTCTTAACAAGTATTATTAAGAAATCGTTAGATAAGGTAGGATGAAACTTTGAAAATAAATTTCAATTAATTACTAATAGTAGATAACTAATACGATTTGATTCAAATAGAGTAAATGTTAATTTCATGCTTTATGCTAATTAAAACATTGTGTGATAAAATTATTAAATTATAAAAAAAGTTAGTTATAATCGCTTTATCATTCCTGGGTGCTCATGATGTCATGCTAAATGCTAATTATTTAATTAAACCCTTGGGAACTCTCACAATTGTGTAGAATGCTTGCTCACGTTTTTTTCCTTTCTGTTGTTGCCTTTTTATAGCCTCACGAGACACATCCCAGCTGCCACATGTTTCTGGTTTCAGATGATTTCCCTTTTATCTCCAGCATTTCAAACGGGTTTAGATGAGTTTCTACTTATCTGAAGAGATTTGACGAATTTTATTGAACTAATGAAATAGAGAAGCTCTCTTCTTTTCTGTTGCACTTTGCTTCTCTCTGCTGTGTTAGGTTTCTTTCTTTTCCTCTGTGTTGCGTTGGCTTCTGCTACCCATCATTTTGTTTATATGTTTTTCTTTCTGCTGGTGTGTTTCTCCTTTTGTTGTGCGTTTTCTCTCTGCTTCTATGCTGTGTTTTGTTCTGTTTCTTCTCCTGTGCATTTTGGGCTTTCTCCCATCTAGTGCTACGTTTTGTGTTAGTGCGTTTTATTCTTCCACTATTGGCGTTTTGGTTATTGTTTTCTCCTTTACGTTTGTTGTTTTGTCCCCTATGGTTTGGATATTGCTTCCCTGGCTTCTTTGTTTCGCTAATTCTCTCTACCGGCGTTTTATTTCCTACAATGCTGTCGTTTTGTTGTGGATTCTTGCTTTTTTATTGCTTGCATTTTCTGAAAGAATAATTTAAGATGAAATTATTGATTAATGTCATGATTAATCAATACAATTAGATTAACCCTATTGCAACATGCTAGATTCAATAATTGAATGGACAAATACTTGGAATTGAGGAGTAATTGAGTCCAATGTTGTTTTTTGTGAAGTGGAGCTACAGAGATACAGAGGATTAACTACTGCTATTCCAAACCCTAAAAACACACATATAGTTTTCAATGGGGCGACTATATTTAAGGTTGGCTAGCAATAGGGCCTCCTGTGCACTTCAAACCTGGGCCAAGCCTACCCATTATAGCAAGCCCATGAACAAAGGTCTAATGACACGTATGAGATCTTGATATCTAATTAGTCGGGGTTTGTGTAAAATTATGTTTATTGTTTATTATGCTAGGCCAAAAAAATTAAATGATAAAATTCTATCATTCTCCCACTTGGACAGCGCAACCAACATCAATGAACAACAGAAACAAATCCCCAGATTGATAAAACAATATGTAGCCATAATAGGATGTCAAAATAGAGCCAATAATGTCTCAATCATCAGTCCAAAATGAGGTTACAAGTACCTCAACAGTATAGAAATCAGACCCGATAAGAGTACTGATAACATATATGCAAGATACCCATACCTCAATGAGCTAAACAGAATGTGTCATAAAGAAATGCACACAAAATGATGATCCGTATGCGCAAGTCCAAACAAAATGGCCCAAGCATCCACCCAGGATGCCAACTGAGATTTAACAAAATATCTCAGAACAACAAAATAAGACTGAGTACAAAATGTCTCCAACAAAATGCCATATATATACAAATATTTAAACGTATCTGTGCAGTATATCCAGAAAGTATGTGGCAATAACAATAATAGCAAAAATTATAAACAAAAGTCTCTAGACTGAATAACAAAATAAAAGACAGACTCCTACTAATCCAAGGCATCAAAAGATTTAAATAGACCCATACGGGTTACATGATTTACAAAAACCTTAACAGTCAAGTCTTTGGTTAGAGGGTTTGCCACCATAAGATCGGTGGGTATATGCTCTATACGAGTTTGATATTCCTTAACCTTCTCTTTAACAAACATATAGTTTGTATCAAAATGTTTCGAACGCTTGGAGTTTTTGCATATTTGAGAGAAGCCCACCACAGCTTATCACAATATATGGTTAGAGGTCTGGAAATACTCTCCACAAGATGAAGCTCAGAAATGAAATTCCTCAATCATATTGCCTGTCAAGTAGCTTCGTAACAAGTCACATACTCTGCCTCCATAGTTGAAGTTGCTGTAAGTATTTGTTTAACACTTTTCCAAGATACAGCTCCTCCAGCAAGCATAAAGATGTGACACCCACATATACCCCTTGGGAGGATATTGCAAGTGCCACATATACACAGAACACACTGAACACGAAGCATTTCGAAACATACAAAACACTTTATACATACATTACCAG